>OX439130.1:32745630-32793804 GCA_949318235.1 Ecdyonurus torrentis
TTAATTCTATATAAAATATTTGTCTTGTTGCTTAGTTTTTCTTATTGTATAATATGTAGTACTATTATGAGCGTTAGGTATACGAAAGGGCCAGACATATGTAATCAGGCCTAAACCTCATCCTTTTAAAAAGGTATCTTAAATGTGCATCAAAAATTTATCTGCTGTATTTGATTGTAGGAGAAAGAGATGAATAAATTTTGACGGCTATTTATGTATATTTAATTATTTTAATATTTAACAAGTAACGTTTTTATATATAAAAAAAAAAAAAAGTACCATGTTTTTATATGTGAACAAAACGTATTAGCTACATTAAAATGCAAAGTAATTTTATATACATACATACATATAACATACTGTATAGCAATCAACAAACTTTTTTGAGACATTTTTTCCTGTGTCAAACGGATGAGTTTAATGTTTTATTTTTTAAAATTTAAACTTTTGAATAATTAATACATGGCTTAATAATAATATGTATGTATATTTTTTATTATTTAAAATTGCTTTTCAAATTTTAAAATCTTAAAAAAGGTGACATTGTATAACAAGTTAGGAAAAGTTTCTCTAATCAACTTTGTTTTAAAAGTTTTTCTATGGTCGACAGATAATCAACGTAACAGCCTTTGTAAATGAAAATTCATTGTCACTGACTTTATACACTATATAATATCCTTAGGCAAAAATATGATTTTTCTATATATATTTTGTTTTTGTTTTTCATACTGTATAAAAAAGAAAGTTAAGAATTAAATAAACCTTTTGATAAAATGCTTACTTATAAATATAATAAATGTTTTATTTAAAATATAAATAAAAAGTAATTCTCTACTCTTTTTTTTTTTTTTTTTTTTTTTTACTAAAAGTTTTTGCTTATTAATAAATGTAAGTGTTTCAACCTCAAATTTGTAGTAAAAACTTTACAATTAAAAAAAAAAAAGTGAAAGAAAGAAATATTATAGTTTAATACTCTCATAAACCTATATTATTGGGAAGAGGGTAGATATCATGTTAAGATTTGATATAAGTTTAAAAAAAAATCTTCATTGAAAATTTACTAAAAACAATGCGCTATAAATATATATGATTAATATATTCCAACCATTAAAGAATTAAAATTAAATATATTTTATCATTATAAAAATTATAACCGCACTAGTTCATTGCTTTAAAAAAAAGTCCATTATATCACACATGACACGTGACAATGGCTTTAATTTGCGTTATTATGCAAATACGTTTGCAAGTAAATTCAACTACAAGAAAGTAAAGTATAACATCAACATTTTAATATAATATGTATAATAATAAATAATAATAAAAACATAATATATAATAAAATAATATTTTTGTATGTTGCAATAACAAAGTATTAAGTTGGTAGGTCATAAAATACAACGGTGACAACCTAAGAAGAATTATTATGTTATAATAACATTATAAAATATTATAATATATTATAAAGCATGAGACGAAACTGTATAAGAGTAAATAAATTTATTAAATAACAACTTATTTGATGTATATACTTTTAAATCATTTGCCTTTTTTTTTTTTTTTTAAAGAAATATAATATGTTCTTAACGAAAGCTAAATTTTAAAATACAATCTATCTCGCTTAAGCTTGTGCGGATTTGCGGCCCTTTAAATCATTGCTAGCTCGTTAATCACACTTGTCGTTAATTAATGCGCCTCATTTCTTTCCCGCCATACCCGCGTAGTGTATACATACATTCGTGGAAAAATATTTATTGCATGTAAAATAAACTTTATGTATTTTTTTTTTTTTTACATGAAAACTAGAATTAAAATATATACATTTTTGTTGCATGACTTTGATGTATAATATTTTTTTTTTATCTCTCTTCTGCAGTTTTGCAAAATGTCATTTTGTTTAAGCATTTTTCAAACACTAAAATCATATGAACTGATCTTATAGTAGGTTGAACAACAAAATTGTAAGTACGCACTTACAGTTTCTTGTGTTTTAATAGAATTTTACAGATAAATAAAATGTGCTTTTATGTAAACATATTAATTTACAATTAAGTTTTGCAATTTCAATCAAATATAACTTTCAGTTCAGTTCAGTTTCACTTCAGTTTCTTTATTGATCATAATACCAATTGGTACATATTGATTACAAAAATGTTTATAAAGGAATACAATATATTTCTTGAAATAGTTTCAGTCATCATATTATTATTATTAGGTATATTCTTATAATATTTATAAAAATTTATATCATTATAGCAAAAAAAACAAAAACATATTTTAATAATTTTTTAAACATTTTTCATACTTAATATATATATTAATTATGAAAAATGTTATTGTATGAATATATATGTATAATCATACGATTATTTTTCATTTTTGTTTTATCAGATATATATACTTATATTATTATTAATATATTTTTATAGCACCTTTTTACTAGCACATTATTTTAGTTTTTAAAAGCGTAGAACACCTTGAACAAAAAACATGTCTAATATCCTAACATACCTAAATATCAACGTTGATTTGGCCGGAGTCATTGATTTATAATTTATTTTCCATTCACAAAATAGCAGATGCGGGTTTATGACGTCGCAGCTCACTAGTCCACGCGCGCGGAACCAGGCGAGCTGTGACGTCATAAACCCGCAGCTGCCATTTTGTGAATGGCAAATAAATAGGAAATTAATGACTACGGCCAAATCAACGTTGATATTAGATATTTTTTTGTTCGATATCTAAAATAATACTTACAAGTTAGTATACACAATTTGCCCGCAGACACTGTTTTACTTTAATTATACTATTTTATGGAAATGCAATGTATTCCATTCAAATGAAAACTTTAATTAAAATATCACTCTATACATATGGTATGAAGAATAAAATTTTAAACCGCAGTGTCTATACTTCACCAGTACATTTACTTGTCTTATAATTAATTAAAATAATCATTCGTTATACAGAATAATATACAAATTTACGTTTACGTGGTCAGGACGTAACAATTAGATCGTAAATAAATAAGTGCTTATTTTAAAATGATTATTGACTATCACAAGACATAAATTTTATGTTATACATAGAGATGCTCAAAACACTTGGTAAAAAAATAAAAATTTCAAAACAACAAGCTTGAGTTATACGTTATAAAAGCTTCCTAAATCAGTAAATTGTATGTAACTGAACTATATACCAGCTTCTTAGACGATAAACTATTACAGAGAAAGAGAGAATAAATTCTACTATTTCTGAACATAATGTAACCACAGAACAACCTAGTTCCAATAAAATATAAAAATGTCAAATTATAGAAATTTATGGAAGATAGAAAAACCTTTTTTTATTTTTTTATAAGTATTTTGAAAAGCCAATGTGTTAAGTGGTTAAATTTATATAAGATGTTGTTTTAGCTTAAATTTTGAATTGAGATACTCCAATTTCAATAAATTTTTGTACTTTCATCAACTCATATGTTTATTTAATCTAAAAAGTATTATAAATTAACATTTAAATTAAAATATTGCATTAAAATTTTTGATTAAATTATTAATTAGTAAATATTATTACAAATGACAAGCATTTTAATTTTTGTTTATTATTCAATTTTTATTTAATATATTTAAATTAATTAATATTTTGTTTATTCCAAACTCAATTTTAAATTAAAAATAATAATAGTAATAAAAATACGGTTGTCATGCTCATATGTATGTTATTTTTTATGCTTGAAATTAACAAAAACAATTAAACATCTGTCAAATTGAACCAATTTGATTTTGGTATCATTCTTCCGTAAATACAAATAAATGTAACCAAATAAATAATGCTGTATATTAGCTCGTTCTGTAAACTTACACACAAAAATTGAGCCGGCTTCGAAAATGTTCTTTTGTTATAAACAGCTGGATATGACGTCGTTACCTGTTTACTACATTTATACATATGTTCGATTATTGTTATTTCTTCGTTTAGAACTTTGAACTTGATAAGAATGAAAGAAATTTTACAAAAAAAGTTCCATGCTCTTCATGCGACTCAATTTTGTTGGCTCAAAAAACAAGATCAACCAATGAATGTGTCGTATTTTGTTGGTCAGCCAATCACTGTTGTTGAGATTCACTTTACTTTACAGTACAGAACAAGCTATTATGAAAATATAAAGTAGAGTTTACTAGTAAAAAAAGAATGTGTGACTAGAAAATATGAATTTTTAATGCCATGTTTTGTATAAAGTTTGGTGGAGAGAAGGGAGAGAGAGAGAGAGAGAGAGAGAGAGAGAGAGAGAGAGAGAGAGAGAGAGAGAGAGAGAGAGAGAGAGAGAGAGAGAGAGAGAGAGAGAGAGAGAGAGAGCTTCTTGTATGGTTATGACATATTTATTTGCCGTCACCAAATTGTATGAAGGTAGAAGTGAACAGGACATTGAGTGCGTGACATTTGGCGAGCAGGACTGAAGGAAGGACGTCACTCTTTGGCTTTTTGGCCGGACGTGGCGCTCACAAAAGCGCCACCTCACAAAGACTCGCAAGTTTCCGCCCATATTGACGTGCTCTGCTCTCTCGTTGACAAAAGAGCAATTATTGTCACTCCTCTTTAGCCGCAATTATTAACAGTGCTACTAAATCTCTGTACAGAAATTATCTCATGTGTAAGATAACTCTCATGGTTGTTAAGATTTTTACAGTGTCTATCTATTTATTCTGTCGACTATAAGTACAGAATTATGGTTTTGAAACCTATATATTACTATAAAATTTTGGTAGCATATGTATACGAAGAATACGTTAAATTAACTTTTAATTTTTTTATTCGTTTGTACAAAGGTGAATTACTGATTTCTTGGTGAGGTCCAAGCATTTCACACGCTATATAAAAATTACCTCTTCTCTATTTTACAAACTTTATTTGATACACGTTCATATTTGCTACTGAATTTGCCGTTAAAACAAGAATTTTTAAGTACAAAATATTGTAAAATACTTCACCCCCCTGTTTCATTTACATTAATCCAGATTTTTAACATTTAATTTTTATGACCTCAAACTTTGATTAAGAATAACGATAAAAAAAATTTACAGAGAAGCAAAAATATCATCAATATTTTCTCGTAAAAAAAATAATAATAAATAAACGTTTTCTCATTCGATACACACAAATATTGTGAGTTCATATTGTCGTAAAACATTTTTATGATATTTTTTGGAGTACATAAATGAAATGGAAGTAAAGTGGCATTCAAGCAGGCCGCTAGAGTTTTTTTGTTAATGACGCACTTAACGACGCTCTAGAGACAATAAAAAATGAAGATCGAGAAGCGTGAACTTGTCTTTGTGTCCCACCAAGCAAACAATATTTTCTTGTGTTGTCAAAATATGGAATTTACTTCATTACGAAAGTATACAGATGAGTAATAAACTCAAGATATCAGCAAAAATCAATATTATCATTCATTTACTATAATTTTCTTGCATTCACACAAACTTTCCAACCTTGACTTTTCTCGTAAAAACCTATATTTTCACAAACTATATAATGTAATTGTTCAGGGTTGTCGTCGATCACTGGGATGATCAAATCAGAGTTTAGATCATTTGATGTATTACAGAAACATCATATTTTTTTATATCGTGATATTTTCAATGTTAAAACATATTAAATGGAAAACAACTTTCATTTGCAGCAGTTTCTTTTTTCAATGCATATATTAAAAATAATTAAAAATATACCTTTTTTTACTTTAACTTCTTGCATAATTATTTTTTCTTTATAAAGAAAATATATTAACACTCTGGATTTGAAATATGCAACATTAAATGGTTCTTGACGAGAGTTGTTTTCTAATTTTTAGTGGAAAACCTAGCTAATATTTATATTTTTTAACTTTTTGAACTTATGATCGAAAATTAGATCTAGTAATCTAGTTCAAATTAAAGAGAGAGAGAGAGAGAGAGAGAGAGAGAGAGAGAGAGAGAGAGAGTGATCAGCTTCCCGATCAGTTCAAATTATCTTGATCTGTTCAACATTTTGATCTAAAAATCACTACATCACTGCAATTGTTATTTAAGTTATTAAATATTAATTTTATTAACATGAAAAAAGTCCTATTTTTAAATTTGGTTTTTAAAAACTGAAAGGAATATTTTATAATGCCAACTAACTACTTAAATGATATAGATGTATATTTTATTAGCTAGAAAATCAGAGATGTGTATTTTCACAATGTTTAAAAATTACATAACTTAATATTAAACGTAATTTAATAATAATAAGACAAAATGTTGCAAAATATTTCTCTACTGTTTTCCAAATAATATTTTGTTACACACAGTTTCTATAAAGAAAAAAATCATAATATAAAATAACATATTACAGATCAGAATTCTCCAATTTCATTTTTTTTTTTTTTTGCTACATAAAAATAAACGAAGGAAAAAAATGGAAAAAAAATCATGACTATGAATACGAATAGGTATTGAAACTGCAGATATGAAAATATATATTTATTGAATGAAGTGAAAATTTTGCAATATATTGAGGAAAATGTATAATATATGAAGTCGTATCTGCAGTCAATCTTTTTTCTATATACTGAGAGAGAGAGAGAGAGAGAGAGAGAGAGAGAGAGAGAGAGAGAGAGAGAGAGAGAGAGAGAGAGAAAATATTGATTGGTCACATCAAGAGCGTCACGTGTTGATGCAAATCACGCTGTCAGGTCACATTTCGTGAATCCCTCGTACATTCACCTGATCTAACTGTACAGTACATGCGTACATACATTTCATACTTTTACTTTGTAACTACAGATTGAAATGTACAGCATGTAAATTGTAACTGTCTGTGAATGAGCGAATGACTCTTTGATAAACTTGATATGTATGTTTATGTCATGGCTTTACTTGATATAATGAAATATTAATCTTTTTTTTTTTTTTTTTTTTTTTTTTTCTAGCATAATTTATATTTATTTTTACTTATATAATGTTTAAAATAGTGGATACATATTTTATCTAATAAAAATATTAATATTTAATATAGTATTAGAAGTTTAGAAAATAAGTCGATGATTGCATTTTAAACTAAATGCATATTTTTGCATTAAAAATGAAGTACTTTTAAATTGATTTAAGCCAATATATAAATTATTTAATACAAAACTTATTTTAAAAAAATTCATTTGAAATTATTTACATTTTGAAGTTAAAATCTTAAAAATCATTGTTTTTATACTTAAAAATGTTAACGAAATAATTTTGTAAGTTTTCATTCACTTTATTTCTCATACTTTATTCCTTTTAGTTTCTATAAGAACTACAAAAATTACTTTCAAAAAAGTTTTTAACTAAATTTTAAAGACAATTTTCTTGTAATAGTCATGTTCATTTGCTTTTATAGAAAAGTTCCCTAAGTTCTAAATATTTTAACGTAATTATATAGTGACGGAAGTTTTTGTATAAATATTTAATGCACTCTCCAGTAAAAGTTGTTCTTACATCATACATATATACTTGTAAGTCATGACAATAGAATAAACTCGATTATATAATCGATAATTGAATCGATTTAGTATTCACATGACAGTTTTCTTTACTAATTGGGGCTAAGTTGTCAATGTGAACAAACTTTTTGGTCCATAGGGGAAGATGGGAGAAGAGTGATTAGGCACGATCCTCAAAACTTAAATTCTCTAGAGACAAAATGCTAATTGAGGAACAAAATTTCTTTTTTAAGTATATACAATTTTAATTGTATTAATTACAAAGTTTGTGACACAAGATAATTATTTAAAAACAAACAGTATGTGGCATTTTGTTATTGCATTTGATGCATTTTTTTTTAATTGTAAATTCCAAAATTAAAAAAAAAACTAAAATAAAATACTATAATTGATTGTTTTTTTGTTTAGTTTAAATTACTTTTCAAGAGTTTCCATGGCTTGATGTTCATATAAATTGTACTTAAAATGTAACATTCAAGTATGGATATTAGAATGCAATATCAGTGTGTGCATTTATTACAGTACTCTTTTAATATAGCTGAAAAATGCACATTGAAACTAGATCTCTGCGGAAAATGATTCACCTGTTATAGATTTAAAATAATAATTTCTCTACATAGGAAAGTAAACTCATAATTAATATTTTACTCTAGAATTAGAAAACACTTATTATTTCAAAATTCTTTACAAGAAATAGAATTTCATGCATAATATATTGAAATTGTTTGTACTTCAATTGGATCAAATTTAGTAACTTGACTTCTTTAATTTCCTTAGTCATTTTTCTTATACCAATAGTTTTTTCTAACTGTATTGCAGAAAGCAGATGTTGCAATTTTAGATACTAAAAACACTAAAAATATAAGAGGATGGAAAGAATTTTATCATTAGAAATAAAATAAAGACAATTTAGGTAATATTATTAAATAGAATAGTTATATTAAGTAAAACATAAAAAAAGAAAATAAAAGACATTCTTGAGCAATGAAATTGTGCCAATATTTGTTTGCTAGCATGCATGGGCAAGAAAAAAAAAAGAAAGAAAAAAAAAAAAAAAAAAAAAACTAGAGTGGATGGACGACAACATATTGCATTCCAAGTTGAGAGAGAGAGAGAGAGAGAGAGAGATTGCCAGATAGCAAATCTCGCAGAGTTGTCTCGATCCCCTCTCTTTCACTGCTTGAAATTCCGATCACAAAAGCAAGAAGCATTGACAAACATTTACATCAAAAGCACAACTCTGTCGTCCATTTCCTATTTCTGAAAGCTCTTTTCATTCTATTCAATTCAAGAAAAAGAAATGGACAATATAAAGAAAAAAAATTGTGTGAAAATAACATTAAATAAACTATGAATTAACCAATAATAATGGTTTTGGTTTTTACATACATTACTCATTCTTTAATTATTTTACATACTCATTATTATAATATGTTATCCAATTATTATTTTTATAAATTGAACATTTATGCTAAAATCGTGTCTAAAGTAGATTTAGTTTTTTATAGGAGTCATTAAAAAAATGAAAATAAAATATTTGAGGAGAGAGAGAGAGAGAGAGAGAGAGAATTGAAAAGTAACTGCTAAAAAGTTTTTTCATGCAAATCTTAACTATTTTTTTGTGTAGAATACAATTATTATACACACATTTATATTAATAAAATAAAAAAAATATGAGCTAAAGAAATGTGCACTGTTATCATATTTTTGCCTCCGGGTTCCCATAACGTTAAACTATTGTTACACCCCCGCAACAGAAATAATTCAAAATCTACTCTTTCGCTTACAAAATTATCGTAAAAAATAAATGCAATGATAGTTACAATTGAAACTTTAAATCTTATTCACTGCACAATACTAATAATGATATTTGAGGATGACTAAAGATAAGGTAAAAAAAAATATATATATATATATATATATATATAAAAAACTTTAACGATTTTTTTTTCATTTCATTTACCAATAAATGAACACTTGAAAGTTAAATGGTTCTACAATTGAGTTTTATGAAAGGAATATTGAACTACTATCAAATTTCAATTGTATTACTAAAAAAGACAATAAAAAAAACTTTTTATTACTCCTTACTTTGAAGATTGAGAGCAATTGGAATGTAACAAGAATAGTATAATATATTTTTATTAAGTTATATTTTACATCTTATATCAAAGATTGTTGACAAATTCTTTCATCTTTAAAAGGGATTTTTTTTTGTGCAATTCAATTTTTTATTTTTATAGCTTCAACAATGTAAAGTTGGCTATTACTGATTACTACCCCTTGTGTTTGTTTATGTGTTTTGGCTAGAGAGATTGTTTAGCAAATAACTTTTTAGAGAAGGCAGTGAAAACTAAAACCTAGAAATGCTCCTTAAGCAGTAAAACTTTTTGATCTCTCTCTCTCTCTCTCTCTCTCTCTCTCTCTCTCTCTCTTCTTTCTCTCGCTTATACTCTAGAAGTAAAAGCTATCGAATATATGTGTATATAGGTCTTTTACTCTAGGGCATATATGAGAAGGAGTACCAGTAGCGAGGGATCAATTTTGCTGCAGGGAGGAGAAGAAGAAGAAGAAAAAAAAAAAAAAAAAAAAAAAAGCATGCTATTCAGACTCTCAAATCGACGGCTATTCTTTGCTCTCACACTATTTCCCCATGTTGCTTTTTTAGCTTCGCTTACATACAATATAATATGCAGAAGTGAAAAATCTCTGAAACGAAGTAGTATAAAAACCATACCAAAACACAAATCGGTTATACCTTGTTCCATGGTTAAGCTTATGAAACTTAAATCCCTATTTTAACTTTAAAAATACACAAAAACTTTTTTATCCCCATCTATTTATATTAAAGATTGCAAAATAATATATTTTTATTTAATAATATAAAGTTATATAATGTTATATTAATAATTGTGTAAAATTTAGTGTTGAAAAGGATATAATTCATTATGTTTAATAAAGATTATTCATTTTAAAATGATGATGTTTATTTTAGGTTTAAACAAGTATAGTAGTAGTCTTTCTTCCTTAAGATTTGTTCGTTACAAGAGAGTTTAGAGTTTGGTAAATCCCTCGCGCTTGGGCTGGATTGTATTAGGACTTATACGACCTCTCTTTTCTCTCTCTCTCTCTCTCTCTCTCTCTCTCTCTCTCTCTCTCTCTCTCTCTCTCTCTCTCTCTCTCTCTCTCTCTCTCTCTCTCTCTCTCTCTCTCACTACTCCGCCCCTTCTCATTTAAGCTTAATCGATTTCGTCTTTTACTAAAACTCGAATAATACGTAAGACTAGCTTACAATTTATTGTAAGAAACAATTTTCAAGCCAGAGAGAGAATGAGAGAATGAGAGAGAGAGAGAGAGAGAGAGAGAGAGAGAGAGAGAGAGAGAGAGTACAAAGTAGAATAAAATATAAAATAGCGCCTTAAACAATAAAGTTAGCTTTATTCTTGTAAATAATAAAGAAACAAACCTAACTTTAGAGTAAATGTTATCAGAAATAAATCTTAAATAGGGTGAAACAGAGATAATCTCTTAATTATCAAACCTATCCTTTTTTTAAATCAATTATCGATTTTTGTAACAATTCAAATTTATATATATTTAATTAAAATAATACAATTATTTTGAATAATAATATTTTTAATTCTATATAGCAGCTTTAAAGGAGTATGTTGAATAAAAGCTTTTAAAGTTGAACCTTAAAAAAAAGTATATAAAGTTTAATTCTAAGAAAAACCACAAGATCTATTTTATAATAAATTCTTAATGCTGAATAATCCTTATAGTGTAGGGGAGTTAAGAGGCAGTGTAGTTTGGAGGGCAGGCAATTAGGGAACTGCTTGCTTGTGTGCGAGGTCAACTTTGCGAGAGAGAGAGAGAGAGAGAGAGAGAGAGAGAGAGAGAGAGAGAGAGAGAGAGAGAGAGAGAGAGAGAGAGAGAGAGAGAGAGAGAGAGAGAGAGAGAGAGAGAGAGAGAGAGAGAGAGAGAGAGAGAGAGAGAGAGAGAGAGAGAGAGAGAGAGAGAGGAGAGAGGAGAGAGAGAGAGAGAGAGAGAGAGAGAGAGAGAGAACAGTTTACACAAAGCAATTGAAATGTAACGTCGTGCAAGCTTACTTAAATATCACTACATTCAAACCATTTCCAACTAGCTTTATTATTAATTTTAATGTTTTATACTTTACTATATTATAACTTTTAGGAAATAATAATTATATGTAAATTTATTTAAATTTTATATCTATTCATATGATAAAAAATAAAAAATATTTATTGAATATTTAGGATTAAAACAAAATATTAAATTAAATTGTATTGTGTATTTTAATAAAATATTATTTTTACTCCTAACAATACATTAAAGTATATTAAGATTTTAATCCTGTGGAAAAAATTGATATTATAAATGTCATATTCTCTTTTATTTTTTTAATTTTCTAAAATAGATTTTAGTTGACTTGAAAAGTATTTGAGTATTAAATCTTTACATAGGGCTTAAGGGCATATTCACACATTGCAATATTTTCAATGCGCAATAATTTTGATTCTATGCAAATTTAATACATTTCAATATAGAAATTGTATGCAATCTAATTTATTTCACGTTTAAAATATTGCAGCGTGTTAACAAGTCATAAGCGTATTTCCAAAGTTTATATTTTATAGCTCATGCTCTAAAGTTATAAAGTTTACACAAACTATGTTTATATGAATTTTTAATTGAAAATAATATTGCATGAAATGTATTTGTAATGATAACTTTTTTAAGTCTTCATATTTTTTTTCATAGTGTGATGTAGCCTTAAAATGGTATCTTCTATCTCATTTTTTTTTTGATATGTAAGAAACTATAGCTTATGATGGGAGAGAGAGAGAGAGAGAGAGAGAGAGAGAGAGAGAGAGAGAGAAAGATTAATTGTAACCAATGTTTGCATATAAAACATAAATTTTTAAAATCCATTAGAAATAAATACCGTTAAATAGAATAAGGTCAATCACTTAAAAGATTGCAAAAAATGATAAAATTATTACCCAAATGAATATTTAAAACTTTTAAAAACATTAGATGGCAATATAATAAAAAGAACGATAAATTTTGCTAAATGCCATCAAGAATTGCTCTCACGAGAAACGTTATTCACTCTACTTTATTATTATATGGCAAAGCAAAAATTATTATTTTAACTTTTTTTTTCTTTTTTTTTTCGCTTTTTCTTTGTTGTTGTCTAATTTTAATATTTTTCCTATAAAAGCAGTAAACATAACTTTTAGTATTTTTACTGGCACTGATTCCGTTTATATTAAGAAAATAACGTTATTAGCATAAAATATTATCACTGGCAACTTCCCAATACGTTTTTATTTTAATTGCTTTAGATTTTTTTTATTTTCCATGTATTTTGCATTGCTGATATTTAATGGTTTAGAAGAGAATAAAAATCCAACAAATTACTTCTATTTTGTTGTCTTGCTAATTCTTTAGCCGCTTGTTAGATAACATTGTAAACAATTACATTTAATTTCTTTTCCGATAAATAAAATTGTTTCTAATCTTCTGGAATTTTTTATTGGATTAAAAGATTTAAACGTTATAATTAAAATTGACGAAAATTGATGTACAAGACTATTTATAATTATTTAAAGAGATTTTTTTTTGCCTGTTGCGTTTGCGTATAAATGTCTACGGATTACATTTTGAGGTAAATTACTGATAAAAAAAAAAAATCTCATCTTATAGTAAATTGAGATTCTCTTTACATAAATAAAATAATACTATAAATTGTTGAAGATTATTTATTTTAATAATAAATGTTGTCATAATTTTAGTTATGTACAGCAATTTTTTTTTATTTTATGTATGATTGATTTATAAAGGAACAACTGTTTTGAGGCTGACTTTAAGCAACTTCGCTCACATCCGCTTCCGCTTCGACTTACTATAGCTTAAAGTCGACCTCAAAACAGTTATTCCTTTATTAGTCTTTTTTTTTTTTTAATCATAAGAATTTTACATGTAAACTCTTTAATAACAATATAACTGAAAAAAAAAAAAAGGGCATCGCAATTTGCTATTAAACCTTCAAAATAAAAAGTCAGGAGAGCTTACAATTACTTATAATTAAAGTTTCATTCTCAAAGACAAATATGTATGAAAATAAGTAAAGAACTGCTGTACGTCGTGGTATTGAGGTATTTGCTTAAAAACATGTGGTATACACACTATACTATATACGTATATTACGTGATGTGCGGTGGTAAATATTTTGTACGATGAGAATCGAGCTTGGAATTTGATTAAATTTGCAGCCAATTAATTGTTAATCAAAGTTTGATACTCGTTAGAATTGTGTTTTTCACGCTTCGATACACGTAACCGACGCAGCTTGATTACAAATTTGTTGGCTATAGTAACTAACTGCATATATCACTTACTTGTAGTATGGGGATATCAAACTTTTTAACCTTATTTTAGTATTATTTTTATTAGTAATATGATTAGATTTTTATTGCTATTTTGCTATTAACAGTGTTATTTTTATTGCATTTTATTATTGTTATCATATCATTATTTCTGTAAAATTATAGTAATTTATATGTATTACTACTCCTGTTACTACATTATTACCAATACTATTAAAGTTATTTAATAATTTTACATTTATATTTTATTGCTTTTACTTTTCATTAAAACTATTTCTAATGCTGCGTAACTAAAATAATAATTTCGATTAAGAAAAAAAGAAAAAAAAAGAAGTTTTATTAAAAATAATAAAGAAAAAAAAAGCAAAATGTATACGAAGCGCCTGTAAAATATGCAACCATTTGGTTATATCTGTCAAACATGTTGCCTATACGTTCAGGGGCTAACAGTGAAATTTAAAATTTCCATAGCTATATACATCATTATTTTTTGAAATAAATCCCTTTCTGAATCTGAAAAAATAAAATAATATACAATGATTTAATTTCATTTTATAAGCTAAAAAAAGAAAAGTATTTATTAATTAAAATATTTTAACATAATAATGCTTTTATTATAACAAAGAGAAATGAAAATATATATTAAATCAAAGTTTATAAATAGTATAAAGTTTTTGTCTGGTTGAGTACATCATTGAGTTTGTTACCGTAAACAATTGAGTTAGCGGAGAGAGAGAGAGAGAGAGAGAGAGAGAGAGAGAGAGAGAGAGAGAGAGAGAGACTTCCTTTGTTAAATGCGAGGTGCTTCTTTCATGAAAATACAATTGGCCATGCAAACGGTGCACCATACAGTATAACTTGAAAAAAAAAAAGTTAAAACAATATTATTATATATTTTCCACCTAACTTATGCCATCTGATGGTGATAAATTGAACTAAATTTTTTGAGTGATTGCTGCCAAAATTATTATGTACAAGACTTCATGTCACATCAAATTCATGGAAAACTTTGACTCTCATTCATCAAACTTGTCTGCTTGCTTGCAAAATCTTTTTTTATATATGCTTCTTTTTTTTTATTCATTTTATAAGAACATCTAATATATAAATTACTTATTTTGAGATTATATATGATAAAAAAAAACAAGCAAGCAAATATTATTTTAAAATTTTTGTTCATCGGCTTTCAAAACACCATTATTCAAGTTTTAATAGTAATCAATAATAATATGAGCATCAATTAATCAACGCTTGTGTTTATTACACAAAATATACCTCGCACGTAAAAAAAAAAAAAAAAAAGGTAAAGTATAGAGTGGAAAACATGCTGTTGTTTTCCCCATAAAAGACTTAACAGTTTTTGTTGACAAAAATTGTAACTATGTTTTTGTTAAGATTGTGTACATTTTCAACTTTTGTAATTTATATCACACGTATTTGTAAAGCAAAATGTAATTAAATCGTGTTAAAATTTTATTAAAAAAAAAGTTAAAGTTAATATTATTATTACTAACACTTGAATATTATATAGAAAATTTAATGTTTCATTGTATATATATATATATATATATATATATATATATATAATATATATATATATATATATATATATATATATATATATATATATCAAATGTGTATACTTTTTAAAATAATACAAAATTATATGAATAAGCATTTTAATTGATAATTATACAACATAATATTTTTACATCAAATGTTTTATTAAAATAATCTTATATAGAAATATTATATTATACACATATATTATAAATGTATATAAATTATTAGATCGTAAAAGAAGGAGTCTGGATAGTAAAATATTATAATAATAAATAATACAATAATATTCGCTTATATTCGTATTTTTTCGGATTTACTCGTTGGTCTTAGGCACGCACGAAAGTCGAGAGACTAGGGCTGAGTTGCCGGCAGCCCGTGTAACGTGACGTATCGGAGCTAGCGCGCGCTCTTTTCTTCTCTCCTACTCTTAATATTTCGTATATATGTGCGAGTGTACATACCTGTGATCAGTGAGTGATTTAGTGTCAGACTATTTCTCAGTCCAATTTAACGCCAAATTTTGGGAAAACTCTTCTAAATAAGGTAAGAAAATTTTGCAAGAAGTTTCGTTTTTTTTTTTTTTTTTTTTTAATCTTCGTGTAAAATTTTGAACTTTATATTTGAAGTAAAAAAGAGAAAAAACTACTGAATGAATTTTTTTTATGAAGAAAATATTGCATGCGGATTACATTAAAAATAGTTAAAGCATCAAAAACAATAAAAATTAAATTAGACTTATAGTTCAAATATTTACTTCTCGGTTAACAAAATACCTAAAAATTAAGACAAAAGAACAGGTTTTACGACAAACAAAACCTTTCAATTTATATATATATATATATATATATATATATATATATATATATATATATATATATATATATATATATATATATATATATATATTCCAAATTTAACAATAAAAAACTATATCAATAGAAAATGAAGCGAGTTCCAAATGTTCTCGTGCTATTAATAGTCGACTTTTACGTGACTTTTTATGTTACAAAAGAAAAAAAAAAGTTTGCAAATGCCGGCAATCAAGTAAAAGTTAAGAAAATTTAGTTTGTTTTTTTCAAAATACGTAATTTAGTATACTATATAGAAGTTTTCAGAGAAAATTATTTTATATTTTATTCTACTTTATAATCAAACAATTTAGAGTTCAATATAACTTTTTATTTTATTCCAACTCCCAGTCTATAAAATATAAAAATTCCTTGAAAAGAGACAGAGGAACATTTATAGAATCAAATTCTTACTATTTAATATTTCTATATTTTAATAATTAACTACTAATCAACCAAATTTCATGATATGAAAAAAAAATGTTAAATCATATTGAATTTATCAAGAGTTGAGACAAGTTTTCTTCTACGTTGTGACTGTAAAATGTACGTTACTTTAGGTTGTACTTTCTGTACAACTTTACAAATTTATAAGCTCGCACAAATTGCTTTTCAAAACGTTAAATATTTTAAATGTAGTAGATTTTCCTCCTTACATCCATATATATTAACTTTAAATCTTATAAACTTAAAAAAAAAGTTTTTTAAAATGATAAAATCTAATAAAATTTCATAAAAACGTGAATTAGAAAATAAATATTTCTCCTAACTGTTACAAATCTATTTAAATAATTTAATAAATATTACACCTATAATGTATACTATGAAAAAGCTGTTTACAGGTTAACATGAATATTTTATGTTTGTGTATTTTCTTCAGCATTATCTTCAGATTTATTTTAATGAAAAAAGTTTTTATGTGTAGTGATGTAATAATTTTATTAACGCTAAAAATTATCCATTAAAAAAAACAAAGTTTTCTTACGCATTAGTTTTGGTCAATTTTTTTTTTTTTTTTTTTTTTTTTGAGTTTTGAGTAAAGATCTTGAGAATGTGAATTTCATAGCTTTACTGTTCGCCAAACTAAACAAACTATACAAGAAACAAGCGCCGGCGTTTAAGCGAGTGGTCACAGCTCTTTCGCTCTCTCTCTCTCTCTCTCTCTCTCTCTCTCTCTCTCTCTCTATCGCTCTCTGCAAAGAAACTTCAGTAACAAAGTTTTGATCAATTTGGAGAATTGCTTTCGTCGAATGTGTAGAAAATACCATCACGTTCCACATCAAAAGTTTTTGTATCACATTTTTTTCTTCATGTTACAATGTGTGTATGAAAGTCTAACGTATTAAAGTCTAAAATATATGTGAATGAAATATATATATTGGTAAAAAAAAATGTAGTTTGTGGGATTTAAGATAAAATATCCACAACATGAAATATAATAGTTTCAATTTTTTTTTTCTTGTCAAGAAAAAGAAAATACGATTTTCAGATAATTAAGAATTAAGTAGCATACTAAAAAAAAAAAAAAAAGTAAAAAAAAAAAAAGCCTAAAAGTGTAACGCGAAATCCATAATAAAACATTACGTAGCTCTAGCTTTTTCGTTAGTAAAGTTAACATTTTTTTAGACCCTCTGTGAGATTTGTTCTTCATTAAATTTCCAGCTTACACTATATAAAATTCACCTTGTATAAAAATTTATGAAAGTTATTTATTTCAAGATAGTTTCTTAGTTCCGAATTTACATAGGTTGAAATATAAAAATATTCAATGATCACATATATATTTTATATTTTTTCATTAGCAAACTGGAAGTCAACTGGAAATTATACCTTTCTCTTCGTTGCTCTTTTTTTTTTTTTTTTTTTTTTTTTTTAATTCTGCAGACACTAAACAGATTGCATATTTATATTGTTCGATATTTTTATGATGGTAAAATAAACGAGGTTGACGTTTGCTCATCGCATAACAAATGTTTGCTCTTCTTATTGAAAAGCTAATTAATTTACATTGTTAATTACGTTTGTATACTGTGACCTGCTTAAATTTTTTGTTTTAATATAACTCAGATATAATAGACAAAAAAAAATGCAGTAGTCGCACAGTATTACAGCAGACGTATAATTTAAAATAATAATAACAAAATATGGAGCATTATTTGTATAATACATGGTATATTTGTATTGTATACAATAAATAAATATTAATTTTTTAGCTTTTTATAAGTTTTATGAACAATCATTTTAATGAAAGTAATGTAAAGTATATATGGAAATATGAAAGAAAATAATAAAAATAATAATAATCTAGAATTGCAATTAATAATAATGTATTATTTACTCAAAACATTACAACTTAATTCAAGTTATACGGTATTGATTTATTAATTTGTAGTTTCATTTCCTTTCGTTCCATTGTTAAAATTTTATTTATTATTGTAATTATTGTTCTGTAAAT
Source organism: Ecdyonurus torrentis (assembly GCA_949318235.1). Lineage (NCBI taxonomy): Eukaryota > Metazoa > Arthropoda > Insecta > Ephemeroptera > Heptageniidae > Ecdyonurus > Ecdyonurus torrentis. Next base: position 32,764,408 of record OX439130.1, read on the forward strand.
GAAGCAATATATATATATATATATATATATATATATATATATATATATATATATATATATACATCTTTCATATAAATAAGTGTGAAAGATATCAAGAGAGAGAGAGAGAGAGAGAGAGAGAGAGAGAGAGAGAGAGAGAGAGAGAGAGAGAGAGAGAGAGAGAGAGAGAGAGAGAGAGAGAGAGAGAACAAAAAACCAAACTGTAAAATAGCAAATATTATGTACAATAAAACTTGACGTCAAGCTTGAAGAATACATTATCACTAAAAATTAATGACAACATCATAAAGCCACACAAATATATACACATGAATAGAAAGGTAATAAAATTTTATTATATTATAAAAGTATAAAGTTTATATCCCCATGTGAATGAAAAATCAAGATTATGTAATGTAATTAGTCAAGATAAGGCTCTTTGGCATCTCTAAATAAACATTTGACACTGCTGCTCTGTACTGCTGCTGTGTGTAGCATTTCATTATTTTTTTGCTTAAGGGAGTGAAGAATCTTTTCTTTTGCTTGAAAGCACATAAGATTGTGATCTCTGTTGAGAGAGAGAGAGAGAGAGAGAGAGAGAGAGAGACTGACTTGTAATGTTTACATTTTATCTTTCATAACGTGATTAACTTGAATACAGAGAGAGAGAGAGAGAGAGAGAGAGAGAGAGAGAGAGAGAGAGAGAGAGAGAGAGAGAGAGAGGAGAGAGAACAAAAATGTCGTATATTATATAACATGGTTTTGCATACCCTTTTTTTTTTTTACTCTTTATAGTATGTGCATGTTGTGATCGAAATTAATTTCACACTTTCTTGAATTTTTCTGCTTCACTTAAATATGCATATTATTAAACTTTCATAACTGCTTAAATGACAAAAACTTTTTGTTTATTAATATAATAAAATATAAACAAAAGTTTGTTAAAAATGGTGCCACTACCACAATTATTTTTCAATTATACTGCATTTAAGTGAATTTAATATAAATATAATAATGAAATATTTGAGATCAAGGAAAAAGAAATTTAAGACATAGTTTTCTAATTTACAGAAAATCGTATTATTATAAAAGGAGTGGATGTTTTTAATTATACGAAACCATTTTGATTAGTGACAGAAATTCAATACTGTAATATTGAAAATATTTTGTAGTTTTTATAATACTTATAGATAAATTTATAGTACTATATAAGTTAATGAAAATAGTGATTGCAATATTTTAGCAGCATTTTCCTAGTTTTTAATAGTTAGATAAGTTCATGATGATTGAAAAAATACGAGCGTTTTTTTTATATTAAAAATCAAAAGTTCAAAATTATTTTTCTTTTATTTATTTCTCTCTTTCTCTCTCTTTCTCTTGCTCTTTGGAAATAAATAATTAACAGCCAGATTTTGTAAAAAAAAATAAAAAAAAATACATAACCGTTGTAAGTTGCTCTTAATTCTGTATATTACGAACATAAAAATCTCATTCTAACTTTTTCTCTCTTCTTTTTATGGTGTAAAAAGCAATAGCAAAAGAAGACTGTGGAATGTTTTGACGCTGAGATTGGTGTCACAATTACTTTACTTTCTGTCTCTAACGTCCACTTGTTGTAGCCGAGAAGATGACAACATTTCCTCTCGCGTGGACACGTCAACAAAATTTCAACTTGAAAAAGACGTGAGAAAATTGGAACTGACATTCAGTGTGAAACTAAAAAAAATTACAGAAATGAAATGAACTTTTTCGTATCAAAATATCAACTTCTTTGATAACTAAAATTTGAAGTGTCGTACTAGTCGTATTTTTTGTAGCGATAAACATCATCATGAAACTACTTTTTTTTTTGCCTCAAAATTAATCTTTAAGGTACTGAAAAATGCATGAAGAATTTAATTATTTTTATTTATTTTTGCTTGACGATATTTTAAATGTATGCTATCAAAAAATAATAATAATAATAATAATAATAATAAAAAAAAAAAAATACAGTCCATTTTTTCTTATAATTTTGTAACAGATATTTTTTCTTACTTTCATAATATAATACAAAATTTTAAAAACTATTCATAATGTATCCTTATAAGGTACATTCATTAATATTTACTCTGTGTTCTTACGAAATTATTGTTTGAAAGCTCATTTTGAAATGTGATTTTGAAATCAATAAAGAAAATTATATTGTATTAATTTTCTAAGAAATGAAAAATCTTTTTTTTTTTTTTTCTTACAAATATTTATGCATTTTAAAATAATTTTTTAATAATTTTCCTTTAATATGATTAACAGAATTCTTTATTTACATTAATAATATTTAAAGAAGAAGTAGAAAAAAAACTTACTTTAAAATTAAAGCAGTAGTCTGTAATTGCAATAATTTAAAGAGTTGGAGATAAAGAGAGGTGACCTCTAATTATTATTACAATGCATACGGGTTTTGTCTGAGAGCAAGAGAGAAACCCACATTTTATACATCTCTGTATAAAAAGTTAATTAGAGAGATAATTACGTACAGCTTAATTGCATACAAAAGTAATTTACTGTTGAGAAATATATTTTACTTTCAACCACTTCAATTATTATATATAAAAAAAAAATCTGTAGGAGAGAGAAAAAAACAACTAGAAAATAAGAAATTATAAGTTGTCGTGAAATACAAATGAGTTAGACTGTTTAATTGCTTTTAGTTCCACTCACCAAGTAATGTAATTCATTTGGTGACAAAGCGCAACCCATGCATTGAAATACAGGAACCACATTGCGCGGAACACTTAGCTGTAAATATTTTACAGTGGCGATTTTTGCGTAGTATGACCTGTACTTCACCGCACAATAAATAGTATGACGAATAAAATTGTAAAAATAGAACAATACTAAACTGTAATACTAAATGTTATACTAAATAGGATGTAAATTTTTACTGTAAAATTTAAACTCAATTCAACTACAGGTGTAATATATCTCCGTTATAATTTTTCCTATTATTTATACTATAACAGTATACGTATTATGAAATATAGTTTTGTGTTATATTAAAATTAGAATTGAAAATGTATATAGGTTTTAATATTCAATTTCTAACTCTGTACATATAATAATGATACTGAGTAAAATTACCTTCTCTTTTCAGTATATTCATTCCTTTATATTAAAAGCTTTAATTACTTTGAAATGAAAGTTTATTTTAAGTATATAGATGTATAGTTAATTGAAAAAAAAAATGCAAAAAAGTATGTGTTTTTAGTTCTTTTAACGTATAATACATTAGAGAGAGAGAGAGAGAGAGAGAGAGAGAGAGAGAGAGAGAGAGAGAGAGAGAGAGAGAGAGAGAAGTAAAAGGTAGACGCTCATTATAATACGAAAGATAGTATAAAATATTCACTTTAGCAATATCACACGATGTATATTTCAAAAATGTAAAGTTTGAACAAAGCTTTTAAAAATGTCAAACACGATTTGACAACAGAAATAAAAATATAAAATCAGCACAGCTGTCTCAAAGTATTATATATAATATAAAAAAAATTGCTAATATTTAGTTTGATTGAACTATATTGTGTCATTTGTATATTAATCAAAATTAAAAAATTGATTTTGATATATCAGTCAACTTAGATTTAATTATTCCTTTTATAGCAATATTTTCATAAAATATTTAAAAATAAAAAATATAAATGTTTATAATAAATAACTTTTAATTCACTAATAGTAAGAAGAGCAATAAGAACAATTAAATCTATATATTTAGTTTAAAAAGTGATTTCTTATTAAAAATAATTTTAATTCGCGATGACTTATACAAAAATATAATAGACTTATATGACTGCAGTATAATAATGCTGTATTTTAAACTTTTGTTTATTTATTATAAAATATTCATTAAGACATTGGTATTTTTACAACATAATAATTTAATCATTTTCTACTTATTGAGAGTGCAATAAAACCTGTAGAAACTTTGTAATTAGATATTTTCAATTATATACAAGTGATCTGTTTTTAGTTTAGTTTTTTCTTCTTCTCGACAGTTAGTTTAGCAAAGCAATTCACTCAAGACGTAAAAAAAATACGTGGCTATAAAACTACGAGAGAAATGCCTGTCGAGTTTTAATTTATTTCATGTGTTTTCTCCAGTGGAAATTACTTACAGCTAATTTCTCTACCAAACATGTTTACACTTGGATCATTGATAATTAGTGCACTTGCCTGCAGCTAAATGTACTTTTAATTAACATAATTAGCTACGTCAATGAAGGGGACAGAGAGAGAGAGAGAGAGAGAGAGAGAGAGAGAGAGAGAGAGAGGGTGGAGGAGGGTATATAACATTGATCACACCCTAAGTACAATACAGCTCAACCAAACTACGCTCTAACCCGTAGATGCTAATTTCCAAGTAAAAAGTATTAGTTTTAAGAGCAGTGTTATTAAATTCTATGTGTTTTTCTTTATTTTTATTTTGTCACTAATTGAATTTGAATGACGACTCTAAGTTTAAATTAAAGAATGATAAAAATACGTTTGACGTAAACACAGCTATTTTGTCACAGAGGTGCCACTTTCCTTTCTTTTTCTTTATTATTTTTTTCTTCTATTTTAGCTTTAATAGCAAGGTGCTGTTTTTTTGTTTTTGTTTTTGTTTTAATTGAAATTACAGGACTTTTTATATATATTTTTCAGCTTTACAAAAATATACCTAAATATCTTAATTAAAAATAATTCTAGAAATCTTTTTATAAAGCAGCTTAAATGTTCACTTCTGAGATAGGCATTAAATAACGTTACAATTATAATAAGTTTTTTTTTTTTTTTTTTTTTTTTTTTTTTTTTTTTTATACTGACACTCAAAACATCTGACATCTTTATCAAAATGTCAAAATCACGTTGTAACGATTAGTAAAGCTGTGTTTGATTTTAAGAGGGAAAAAAATTGGTTGGATTGAGAAGTAAATATGGGACTTGATGGTTATCCAATTTTGCAACCAGCAACGTATTATTGATTGCGGTGAGAAGAAGCTCTCAATTGACGCGTCGTATCTAAAAATCATGATAAGTAATTTGCCCCTGTGAAGCAATTCATCAATGAGAGTCAATCCATCATTGCAGGGGATTTAGAGGGGGAGTGGCATACTTTTTATTTATTTCTCTAGTGAGCATCTCCTACACCGAATTGTTTTCTTACAAACCATTCAATCAGGCATATTCTCAAGAGAATTGTCTGCCATATTGCTGTTTTGTAAAGTTTATAATACCAGCATGATGTTTTCTTTTACATGCAATCAAAATTTGAAAAGTAATAATTATAATAACAAATTTAGTAACTATTATTCAAGAATTTATCTATATAAAACTCTTAAATAAGGAAGCTGAAAACATTGCAACTTAATATCAGGAACTGTTGTTGAGAATCCGAAATATTTATAACATGAATAACTTTCATTGTTATTATAGCCAAAAATTTAATATATATATATACTGTATTTTTGGTATAAAGTGACACAAATATCGTTGAATATGCCATTATAAATTCTCACTTTTTACCTAACATACAGTATATATATATATATATATATATATATATATATATATATATATATATATATATATATATATATATATATATATATATAATTATATATATATATATATATATTTATTGTATGGTTAAAATAATAGTAATAATGTTGCAATAGTCTGGTGGGACAAAATATACTGTATACTGTAGACTTTTCTTCAAAAAACTTATGTAACATCCAATCTTTAGATATCTTATAGACTAAAATTTATAATTTTTCTGTTATAACGATGAAAAATATGACTCGGAAGATATAGTATCTGAAAAGCTGATTATACGTAGAGACATCAAAAAACTTTACTTTAGACATGGACAAAGTGTAATAGTTGATAAAAAAAAAAAAAAAAAAAGTAAAGGAGCTCATGAGAACATTATGTTTTTACGAAAGATGAAGCTCAATTTGTCTTTTCTAGAAGACATATGAAGTTTTCTCGTAGACAAAAATAAAATCCAAAAGTATATTTTTTTCCCTTGACTTACAAAACTTCATTTAATTTTCATGCAGTCTACAAGTTTATAAAAAAAAAAAAGTAACTCATTAATGAATTAATATTCTAAAGAATTTTTTTAAAGAAAAATCATTATTCAAATATACTGTATACATATAATAAAAAAAAGAAAAAAAAAAAGACTGCAGTGACAGCAGAAAAAAATTACATAATTTTATTTTTTAATTAAAATACTTAATAATAAAATAATAATTATGTTAATTAAGTTTCTGTTTTAAATTAAATATGGTAACTGGGATGTAAAGTAATTAGGGTTAGAAATTTCATTTAGCTTAATGACATAACGGTTGCAATAAAATTTTCAAACTTAAAACAACTCTAAAAAAAATGGAATTACTAATTCAAATTTTATAAAACTATGTTCCAAATTTTAATTTAATTCATATAATATATAATATTTTTTTTGTATTTTAAAAAAATTATTAATCTATTATATTGTTATTCTTAAAAGAAAAGAAAAAAGTCTGAAATATTGCTTCATTTTTATGAAGTTTAAATATGTTTTTTTTTATAGCATAAAACTTTTTTATGCAAAATTAAAAAGTTTTTAAGGTATATGGAAGAAATTTCTTTGTAATATATTTAAATTTAAGCTACACAGTGTAGATCGCTACAACGTTTTTCTTATGTAACACGAGAACCGCGTAGCTTTTAGATGGGAAATTTTAATGACTTGTATTGATTTTTGTGAAGAGACAGGCATTGATGAGGTATGGGAGGAGGATCAGTTATTGAAACAATCAGTAACTTTAAGATGTAAAGTAAAACGTATACCTTGTGTATGACAAATTTTTTTAACAAATTTCATATAAAACGTAAATGTTTAAAACTTTAGACGATGTAATTTTAAGATTTGTTCTAGAAATATATTAATTTTTGATATTTTAGTTGTTGTGGAAAGTTGTGTAAAAATATCCAAAATTTAATAGAACAACTGTTATTAAACAACTGCTATTTGCTGTTTACTGCTGGCGTACGTGAAGTGTGAGAGCATAACACGTTGCACGATGCATGTTTACATGCATTCCATGACGACACACAGCATTCGGAAGGTGCATGATCGATGTGATTGCACTGACCAGCCTGCCTAGACGTTTCCACGGTTTCTCTAGGATGTCATGGCAAATGCTGGTCTGTTTACTGAGGCCGTGGCCGGCTCATGGGTGCTGTTTCATTAATTGGAAAGTCCTTACCTGTTGATAAGACAATGTCTTGACTGGGACTGGGATTGGTGTAGCATGATAACACACCAAACACACAGAATTCGCCACCCTCGCAGTTCCACCGAGAGGCTTTATTTGTCTCGGTGTTCAGGTGGTAGGGGACTGCTGAGTGTGGAGGTGATGTGTCGCTCTAAGGAGAAGAAGCTGAGGCAATATTTTGTGTCACGTGAGAGTGAGATGCATAGAGCTGTCTGCGAGCAGGATCGTGGGTACACACCGCTTCAGTTGCAAGAAGAGAATGTGGAATTCAACGTCAAGATGCCTGCTGAGAGAATGGAAGTGTGGAAATCCAAGCCTCTTCATGGGAGGTTTGTTGCTGCTTTAACAAGTGAGCACATCGACGTTATGTCCTCGACGGAGTGGATCAGAACGGCGGGTCTCTTTGCAGAGACTGAGGGGTTCTTGTTTGCCATTCAGGACCAGGTGGTGCGCACAAAAAATTATGAGCGGTATATTCTTAAAGCTAGAATCGATGATCGTTGCCGTCTCTGCAAGACTACAAGTGAGTCTATCCAGCATATCACAGGTGGATGCCCTGTACTTGCGCCCAAGGAGTACTTGGAGCGGCACAATGCAGTGGCTAAGGTGTTGCACCAAGCGCTGGCCAAGAGATTCGGTCTTGTGGAGAAGGAGCTTCCATATTACAACTGCAAGCCCGAGCAAGTGCTGCGTAACCGGGACGCTAAGTTATTGTGGGACTCCGTTATTGTAACAGACAGAGCAGTAGAGGCAAACAGGCCAGATTTGGTTTTGTTTGACAGACAAGCTCAAACAGCGATAATCATTGATGTTGCTGTTCCTCTGGACAATCATGTAGTTACTACAGTTGCTGAGAAGAAGAGGAAGTATCAGCCCCTTTCCATTGAGTTGAAGGACATGTATCGGCTGAGAAGTGTTGAAATTGTCCCTGTTGTGGTTTCTGTGAATGGTCTGGTTAGCAAAGATTGGTTAGAAGCAAGAGAAAAGTTAAACCTTGAGCACAGGCATTTACGTGTCATGCAGAAAGCTGCAGTTCTTGGTACAGCTAACATCGTGCGCAAAGTGCTTAGTTTGTGACCCCTCTATATACCACCTGCAGTTTCTAACATAATTGGTACTGGATTATTCTCACTTTCACCTTGAATCAAGTAGGATTCCGGTGTTAGTGTTACAGAGGAAGAAAGACAAGAACTCTATAATAATAATAATAATAAGTTAAATGCATTTTAATATATATATATATTTTTTTTTGAAGACTAACCATTGCAGTTAACAAAATTATGGTTTAAATTCATGTTAAGTGCAGCTTCTTGTTAAGTTCAGTCAAATGGAAGTCTTCAATATTTTGTACCTAATTGTAAATAATATTGAGTTTTGAAGGATCATTTTTGTTCTGAATTAAAATATAAAGAATATTATGTTGTAATATATATACATACTGTATAATATCTATCTTTATCCTTCTGATACATGTCTGGTATTAGGAGCCCAGATAAGTGCGGTGTTCCGTTCTTGTGGTCTAGTAATCCACTGCTGTGCTGTACCTAACTTACTGGAAAATATTCGTTCTAGCCCAACTCCGCAAGGGAATTGTAACGTTAAAGATGTATCTGTACGATGAATTATAAATTGAAGTTTAAAAGGTTTAATTTGTTTACAATTGTCTTAAAAAAAATTAATTCGCAATGTAAATTCTTAAAATAAATAATCTCATTCACTACTTTTAAATATTCAATTAAATTAAAAAAATTTGTATGTGTGAAATGAATGACTAAATAAGTAATTTCTAATTTGAAATAAATAAACAAAACATTATTTGTATAAAATACTAAATATCATATTTACAATTTTTGAAGATAATTTTTTTTTTTTTTTTTTTTTACTATTTCTGTTTATGAAACACATTCTAAAAACAACACGAAAAAAACACAACAATATTTTTATATTTTATCATCTACAGAGCAAATATTTTTTCACGTTTATATATAAATATAAAAATGAAATGAAAATAAAATAACCACCTCTTCTTTTTCCTTGTGTGTTTTTTAAAGTACGTAAATTAAATCATTTTTCAAGTAAATAAAAATACGGTCATATATTTCATATAAAAATAAATTAGAAAAAAAATTACATCCTATGTAAAGAAAAATAATTATTTAAAAATTTATATTAATGCTTTTGCAAGAAAATGAGTTTTATATAGCAGAAAATGTTATTTAATATTACATTTCAAAAAAGTTTTTCATTTATCATTTTTTTTTTACTCATATACCAACTAAAATCTTTTATATATGTTATGAAGAGCTCTTTCAAACTTACACACAAGAAAATAATTTATTTTTAATTAAACTCTATGAGAGTCAGTAATCAGTATCATGTTTTATTTTATAGCTTTAGAATATATTATTGTAAAGAAACTGGACGAGATATTATTTATTTTAATATATACCTCCATGATCATAATATTAAACACTACTAAGAGCGCATTAGTGTTTATTTGTTATTATTTTTTTTTAAAGTTTGCTTGATATAATTTAAGTTCAATGACATACATCTGAGGCCTCAATTAAAAAAAAAAAAAAAAAAAAAAACATGCATGCATGCATGCATGCAAGTTCCAAGCCAATTTGGTCCTAAAATTTGTTTGTGTTTATCGCATAAATTAAAATTTTATTTTTTGAATTTATTTTTATTTATAGTTCATCCTTTGCTGATCTCTCTCTCTCTCTCTCTCTCTCTCTCTCTCTCTCTCTCTCTCTCTCTCTCTCTCTCTCTCTCTCTCTCTCTCTTCTCTCTCTCCATCTCTCGATGCTGTGCAAAAATAATAATAATAATAAAAAAAATTGCATATAAATTTTGTAAATGATAGGTTAGAAAGGTTGAATCTTATAAATTTATTTTGAAATGCTGGATCAAAATCATGCAGTCAAAAGATTATACAATATATAGGTAAAAATGTAGATTTTAATCATTTAACATACAATTTATGAAAAATCTGTGTTTATTTTATATAGTAAGTTTGACCATATTGTATCCAGTACTTGTGGACTTGTTCTGTTGCTGAATAAATAATATATATATTTTTTTTAATTGTTGAATAAACTTTTTTAATTCAGAGCTTATACATGAGTTCGTGTGACAAAACTACTTTATATACAAAACCAATGGTTTGAACTAAATTTAATGATAAGCAATTACTAGCTTTATTTTTTAGAAATTTGTGATTGGTCATTGAAATTAATTGTAAAAAATTGACATTTTTATTTACATTGTCAAAGTCAAAATTATAATATCCTATAATATGAATAGTATTTTTAAAATTATATATAAAGTTTTAACAATAAAAATTTGCTGAGTAAACTCAAAACATTAACGCCATCGGATCCTAAAGAAGCGTCTTCGTCGTTACAATATTCAAGAAGTATTCACACTTGCTACAAGTAAAATTTGAAAACAAAATTTTACGTAAAACTATTACTGTCTATGAAAGCTATATAGAAAGAAAAACTATGTTACACTCAAACAAGAAGATGGATACAGGGAGAGAGAGAAAGAGAGTTTGAAGTTGAAAAACATGAAATAACAATTTTTTACCTGAAGATAATGAAGTAAGTTTTAGTAGACTTAAATGTAATAAACTTTTAAATAGATAAAGAAACAAGAAAAAAAGTAGTATATAAAATGAGAATTTTCACGTTTCAAAAATTAAAACAAAATTACGATTTTCTTAACTGACAAGACTATATAAGAGAGAGAATGAAGTTTTGTAAAGTGAGAAAACCTTTTACATCTCTCTCTCTCTCTCTCTCTCTCTCTCTCTCTCTCTCTCTCTCTCTCTCTTTTATTTTTTTTATCTTCGTGATGACTTTTTATGTAGATTACTGAGCACCTTGGAATACCACGTACCACCTTTCTAGTAAAGCAGTGAGAAATTTTCTGCTCTCTCTAACTCTCACTCACTCCCTTGCAATCACGCTAAATGAGAGAAAACGCTGAGTTAAAGGGAAAAATGTTAAGAATAAGAGAAGAGAGAGGGGACGATGTGAGAGATTTTTTTATTATTATTATCCACATGAATTCTCCTGTGACCGCTATTGTCAGCATGAAAATAATAAGAATTTTTTTCTTACACCCACTGCGTTATGAAGATTTTTTTTTCTTTTTTTGTTAATGAATGGCCTATTTCTTAAGTTTAAAAACCAGAAAAATCAATAATTTTTTATTAAAACAAAAAAATCTCGACAGTGAAATATTGTAATAAGTTTATTAATATAAAGACTTGTATTCTTATTTAAAAAAAAAAAAAAAAAAACTTTAAGGGGGTAGAGAGAGAGAGAGAGAGAGAGAGAAAAAAAGAAGAAATAAATCATAAAATTAATTATTTTTAAATGACGTAGAATAATTTAATTATTTTATGATCACGCTTAAATAGAAATATTTAGTATAAAGTAATAAAGTTTAAAATATTGAAAGAGTAAAAACAAAAGTAAGAGAAAAATGTTATTTTAATAATAAAAATAATACAAAAAGTTAAGAGGGAAGTTGTGAACAACAAATGGCGCTCAAGTTAAAAGGTTACACGATCTCAAAAATTGCTCTTTGCAATGAAAATAATAAGATTATTTTCTCATTTCTTAAAGAGTGGCTCCTTATGGAGAGAATTTCTTTTCCTAAAATAGAGACAGAGAGAGAGAGAGAGAGAGAGAGAGAGGTGAAGAAAGAAGACTATTATAAACTTTACGTTATCGCCAGCTTCGCCAAATTGAACTTTAAAAACGTGTTTTTATTTACACTAAAAAATTATTATGAGTATTATTTTCAACACTATTATTTTTCACATTTAATATACAATAAAATTATCAAGTTTAAATTTATGATTAGTTTTATTTTTCTTTAAGTTTTAAAATAAAACTTATGTTATTTGTATAATATAAAGTAATAATATTTATATTTCAGGAAGAATTAAAAGTAATATATTTGTTTATTTTATAATATTATCTAGAACGAAAAAGCATTTTCATGCAGAAATTAACTTTCGAAATAGTCATGTACTGTACTTTATATAGAAAGTTTCTTCTAATTTATACAGTTGTATAACATTTTAGGAGAAGTGTGTAAATGTTACTTTTAAAATAATAAAAGTAAGGTTCAATTATATAAAGATTCACATAAACTGATTGATTTTACTTTTATTTATTATCTATTTACGAACCTTTCTTTTTATAGGTGTTTATTTTTGAGAAAAGTCGTTAATGCTGAACGTAAAAAAGTAAAGGAAAAAAATTCAAAATAACCTAAATATTTAAAAGGAATAAAATAATTATTTCAATTTTTAGAAACCATATATGGTTTAAATCCGGAAAAAAAAGTTAAAAGAAAAGAAAAACTGTTAAATCTGGATTATTTTGAAAGTATTATATTAAAAGAATTGCATTTTGAATGTGTGTGTGTGTTTATTAGAGCATATTATGTTGTATAAGTAGTTGATTACACATTGACTTAAGAGAAGACAAATTAATGTTGATATTTTTAATTAGAGATGAGACATAAATGTTAATTAAACAAGTCATGCTTACATACATAGTATATAGTCAATAATTTACGCTATGGAATATATATATATATATATATATATATATATATAATACATACATACGTTACATCATTAGAACGTGTGGGGCAAATGAATAATTGAAGATGTTGTATAGTCAATATAATGTAGGTGGATTGTGATAGACAAGTACTGTGTCTCATAAATTGTAGCTGTGTTTACATTTACATATAGTGAAATATTATATATTATATTGACAGATAAATGAATAAGCTATAAAGGTGTAATTACATAGTGACTTAATAGTTTATAGTAAAGCACCTCGACGTGATTTTTATTTTATCACGTGAGGCTCTGTTTTTGTCGAGTATAATTTAAACAACATAATATTTTACATTATAGTATTGTATTAAATTAACAGTAACGCAAAGAACGTGACGCAAATTATTGTAAACAGCAAACATGTAAAACTACATTTTTTTTATATAATTTCCAGCTGTTAATTTATTTATTTTTGGTATTTTTTATTTCATAATTTTTTAGCAAAGTTATAAAGTTGATAAAATATTTATATAACTTTATATATATATATATATATATATATATATATATATATATATATATATATATATATATATATATATATATATATATATATATATATATATATATGTTGGCAACCATTGCCGAATTCGCTCATTGGCCGAAATAAGTGACCACGTCGCGGCGTGGCAATGCATTTTTGCCAAGATCCGAAATGCATCGTAATTTTGACCACGTTGCGGAGTGGTTTTTAACAAATGCCAAATTTTTGGCAAATACATTTTAGCCAGTTCGTGGAGTGGTTTTTGATAATTGCCACGCTGCAGCGTGGTCAAAATGTTTAATACGCAGGTTACGATATTCGGTATAAGTATGAATAATATCATATATTGTTTTATTATTATAACACATCATTTTATATTATGGTTTTCAGTTAATTAAAATATTTATAAATTTATAAAAATGATTTCTTATTAAATTTGACAAAAAAAATTGTCTATGGTCAACATTACGATGCACATAAGTGCTGAATTTCGGATCTTGGCAAAATTGCATTGCCACGCTGCGACGTGGTCACCTATTTCGGCCAATGAGCGAATTCGGCAATGGTTGCCAACATATATATATATATATATATATATATATATGTTGTAAAAATTGAATTTCGAGCGAGGTGACATGATGAATGAGGAAAAATTTGGTCTTACCTTCCACTTGAAGACCCTGGGCTTTACACTCGCTGATAGTTTATATTGAATTTTAACAAAAATTAAAATTACGTCACTAAATGTACATATTAAAAACTCAATTCACTAGTCTTTAAAATTATACATAGCTATGTTAAAATTAACTCACACAAACATGAACGTTTTCGGAAAGCATTCCTCATTCATATATATATATATATATATATATATATATATATATATATATATATATATATATATATATATATATATATATATATATATATATATATATATATATATATATATATATAATATCCGATACGCTATGGATACGATGCCGATATTTTTCAACATTTTCCTATAATATGAATAGTTTTTATACATTTTATTCATACAATAGATCACTTGGTATTTTTGAAAATATATTTCAAGAGATTTATTAAGAAATCTAACAAAAAAATAAAATTCTGCAAGAAATTGAAATCCATTTCAAGTGCAAAATAAATTTCCCTTGATTTTCTTTACGTGATTTTATAGTGATTTTTGAATATCGTTAAAGTATCGGAACATTCAATATTTTTACATAAGCGAGTATCGACATCCGATTATAAACCCAATTCGGTCAGTGATTCTAAACCATGAGTGTGCGATTAAACTTCGTACCGCGGTTATCGTATCATTTGAGCCAGACTTCCTTTGCATCATCAAGACTGGACCACAAAAACAACTTCTTTATGTAGAATAAGTTAAACAATTACACTACAAGTCTGTGGATTAGAAACTTTTGTTCATTGTGATACATTTAATTAACTTCATATTCTTAAAGGAATTTTAAATGGTATTATTGCTTACATTTTAGGTGTTGAATTGAGTTGTCTGATTCTTGAAACTCTACTATAAAAAGCAATGTATTCTAAATTATTTTACAGAATTAAATGTAAAATTTTATTTATTGACTTATAAAATATAATAAAAAATACATTTCAATTTTTTTTATTACTAGTTTATAATATACACAACGTTATTGACTTTTACAACATGTAAACGCAGTTTTGCATTAAACATTCACCACAACCACCCGCGATAATTTTGTATAATTTAATGAGACTAGATTGTCATTTCAATATACGTCATTAGTATTAAATATGTTTGGGAAAATGTCAAGGAAATTGCTTGAGACACATATACATGGCAAGAAATATAGCTAAATTTTTTATTATCGTGATTATAAAATATCAAAATATAAATACACACAAATTTATTAATTATATACTACATTTTTAGGCATTATAATTTAGAACATATTACCCTGGGACCGTAAAATTTCTGAGTATCACTTTGAAGTTTCTTTTTTTTTCTAAATACTTAACATAGTTTTGTTCATTGGAAGAAGAAAACACACACATACTTCTATATGTATGTAGAAGTATATCTTGCTTGTATACTTCTGTAATATTTTATTAATTGAGTAATATTGAACGTCATACTTACTGTGTACTTAGTTAATGGAGAAAAATATTGTACCAAATGCATGTTACAAAGGCAACCTATACTAGCCAAGTACAGGTGACATGGTGGTATGGTTTAGAATTGCAAAACCATACTCAGTATTTAAAAAAAAAAAAATCATTGAGGCTTGAAAAATTTGAAAATATGTTTTAATCCAACACATTTTACTCACTGGTAATACCCATTAATTATTTTATTCAAGGAAATTAAAATAGCTTCTTGCAATAAAACTACTGATTCACTTAATTGTCATCCCTTTTTGTACACAGATAGATTATAATTTTAAAACTTCCTTATAACTATCGTTACTTTACTAACTTATCTAAACTTTCAGTATAGCCATAACTTTTATTTTATTCTATCATAACTATTATAAGTTAAAGAAAAAGTAGTAGATTATTATAATAGATTTGTTATTTAAACCGAAATGTTTTTCTTCTTCTTATATTTATATATTATGACTATAAGTTATGTGAAGTAGAAAAATAATCTGCTTATTCTCTCACTTTTTCTAATATCTCAATTTATGTTAAAATGTTCATATACGTATGATACAATCCATTAAAAAGAGAGGAAAAAAATTCAATACAGAACATGTTATTTTTATAATTTCACAAGTATAATTGTCCGCAGTGTGTTTGTCTTGTCCTTTCTCACACACACAAAAGTACAAAACACCAGGTTTAGACAAATTAACATCTCATTGCAGTAGTAGTCTTTTCCTTTAACTAAAATTTATGATGTTTTGTAAACATAAAAAACTTTTGTATAGCGCGGAGGATTAAACAGCAATAATATTAAGTGCACTGCTAACACTTCCATAGTAGAGTTGGGTAATTAATATATCATACACTTTAATTACTTAAGAATACCGTCGAGAAATTTTTTATTGTGCTTTAAAAAAAACCACTAGAGCAATATATAAGCTGTTATATTATACAAGATCATAGAGTTAATTCTTAAAATATGCTTTAAGTTGAATAAAAGAAGGGAAAAAAGTAGTTTTTTTAAAGAATAATAATTATGATCTTTATTTTTATTTTTTTTAAAACTTGTATGATTTTTGATATAATATATTTTATAATACAACTAAATTTAAAAAGAAACTATGATGATAATGTAAAACAAAATAGTTATTAGGTTGAAAGATTTACAATAAGCTCGTGTTTTATGTTAAATCATATAAAGTAAATTGTAATAATGTCACTAAAATTTATATTTATTGATGTAAATAATTTATAAAGTTAAGAAATTATTTAAGCTAAAAAGTATTTAATTTTCACATTTTTTTTAATACTCTAGAAAGTAGGAAGAAAATATTCAAAATATCCTCATGACACGTTTCTCACTAAAGTTTGTATACTACAATTCGACACAATTCCAATTTAAAACTGCAAGACAGCCTTAAAAACAAAACCAAATTTAAAACGGAGTCCTACGTAGGTTTACTTTTTAAATTTGTAAATTTGCAATTTCTAAAGTAGTTTATAGAATTGAAAAAAAAAAAAAAAAAAAAAAAAGTAGAAGTTTAGTTTACTTTTCTTAAATAAGTTTTTATGAGTTTTTTCAAAGAAATATCTAAAGTTTGTGTTGAGGTTTGTGAAAGTTTTAGTAAAGCGAGTCATGTGATTGAGAAGTTGCAAGCCAACTCGGTGACACTCACGCGTCGGGGGTAGAGGGATGGAAAAAAGAGAGAGAGAGAGAGAGAGAGAGGACGCAAACTTTCGGGTTGTTGATTTATAGAACTAGAGAGAGAGAGAGAAAGAGAATCTAGTCAAAGTCTCTTAAGAAGCCAAGAAGTCCAACTAAAAGCAATTACAATTTTTCCCTCATTGCGTTGCTTGATTATTGGCTAACTTTGGCGTCACGCCAGCCTTCTGGCAGCTTGCGTGAGAGACCCTTCTCTTTTTTTTTTCTCTCTCTCTCTTTCTCTAAAATCACGACAACTCAATCGTGACCGTAGACACATGAAATTTGATAAAATGGTTTGTTGTCACTTCCCATTTTAAAATAACATTTTTTTTTTTACGATTTACAGAAATAATATTGTATTTTTACTTTTCAATTGAAATAAAATCTTTATCATGTATAAGATAAAAAGTTCAACTTTTATTATTCCTATTTCAACTGGTAAGGTGATAAAATTACACTTTTTTTTCTTCTCTCTTGCTTCGAAATCACAACTCACACCACCAAAATAACAACAAAGAAAAAAAAAGTCTTAAATGAATGGCAATAAAAGTAAAGTTTTACTGCAAAAGAAGTAGATTGATTGCTCTGAGACAATTCGACGTCTAATCAATTGTGTCTGCTGAGAAACGAATCAATTTCTACGAGAATAGTAAATATACAGCAATAAAACTGAATACAAAAAAAATTCTGTTAGTATTTTATCTTAGTTTAAAAAGAAGAAGAAAAGAGAGAACCCCTATTAATAGCATAAACACTGCAAACTGAAACTATATAAAAATAATATAAATATATTTCAATTGAGTAATGCTATTGAATGAGTTTCACGTGCACTACTTTTTTTCTCATGATTTTCTAAACAAATCCCATTTGTCATTGGTTTTTATCAGTAAAATATAACATAGTTAATTTTATTTTATACCTTGTTAAATAGCTTGTTTTGTTTTTTACATTATTATTTAAAATAATCATATCATTTCAATATTTTCAAATCATCAAAAGTTGTTATTTTATTTTTAATAATTGGTATAATAGCTGTAGCTTAGCATATTAAAAGTTTAAAAATATAATGAATGTATTGTTTACCTTTTTTTAATTGTTAGCCTTTTTTTAAAGGTAAATTTAACAATTAAATTATTAAATAAACAAAAAATTAAGCCAATAAACTATACGAGTAATAAATATAATATTATCTTATTTTAAATGTTAAAGCACTGCCTTTATTTTTAGTAACAATGGAACATTTTTGAGATAAAATATTATAAAATATATTTTTATTAACACATTTTTACGAAGGCAGCTAGTGAAAAAATCCAGTTGAATTCCCCTCACGCAGCCGATTTACTCGTGAATAATACTTTGGCAGATAAAAAAAATCATTTTTTTTTTGTTAGATGAAAAGCAAAGAATTGGTTTTTGGCGCCAAGGTTTTGCCATAAACACAATACATTATTGATTGGTGACGTTTGAGGCTGGCGGCGACTCATACACTCTACTGAAATAATAAATCTCCGGTATTGTCAATATAAATGTAACATCGAGGATAGAATACCAAGACGTCGTATAATATACTGCTCAATAAATGTGATGAGGAGAGTGAGCGAAAGAAACATTTTTACATTTAGAAATTCTTTCTAATGTCTCTCTCTCTCTCTCTCTCTCTCTCTCTCTCTCTCTCTCTCTCTCTCTCTCTCTCTCTCTCTCTCTCTCTCTCTCTCTCAAGTTATAGTAGTCAGAAAAACGTTAAAATAACATTTTGCTATCAAAATAAAATATGTAAATGCTACAAAAATGTGACGAAAGCATCCTCTCCGAGTTTTTATTGCCACTATACTCTCATGTGTATGGTACTTCAGTAACAGTGTTGTAGTGTCTAATAATTGGCAGTCTAAAAATTGTAATTAGTGTAATGTCACACCAAAAAAATTATCTCAATATCTTTTACAATTGTGGCTTTCTCTCAAGTGTTCAAAATGGCTAAATTTTATTAATATTTCACGAGAGCAAAAAGGGGCCATAAAGCGGTGCAAGAGGTAAATTTCATTCATTCATTCATTCATTCATTCATTCATTCATTCATTCATTCATTCATTCATTCATTCATTCATTCATTCATTCATTCATTCATTCATTCATTCATTCATTCATTCATTCATTCATTCATTCATTCATTCATTCATTCATTCATTCATTCATTCATTCATTCATTCATTCATTCATTCATTCATTCATTCATTCATTCATTCATCATTCATTCATTCATTCATTCATTCATTCATTCATTCATTCATTCATTCATTCATTCATTCATTCATTCATTCATTCATTCATTCATTCATTCATTCATTCATTCATTCATTCATTCATTCATTCATTCATTCATTCATTCATTCATTCATTCATTCATTCATTCATTCATTCATTCATTCATTCATTCATTCATTCATTCATTCATTCATTCATTCATTCATTCATTCATTCATTCATTCATTCATTCATTCATTCATTCATTCATTCATTCATTCATTCATTCATTCATTCATAGCCAGATGTGATCGATAATGAGACGCATTTTATGTATCGTACACATTACGGTTCGTACATACTGTAAAATGTGAGATTACTTCTTGGTAAGCTTTCACTTACGATACCACGGAAACTTATTCTGGGTAAACTTAACAAACCGCAGTAATTATTATTAGTGAAGCACAAGTTTCAAATATTGTATATCGACCTCCTGTATTGCGAACAAAATTCTAGTGTCTTCTTTTAATTTCATCATAAAAGTTGGCCTCATAGAAAAAGATAAAACTTTTTTTTTAAGTGTTTTTCTGTTCAAGTAGAAAATCAAACTGATGGATCGGAACAATATTTTTACAAAGCTTGTAATTTCTGATTGAAGGAAAGACTTTTTTTTTTACCCTAATGCAGTTTTTCCTGTGGAATATTTGCATTACAAGAATATAATTAGACTTTAATTTGGATGAATTGAGAAATGCCAAGAATTTAAATGAAGCTGCGTTCAATAAAAAACAAAGTAAAAAAAAAAAAAAAAAAAAAAACTTTTGGTTAACGCGAGTGCAATCATTGCATGAGAGAGAGAGAGAGAGAGAGAGAGAGAGAGGAGAGAGAGAGAGAGAGAGAGAGAGAGAGAGAGAGAGAGAGAGAGAGAGAGAGAGAGAGAGAGAGAGAGAGAGAGAGAGAGAGAGAGATTTGATAACGTAATTGTAATTCACAAGGCAACAAAATACTACAAAATACTGCCTTTTCTCCCTTAAGCTTTCTTCTCTCTCTCTCTCTCTCTCACACTCTCTTTCCATTTCTACACAAATGATTTTTTTAATATTTTTTTTTTGAATGAAGTTTTTACGTCTCTTTATAATTTTTTCCTCATTTTTCTTAGATATATAAAATACAAAAGATAAAGGAAAAGAGAAGGAAGGAAGCACAACTGAGTTAAAATTTTTGAAGACTTACTCGAGACTTTTGCTCATTGTACATTAAAATTTATTAGCGACACTGCTTTCATTTTGTGCGTAATGTTGTCTAATGTGTGGCGTCATGTTTTACTTTTAATTCAAATTAAAATGTAAGAAAACACAGGATCTTACAGACTTGAGTAGTGAGAACTCTGGTTATGAGAGGGGAAACAAGAATAGCATTTTGCTATAGGATATTATTTGATTTAAAGTGGGGATAGATTTAGATTTCTGAATTGAAAAGTTTTAGAATTCTCTGATTAATAGTTTATAAAATCCAAATAATGCAGATAAATTGTACTAAGTGGTCTTTAGAATTAAAAACAAAAATAAGAAATTAAATCTGGGAAAGCTATAGAGAAAAGAGATCATAATTGTTATGTTTTTGCATGAGAAATTGCATAACAAATTTCAGTGTCATACATTTGTTTTTTCTTAAAAAATGAAAGTGTGAGTAAACAGCTTGACATGATTGAAATGTGGTTGAGGGATTTAGTTAATCAATGTTCATTTGTCTATATACATACATACATATATATATATATATATATATATATATATATATATATATATATATATATATATATATATATGTTATTCAATTATATAAGTGACTTTTGGAAACGTTTATAACAAATCTACTTAGAAGAATTAAGTACATAAGTATTCAATCCTAAAAAAACTACTTTTCTAATGCTTCTAATCCCGTTTTAATCTTTTACTAATCACATAATATACAGTTTGATATTTTGTAACCAAATACAGAAATAACAAATAAAATAACCTACTCTAAATTACCCTCATTATTATAGTGTATTATATATAAAACTACAATAAACTTTAATTTAAAATTTAAACAAATTATTTCAAATGATGCTATTTAAAAAGGCATCAATGCTTTCTTTTGTTTTAATAGCTTGACAAACGAAAAAAAAAAAAAAAAAAAAAACGCAACACAAAGAGCTCAATTAAACATCGACGTTTCTACCACATTTGTCAATAAAAACGAAAGACTACAATAAAAGTAGATAAAAAATTTATAATAAAATTTGTATTAGAAGCTTACGTGATATTGCCAACAATGTTTAAACCCAAAGCGGCGTGACTAAAGCTATAAGTCGTATTTGTTTAGTTGAACATCGTTACAAAAAACACTCACAGAGGATATGTATAGCAACCGAAAAAGAGCTCAAAAATAAGCTTTTTACATGAATTTATAGGCGATTACTGAATCACTTTTTTTTTAAATACAATGACAGATGAAATATTAAAAATCATTTATAAAAAAACTGAACAACGTGTTGTAATTAAAAAAAAAAAGAATCTAATCATTTTGTTTTTTTTTTGCAATATTAATAATAACTCGTTGGTTTTTTGTTTGTTTGTGAGTTACTAATTCATTGAATATACCTCTTTTTTTATAAAAATGTAAGTATGAAAAGCCAGACTGCAGTGGTTGTTTATATAGTTAGGCTTGTAATAAAACGTTGTGTGTATATATGAGAAAGTTTTGCTTGCAAACATTTCTAGTGGAAGAAAAGGAGGAGGAAGAAGACTAAGAAGAAGAGAGAGAGAGAAAGAGAGAGAGAAAGAGAGAGAGAAAGAGAGAGAGAGAAAGAGAGAGAGAAAGAGAGAGAGAGAGAGAGAAAGAAAGAGAGACAGAGAGAAAGAGAGAGGAAAAAAGAGCTTACAGCACAATGAATTTTTTATAAGAATTTAAAATGCTTACGTGTCATATTTTGGTTGGTAAGAAATGGCCGTACGTAAACTTTGAGATGAGAGAGAATGAGAGAGAGAGAGAGACTGAGAAACTGAGAGAGATTGTTGTGCGGCATTATAGAGACGTATCATAGTGGTATATATATATATATATATATATATATATATATATATATATATATATATATATATATATATATATATATATATATATAAACACAACTCATATCAAGTTGAACTTCCCACAAAATATGATTTAAAATTTTGTTTTATTTTTTATTTGCAACAAGAACATAAACAAACTTGTCTTTTTTGATAAAGCCAATTTATATTTAAAAAAATAAAATAAAAAATTGTCTCAAAAAGTTAACTACATATTAAAATATATAAAATACGTATATCAATAAAAGATTTTACTATCTTTATTGTAATTAAGTTAATTATCTTATTATACGAAAGTATATACGTATAGTCAATTTTAGACCATTAGTGATATACCTAACTAAACACATGAAACATAATTTATTGATAGTAAATTTACTTTCATATGATCTAAATTTGCTATAAATTTAGCATTAAAATTTTATAATGAAATTAATGTCGTGTTGTAATTGCTGTATATACGTAGTGTTTTAGTGTATAGTACTTATAATAGTCTCTTTAAGCTATTGAAATAAATAAACGCAAAATTTAATTGCTTACGTAAGGTTTTACTTTCTTTTCTTTATGTATGTGAATTTACCCTTTTGTGAAAGAAGAAAAAAAAATTGAAGTTATTTCTGATCAAATAATTCTCTAAATTTTTTGAAAGAAAATTGGAATGAGCAATAAAATTTTAATATTCATTGATTTTAGATATTGAATAGAATTTAGCTTATACAACTTTTAAATGCACATTCTTTAAAAAAAATTAATATGCCCATTATTTTATTTTAAATCTAATATATTTTTTAAGTTTTGATTAAAAGTAGCTGCTAGCCTTGCAACATCGGAACTACAATGTTATTTATACTGGCAGTTTATATGTGTTAAAAAATTAAACGGAATGATGAAAAATTAAGTTTCTTGAAAAATGTGTTGTAAAACATTGTCATGCTTCAGGTTCTAATTAAATCGCAAAAAAGACATAAAATAATCAACCTCTCCGAGCCAGAAAAATGTCCCTTACTAACTTAATTACATAGATGTATGCTATTGATGAGATATATAAATAAACTTCAGGTATTTGTATTATTTATTATGTTTCATAAGTGTAAAAAAATCTAATAATAATATACTATAAAAAAAAAACAGTTTATATTGCAGTGATTTTATTTAAACATCAGAATCTGTATATTATTGTTATTTTACAATTGTTATCAATGGTCCAGGAAAAAATCTCCCTAATACTTAGGTTAACCATAAATGGATGCTACCAGCGAAGCGCACTAGCCAATCATAAGCAGCTTAGAAAAAGGTGCGGTCCGCTACTTTCTTTCTGAACTATCCTTTTGTTCTTTTTGTTTTAAATACTGCACTGATTGGTTCAAAAAATTTAAGTCAGAGAAACTGGATTCTCTGTTACGTGTTTTAATAATAATTAATTAACAGCTTTTACTGAGCGACATCAGGTTTCAAACTTTTAAATGTTACCCAACTGTTTTAAAGTATACATTCAGTAACAATTTTAAATATTAACAAATAGAAATTTCATTTTAAACCATAAAAAAGGTTGGCAAATTTATTGCACTGGTAATATAATTTCTCCTACTATCATTTTATATTTATTTTACAGATAGGTACAAAAACATCAAGTATTAAGTCCATACTAAAATTGAAAATTATAAAATACTCCCTATTGTGTAATATAAAATACAAAATTCTTTTCATATTTGATCAAATTACATACTGTGTACTATACATAAGAAAAGTTATATAAAGACATAAAGAAAATTACTTTTCTTAAAATTAAATATTAATGACATATAAGTATTTTACATTACTTGTTTCACAAACCTGTCTACAGCGATTATTACACATATTTTCCTGTAGCAAGATTGCTGACTTCATTTTAATTACTTTTGCTTGCTCTACTAAAGCTTAAGGATTAACGTACATACATACAACATAGGATTATCTATTCTATACAAAACAACGTTGTACGGTATATATATATATATATATATATATATATATATATATATATATATATATATATATATATATATATATATATATATACATTCCAATTAAAATACTACGTTATTAATGATAAATTAAAGTAAAACGCTTATTCAATATGATGATGACCTAGTTTTTTTTATACATAATGAAAATTAAATATGTTTTTAATGCATTTTTATATTGTGCCAATTAAAAAAAATGTTTATGATATAAAAATGAAAAATATTAATAATATGTTAAATATATATATATGTCATCATAATATTAAATTAAATACCAATTAAAAACTTATAATAATTATGTTAATATATCATCAAATTATTTATTATTATTATTATAGTCATTTTCATATGCATTTTAAATGCTATTATTATGAATGAAATTATCGTATAATTAGCATTGAATAATCGTATTTTATATAAATGTGGTTTGGTTTGACGTTATAGTATGATGCTGCATTTTAATGCACGTTGCTATGTGGTAAATGAAGTAAAGTCAATATGTATGTATATATGTATGTATGTATGTGTGATATTTGAAATATTCATTTACATGTACTGTACTATATATAGTAGATAGTAACGTGATTAACATGCTGATCTATTTCATATATCTGCATTGAAATTATATATATGTTAGAGATGTGACATAAGGTTAATTCATCGTCACTTCATATTCAATATAGGATTTTACTAACTTTTTTTTTATCATTATTCATGTTAATTAACGGTTATAGCTGCAAAGAAAAATGTTACAATTTCTATGACTGATTTTTTTTTAAAAATATTTAAAGAAATAAAAAAATCTCTTTGATTTTCATTTTCATTTTTATTATTATTTTTTTTTTATAGTAATAATATTAAATTGAGGATATAGTTCTGTATTTTTCCATGTAAATAAAAGTCATATTATGGTTTATTTTGCAGAATTTTTACGATAAAATTATTTTTATAGAATACATGATTAGCATCAGTTGTTTTGTTTACGATTAGCTGATATTAGGCTGTAAAAGCTGCAAATTCTAATTTTCGGTCTTTAATTGTTCAGGGTAAGAAAAATCCAAATATTTTAAAAATAATTCAACCCATAATGAGAACCAATATTAATTTCAATAATTTTTCCTCCCTCATCTAGTAGTCTTGCGGTCTCTCTCTCTCTCTCTCTCTCTCTCCTCTCTCTCTCTCTCTCTCTCTCTCTCTCTCTCTCTCTCTCCCTCTCTCTCTCTCTCTCTCTCTCTTTCACTCTGCAAAAAAAAAAAAAAAAACTAATTGCCCATTTATGAATTTTAGAGATACAGACATGATTGTAATAAAATGTTTCACCATTCAAAACTTGCATTAAATTTGCAATGTTATTCTTACGAGAAAAACACTTGCTGCTTTTGTAAAAGGTGATATATTTATATTATCGCAAGTATGCGTATGCTTACATGAAAACATCATGATATGGGAAACATCATGACATGACAATTTAAAATTGTTGCAAGTGGAATGAAAAAATCATTTAAATAAGATAAATATACATCTTGCATCATTTTATAAAACTATCGTGAGATAATTAAAGATTTACTATACAGTTGCATGAAATATTAAAAAATATACTTCCTTTGAATAAAATGAAATATTGAGATTTCTCACAATATAGTATAATAAAAAATTGCATGACAGGTTTCTCTTTATTATGAATTATGAAACTTCATGTACAAAAAAAAAAGTAAAAAAGGTTTGCACGAAAGCTTACAAGAAGAAAATAATTTTAAATCCTTATAAATGTAATGTAATTTGATAATCTCATTATAGTCAACTGTTTATTTATTTTATCTCTATCTTCAAAAGTAAATTTAATTCAGTGTTTAAAGCTAACCATACAAGAAACACTTCTTGTTTAACTTAATGATTTCATCACTATGACGATGTTATATAATGAGTCTAAGTAAACATTTTCTAAATTTTAAAAAAAAGTGTTATCGTTTAACAAATAAGTGCTG
This sequence comes from Ecdyonurus torrentis, assembly GCA_949318235.1. Taxonomy (NCBI): domain Eukaryota; kingdom Metazoa; phylum Arthropoda; class Insecta; order Ephemeroptera; family Heptageniidae; genus Ecdyonurus; species Ecdyonurus torrentis. The sequence continues at coordinate 32,791,002 of OX439130.1, forward strand.
TAATATGGAGATACTTTTATTAAATTTAGTGGAAAACCACAGAAAATATATTGCTTATTTATTTTTAAAACAGAATAAGTTAGAAAATGTTGGTCATTAATCATAAATAAATAAAATAAAAAATCTCATTACAATCGTAAATGCCAAAAGTTAGAAAACAAAACAATCTTAATTTATGTAAATATAGGAAAACTGCTTTTAACCTTTGACATTTTATACAAATGTAGATTTATTGTGGCTTAAAAAAAATTTTGGTGATGGCTTTAAGATAATGTTGTATTCCAATCACGACTAGTCGATTCACTAAAGCGTTATAGGCTGAAAATACGAATGAAGATGTTACGGTTCAAACGGACGGCAGAATCATATTTTACAACGGCATGTCAGCTTTTTGTTTGTCTTTTGTTTTGCCTCAAGCTTATAGTGTGTGCGTGTGTATGTGTGTGTGTGTGTGTGTGTGTGTGTGAGAGAGAGAGAGAGAGAGAGAGAGAGAGAGAGAGAGAGAGAGAGAGAGAGAGAGAGAGAGAGAGAGAGAGAGAGAGAGAGAGAGAGAGAGAGAAACACTGTAAAGTCGTTGGTGTAAGTGTGAAGTGTGAGAGAGATAGAGAGAGATATAATATATTTTATATATCGAAAAGGCTTGCGGCAGACAAAATGTATGACAGTGCTATATTTTACTCATATAATATACAGCCGTAATACGTGACGTCATAAATGCTTCTAAATCACACGGTGAAAGATATATACATACATACATATAATATAAAAATGTTTAACTTAAAGGTATAGTTAAGCCTTACAGTTTATCAAAGATTCTAACGCTATTATAGTGGTTAAACTTTTAGAATTCTTATAATTGAGTTCATTCTATATAGTAACTTTAAAATACTTCTTGAAGGTATTATTGAGTTAAAAAAAGAAAGAAAAAAAAACTCGTAATAGAAAATGTTATCTTTTTTATTTTAAAAGATGCCAGAAAGTAAAATACTGATAATAGAAAATTTAAAGTTATTGCGATTTATGCTGTAGAAGAACAAGACCACAAGTACTGAATAAACTATATTATTATTTACTAACAAATATTTAAAGAGGAAAAAAATATAAGAGAAGGGAACATTATGATTAAGTTTTAATTTAAAACATTGATTTTTTTTTTTAAATCGAGAGGCGGTAAGTGGTAAATGTAAAATACGTTGACTCTTAAGTCTTTTTAAATTGTATGCAATCTAATTTATTTTAGCAAATTAGAAAGCAACCGTGGGGAAAAAATTGGTAATGTAGGTGACTCTGTCTAGAAATGAGATGTTTTCTAAATGCAAATTAAATGTTTTTTTTTTTTTTTTTTTTTTTTTTTGTGCTTTGCTTTAACTTAAGACACTGCAGCAAAGTTATGATGTTCCAGACATTTGGAAAACAATCGTTACCCATACCTATATTATTTGAAAGGACCATACGTTGTATTCTTTACAGCCTGTGCTCCATAAACTATAATATTATATAAGGTAACAAATGTCAACAGTTTTGCTCAAATTTTGGTATTACTTGAGTATGTAAGAACTTATGCTTGACACTGAAAAAACATAATATAAAGTTTCAAGCAATATAATATTATATAATATGCATTTTATCGATTGAAAGGTGATAAAATATTGACTAGCCTGTGTTCATTATGATAAATAATGCAATTTATACTACGATGTTATAAATCAATAGCTAGTGTTTTTATAGAAAATATGACGCTGACAAAACGTAATTTTTTCAAATTTATTTTCAATACACAAGAGAACTGCTTTCATAGTTGCACTTTCAAAATTGATAGCTACAAAAATTCTTAGGAAATATAAACTTTGTTTTTATTTCACATTTTCTTTAACCAGCATAAAATTATTATTGAAATAACAAATCAATTTTTATTATTATTATTTTTAGAAATCATATTTTCACTTTATAATTTTAATGAGTTTAAATTTTAATTCATTAAAATTTATATTATGTATAACAAAATCTTTTTGTTAAAAATATTTCACTGTAAAATTATATCATTTTTCTCTCTTTTATTTTATATTAATAAAAAAACTCATTTATTTTAAAAAGTTTTATTTAAGAAGGTCATACAAAATTGAACCTTTCTCATTTGTCAAAATTGTTATCAGTTTTTTTAAAGATAAATTTCGGTATAAAATAAAATGTTTCAAAAGCCATTTCTAAAAATGTCAGTTTATTATTATTATTATTGTAACACATGAAATACAAAAGTAACTATTTAAGAATTTTAGATCAATTGTTGCGGGAAAAAACAGAAGAAACATGATTTATTTCTATTAATATAATTTGATTATAAGAATAAAGAAAAATTTTAAAGAAAAATTAATAACACATATTAAATGCAAAAACGACACTTTTACAAAGAAACCGATGAATCTATAAATTTTACATTGCTGACGTAACCTTATAAAAGAAAAGAATGAATGACTTTAAGAAAAGTTTTAACTTTCATTTCAACGAGCACCCACATAAAATCAATTATAAACCATTTTAAACACGAATTTTAATTATAATGTTCATCACATGACGTCAAAAAATGTTATATTAAAATATATAAAAGAAAAAGAAGAAGAAGAAAAAAAAATGGAAAGGTATAAAATTACAAAAAGTCTTTTTCAAAAAAAGTTTTTACTTTAAAAGACTGAAAATGGATTATAATTTATTTTTTTATGAAATCACACATAAAAAGCATTTTATAGTACTTTTTTCCGTTCATGTAAAAAATTTCTTTTATGTTATTAGTACAACGCCATAAAGC
>OX439130.1:32794004-32856504 GCA_949318235.1 Ecdyonurus torrentis
TATATATATGCATACATAAATAATATGAAAGCTTAATTTATATATTGATTAAAATTGTAGCAAGCATTATAAAATCTTATAAATAACGACAACTAGTAAATATCATAATATTCATATATTCGTTGCTTTATTTGTATTTTTTTTTAGTAGAATGGTACCCACTGTCTTATTCTATAAAACATATTATTATATAATAATATGTATTAAAACAAACAAACTAGAAAGTAAGCAACATTTAATAATTGGACACATGAATACGAAATATTTTCTCAGTATTTTAAAATATGCAGAGAATATTAAATATGAAATACACACTAGGGCACGGGTTTACAACACATTTAAATTGCATTGATAAGTCAGCTCATTTTAGAGTATTTCATTAATTTTGCTGACCGAGTCTTCATTATTACGGTTAAAATTATGATAGGAATGCTTTAGAACGAGGCAGAGAGAGAGGGAGAGAGAGAGAGAGAGAGAGAGACAGAGAGAGAGAGAGAGAGAATTATTTCAACTCCAAAACATAATATCTAAAAGCCCAAGGCTACAACTCTATCTTTTAGCTGTCAAAAACGAACGTGTGATAACTTTATTTCACCGACGACGTGAGCTGACCTAAAGTGACGTACACACGTATCTTCAGTTTACGCCACTCAAGTGCACGTACCATGTCACTCACTTTTGAGTCACTGATAAAGTACTTCTCTGTGTCACTCTTTTTCAAGATTCACACAAATTAAATAAATGTTATCAATTCAAATGTCAGTAACTGTGAAATGTTTTTTTTTTTATGTTATATTTATTATTTTAAGTATATGAATTATTATTATCTTTTGACATGTTTTAAGTACAAATTGAAATTTTATGCAGTCTCAAGTAATACTTTGAGTTTATGCCAAATCAACAATCTCTCTCTCTCTCTCTCTCTCTCTCTCTCTCTCTCTCTCTCTCTCTCCTCTTTTAACAAGTTAGCAGAAGTGAAAGAAATATTTCATAAAATTCAATACATGAATATTGTATTACAAGGGCGTATTTCAAATGACGTTTTTTAATGAAAATAAATCACTTTAAAAGAAGCAGAAAGAAAAAAGAGAAGGGGAGATGAAGTTAAGTAATTTAAGCCCATAGGACTGTACAATACTTTATTCTCACAATAAAATTTACGTTGAAAAAAGATAATGCAGTTGATTGCAGTGAATATCGATTTGAATGTTTCGTGACAACATAAGAAGCAAACACGTGAGGTCCCCCTTGCTTCACTATAAGAAATATTGCGGGAACTTTAGGCTGTCACTGTCAATAGTCAATACGCTACACATGCGGATATGTCTTATTTTTATATTTTATACACCTAATAGTAAAAACTATACTTACATTTTTTTCTTTAAATCAAGAAATCTTAGAGTTTTATTTCTTAAATTAAATAAAATATATATGTATACACCACAATTACGATAATATATTTTTACCATTCAACAAAATAGTGCTAATATTTGCAATGTTATTCTTATGAGAAAAAAATATGCACTGATTTAACTGGTAAAGGCCGAAGCAGCCGTCAATCGCTGCCTGAGCGATAACCGTGCGACAACTATCACTGGCTCCCGATTGGCTTAGCGCAAAAAGTTAGACCAATCCTAACTCTAGCGCACTCAAACGGTCCTTGTCGCAAAAAGGACCGATTGACGGCTGCGTCGGGCTTTAAATATATTATCTCCATCGTGTTAACATGTAGACAAGTAACATAAATTTGAACGAATACTCTGATTTTTCTTGTCACATTTGATTGGGTGTTGAGTTACCACGTAATTTTCTTTACTTCGACATTCTATAAAAATTAAACCATAATATGTTATGGCTAAAACTTAGAAAATATTGAAATGTAGACTTTCACGTTTTGATGATTATATAAAAACAGTAGCAATAATATTGAGCAAAAATTGTTTAAATAAATTCGTTAAACTCATAGAAATATATTTATTAAAAAAAAAATTGAGTAGCAATTCTTTAAAGACACATAAATTATTGGAAAGACATTATTCACACAAAGAAATTAATTTGCTTCTTTTTTAAAGTAATTTCTTTACTAGTTATAACTCTTGAAACATAGATTGCTTCTCTATGATTACTTTTTTTTTTAAATCTATAAATAAAATAAGTTTGTTATTAAACCAAAAATTATTTAGATATTACATGTTAGTATAAAATATTTCATAACAAAATTTCCATATCAAATTAAAATTATAGATAGATGAAAGTAATACTAAAATATAAATATTTTTGTTCTTATGATGAAAGCGAGATATAGAAGGCTGACATAATTTATGTTATTTAGTGACGGTATCGCTTTGTTATCTTTCTCTTTGTGGCTATACTGAATTAGCATACACATTGGTGTTGCTTATCATGCTGAGCCATAATACACCTCAACGTATCGCTGCAATAACACCGGACAGTATGTAATGGCTTCATATTAATTATTATCTGCATAAAATACCAATCACCAATATGATACACATTGCTTACTGTAACATTACCTATACAGAATATACATAACTATTCTCGTCAAGGCTTTTTAAATTCAATTTATTTATTTTTTTTTATTCAACTTTAGTTAAAGTTTAATACTTTTAAAACAAGTTTTTTTCAATTGACTCTATGATTATTAGATACGTTTTATTTATATAAAAAAGAAACCACACGTTTTTATTGAATAATGTACTTTTTTCATGTCATATTATGTCACATTCAAATAGATTTAATAGGTGATTCATAGAGTACTCTAGAAGGGAGAGTACTCTAGTGATTCGTTTCATTGAATTATTTTTTATAATTGATTCAAGTATCAAATAAAATATGTTCTTTGAGTTATGATAGAAATTGGGTGCGACAAATATTATTAATATGCTTTTTTGTGTTAGTTTGTTATATGAAAAACAACGATTATTAAATTCATTTTTAGTAAAAAAAAAAAAAAAGTATCTATTATTTCTTAATGAGTATAGTTATTGTTACTTCTTTAAAAGTTAATAAATCAAAAGTATATAGCAACAGAAATCCTTCTATATGATAATTTATTTCAATTTTTGCTTATCTATTCTTTATTTTTTAGATTTGTTGTAGCTCAATTAAAAATTGAACGAGTTTTCTGTGTCATCATTATCTAAATTAATCAAAGAAAAATGCATGTTTGTATTTAATTTAATTCTAATGAACTTTTTTATTTATTAAAACAGTGAACAATTTTACCACTGCTACTATTTTATTATTTGAACTATTCTCATTCTTATAATTTTAGTCTCTTCAGAACGTGCTTATATATTCAACTTTAAATGTGTTATTTTTCTCATGAATACTTTCTGTTAAAAATGATCAATAAAAATATTAATAAACAAAGAAGCAAGAACATTAACGAAAGTCTTCTTCTTCTCCTGCGTCTTTTTTTTTTAATTAAATAAAGATGGATATTAAAACAAATATTTTTCTCATATTTCAACGAAAGAAAAAATCAATAGAGCAATTTCTTGAGTTATTAATGATGTTTCTGTTTTCATTCAGTAATGGAAAATTCTTCATGGAATTAAAAAATATATATGAGAGAATTTTATACAATTATAAAGTTTTGTTTTCAAGTAAGAAGGAGAAAATCGATTTGATTGTTTCTTAAAAGCTGTATATTTGAGAGAGAAAAGGGAGAGAGAGAGAGAGAGAGAGAGAGAGAGAGAGAGAGAGAGAGAGAGAGAGAGAGAGAGAGAGAGAGAGAGAGAGAGAGAGAGAGGGGGGGGGGGGGGAGGGAGAGATGTAAATGGACCAAACAGGTGTCTTAAGTCCCATGTATCACAAAATATTCTCATAATTTTCTCTCTCATTTCCAACGAGAAATAAAAGCAGGTTAAAAAAAAAGTGAAGTGACACTTAGTGCCGCGTGATGTGGAATGCATTTTTTCCTCGCATCTCGTTTACTCGTAGCAGTAATCGAGTTGTTGGCTTTCATTTTTATACGAATATATAGACTACAGAATTTATTATATATCATAGAACTAATATTTTTTTGCGTAAACATTTCTTATGAGGGAAACAAAAATCCTAAGATATGAAGTAATGAATGGTTAAAAAGCAAACAATTTAAATCATATAATGTACACACGATTTTTATTTTTTTACCACTCAAAATTTGTTCCATATTTTCAATGTTTTTTGTATGACAAAAAGACAAAAACATACTTTATTTGAATGTTTAATATAATATACAATCACATGTAATTGCTACATTATAGGATTATTGTCAAACTAAATGTGTTTTTACTTTTTATAATAAAGTTGTTGTTTTTTACATTACAGAACAAAAATGAAATGTTTATTATTAACATTGCTCCTATCTGAGTTTTTTTTTATTTGCAAATTTTGTTTACAAAATTGATTAAAAAATTGTCTTTTTAGTTTACATTTTTTTTTATGTCAGTTTAATTTTTTACTTTTGGAAACAATTAACAAATATAATTTTTAATTAGATAAAGTTCAAATAAAATTCTGAGATGTATTATAATTGAAAGTTCAATTGTTTGTATATATAAAAGTATAAAATATACTATACACTAATTGCTCTAGGTGTTTATAATTTAAAGTTACCAAATTCCCAAAATTAGCCACTTATTGTGTGCAATAATGCGGCAGAATATATAGATAAAAAAAATACTAAACCAACTCTATTTGTCATTCATATTTTATGCTATGTTTGGCTACCAGATTTTTATGATTATTATTCCCATGGTAAAACATACATTTTATGCTAATATTACTCTATTTTTTTTTAATAATAATAAAAACATTAAATAATATTCTAATATAATGTTTGTTTTAACACATATATATATTGTAAATAAAATATTAATGTATTTAAAATTAGAATTAACTGGTTTACAAAATGTGTTGAATGAAGTAATTATTTTTTATAGATAATTTTATTGTTAAAATGTGGTAAAAACTAAAACCTAAAATTTACACTGTACCAAATACAATGTCAGTTCTAATTTTCATCATAATATTTTGCGCATATTAGCCGTTATTATTATTTTTTTTTTCTTGTTCCTATATGCACAGTAACTTTTGTTTTACATTTTTATTTACGTCAGAGCGTCAGAGACAATAATTTTTTACAAGAAACTCAAAAATAATTTTTTATTCAGAAATTGCATAATGTAATTTCAGTAACTTTGGATGCAGTGAAAATTTTAACATACGTGTGTAATTTTGCTGGTAAAATAGATTTTTTTTTCTTCTTATTGATATATTATGTTCTGAATGATATAAAAGTTTTATTAATAATTTTTGTAACTGTAAGTATATTATTACAGTTACATGGTATAAAAATGACATATTAAAAGCTATACGTTGCAGTAAATTTTATAAAGGAAATTCTCTCTCTCTCTCTCTCTCTCTCTCTCCACATTTCCCCATTTCTCTACAAACTTCAAACAAACATTGAATGCACTTTTCCGCGAGTAAAATTCTATAAAATAATGCTCTTAAACAAAGCTTATGTTAGTTCGTTCGAAAACAATATCTGAAGTCTTATATTATTTCCAAAGGTGATATATTATACACTAAATATAAAGTGGCGTGCATATGAGTAGGCAGTTAAGTGAGCATACGACAAAGTTGCGAAACCTTTCAAGACAAAGTCAGGCGGGTAACTTAACTTTCTTCTCTCTCTTTCTTTGATAGAGCTTATAATAAAATTCCTACTTCTCCCTAGTGGCTTTAATCAATGAAAACATCTCATCACATGCACAAAAATGGTGGCTTTAAGTCACTCGGTCGCTGCATTAATACGGCTTAATTTTGACTCGCGGCTCATAAATTTCTCCAACCCTATACTATTATGAAGAGAGAGAGAGAGAGAGAGAGAGAGAGAGAGAGAGAGAGAGAGAGAGAGCATGACTAAAAGACTATCTAAGTAGCGGATTTTAAGATTCACTAATATTTTCTTACGATGATGATGATGAAGTTGTGTGTGTGTGTGTGTGTGTGTGTGTGTGTGTGTGTGTGTGTGTGTGTGTGTGTGTGTGTGTGTGTGTGTGTGTGTGTGTGTGTATGTGTGTGTGTGTGTTTATATATTTATATGTTTATATATATATATATATATTATATAAAATTATATTCATAAATAATATATCAAGTTTTTAATGTACGTACATTAAAGAGGGATTTATTTTGCTTTTAGAAGAAATTTATCATTAATCATTTTTGACACATTTTTTTTCTCCTCTAGGAAAAACAGTTGCGTCATAACAGTATAACAAAGTTTTTGTTTTTAATAAATATGCTTTTACGATAATGATAATTGAACTTAACAAATTGTAATTGTTTGTTAGTAATATGTCAGTAATGTGTAAAAATTAACATTGTGCGGTTGTTTACTTACTCCGTAAGTGTATTTTACAGGATTAGTTGAATAGACTTTTGTACACAGGACCTCGATAATGTATTTTACCATTCAAAAACTCACGCTAAATTTGCAATGTTACGCACAATCATCGCGTTGTCTGAACCAGTACCCGTTGGATCACCGAAGTTGAGCAACGTCGAGCGTGGTCAGTACTTGGATGGGTGAAACCGTACAAAGACTGGCGGCGTTGGCTGTGCCGGCAGTTTGACCACTGCTTGCTAACGCGAGTGCTGTCAACTCTTGGTTTCCGTGAGTCAGTGGTCCGGGTTGCACAGCTCTGGTAGTCGAGCCCAGAAGAGTGCGATAACTGGTTGAGCCTGAGGTCTGGTAAGCCTCAGATCATACATTAAAGCCCATACAGAAAAGGTTTAATCCTGACCTACACCGAAAGGTATTATGGCGTCATGATACTTACCATACCTTTTTTGGTCTTATGAGAAAAACACGCGCTGGATTTAAATGGTAAAATATAGTATCGTGGTTCTGTGTACTTATAAATAGTAAGTTGTTAAAAATTTGAAATATATTACACCAGTAAATGAAATAAAATTGAGATATAATGAGAAGATAAAATGTAGATAATGAACTTAAAATTAAATAATATAATCTATGATGAGACGTATCACTATCTTCGATATCTTTAATTAATGTAGGTAGAAAGGAATTTTTGAAAGATGTTTTTATTTATTTACCTTTATATATAATACCCATGTCAATTACAGATATTATTATTATTTTTATATAAATTAAATGACGAAGCAGAGCTCTAAAATTGTAAAACTTATTTTCCAGGGACTAAGTTTGCGTAAAGCTAACTTCATTTCCTATTTGTTTCTTCACCTCATTCCTTTAACAAAATATAAAAAAAGTCTTTATTCACACCTATTACACTAATATTCTTATATAAATTGGAATTTTATTTTTCAAAATTATGTTTAAAAAAAATCACTTCATTTCTTCTCAGACTTTATCACAAGTTCTAAATCACCTAGAACATCATAAAGGTAAATTACAAGAACACACACAATAAAAAAAAAAAATCCGCACAATTTAAAGCATAAAAATTTATTGTTCGTCATTCAATCAGTGAAATATGATTTTTTTTTCTTTCCCTCTTTTTCTTTCTATTGAACTTTTCTCTGCAATTTACTCCCCATTGTAAAAAAGCGATGAAATTATTAATTTGACAGAGAATATAATAAAACGTCAGGTGGATATATATATATATATATATATAGTATGGTAGTTTAATTCAGTGGAAGGTTTGTGCTTTTGTGTTATATAGTCAAGTTACATTCACTCAGTTCACCGCAACATTTGCTGTGTCAATTATCAACCCCACACAACTCCCATATTTGCATCTAGCTACCTAATCAATACCTCAAATATTATAAAATATATAACAATGCATTTTACATGAATTTTGGTTTAAAAATCAAGTTAACTGTTCTTTTGAATTTAATATGAGAAACATTTATTTTATCAATTTTCTCAGCAGATAAACACAAAATATTGCTCAGTAGAACTGGAGAGAGAGAGAGAGAGAGAGAGAGAGAGAGAAATTATAATTCTATTAACTTTTGCTTGTCAGACTGTACAAATAAGTACTGTTGGATCACATTGCTATTTATTCAAAATTTATAATAAAAAGTTTGAGGCAAAAATTAAACATTTTAAATTGAAAACTAACATGTATTTTTTCGTTTCAAACTTATATTAACATACGTATTTTAAACTGCAAGAATTTACCCAAGTTTGAATTCTATATTATATAACCTATCTAAGCAGTATGAGCTCATTTCCTAAATGAATTATATTTTGTATAATATTAAACATTTTACCCCAAAAACTAAATTAGAAAAAAAAAATCTTAATTATTTGATAATGTATAACATTTTCTATGCTGGTGTTATATTGGGAATGTAGGTCTTCAGAAATAAAATTTATCTCTATATCCACTCTAAAATATATAGAGTTACTTAAACTGACCTCCACAAATGTGAGCTCAATTCAACGATTGCGGTTAGAAACACGATCTGCACTTTATAACAAATTGAAAAGATATTGCACTATTTAATTAATTTTTATAAAAAATAAAATAAATCGTTAAAAGGAAAAAATGTAAGTAATTAAATGATAAAGTTTATAACGTCTGATAATATATGGTTTTATTTTTTATTAGACTTGACTTTTTAAAACATTAACTTTAATACGCGAGTAAAAGTAATAATAAAATAAATTTTTACATGTAGAGAAAAAAGCAATTTGTAAGTTTAATGCACATTAGAAAATGAAAAATCCCTATATATTACATTGTCATAGCTTCAAAAAAAAAAAAAAAAAAAAAAAAAAAAGTCTATTTAAAAAAAGAGAGAGATCTATTAAGAAAAACTCTGTAACTTTACGAAAATGACTGTCACATTTCACTCTCTTTACTACTTTAAATGAAATTCAGGAAGTTTTAAGCCGCATAACAATTTGTTTCAAAATGGTTCTTGCTTTTCCTTTACTATGTTGAGGTTTTCAAGTAAATTAGTTTGGCGAGTAAGAGTGTCACCTGCACGACTTTGTGGTCACTTTGCTCTCTCTTTTGCGGTCATCCCTCCTCCCAACTCCCATTCCTTTATTGTACTAACACCTCATCTCATGGTCACAAGTTTCCTATAACTACCTTGGAATTTCAAACTCGTCGCATGCACCATAGCTGCAAAGTACTGTAATAATATTAAGTTAGGGAGGTTTATAAAACCGTTTTGAAGACTATATTATTGTTACTATTATTACTTTTAACACACGAAGTCATGGATATTATCATTGCTATAGATTTTATTTGTAAAATATAACAAATAAAAAAATATATATTTGTATATTATAAAGTTAGATTTTGTATAATATCTTCCATAATCAAAATTATTACATTATTTGTTATATGAATTATTCTTTGAGAATGAGAGTATTTGAAATAATATTTTACTTGAGTTCTTTTGAAATACAAATAAAAGAATTATGATTTTGGTATATACGTAATGATTAAAACAAAATCATTTACGTACTCATTTATGCTCAATTTCTTCATAAATTTTTTTTTCATATTATTCTGTATATATATATATGCACACAATACTTCATGAGAAGAGATTGAGCATAAATGAGTAGTTTTTTAAAAACTTATATACTAATAAGTATATATAGCAATTAATTATTATTATACATACTTATATCAGATTCTTCCAACTTATTATTATTGTTTATTCATACACATTTACATCACAGTAGAAAATTTTAACATTATATTTATAATTTTAAAAGGACATACTTTTTGACAACAAAATGATGCCAAATAAGAAAATGTATTCTAATTATTAGTGTACAAACTTCTGTGTCTGTCTGTTTGTTAAAACACTTCAAAAACTTTTATAATGTTCTTTCTCTACTTATTCGGACGTTGTATAATGTACAAATTATTTAAATTCAAATTTTTAAATTAGCATTTAAATTAAATTTAACGCTACAAACCATCATAAGTCAACATCAACGGAAAAATAATTTCTTTTTGTTAAAAAAAAAGTGACTTTTTTGTGTCCACGTACACAAAAAGGGAATCAGATAAAAAAAAAAAGTTCTCTCTCTTAATGTAAATTTGAGCAACTTGATTTATGTTCTTAATAATTTATATACTGCCAAGAAAATGTAATTTTTTCGTTTTTTTGAGCTATGGATTTTACATTTTTAAGTTTTATCTTAAAATATGTAAAGGTATAGTCTATTTCAATTTATGTAATTGAATTTTAATTTTAAACTCCTAAGAAACGAATTTATAGTATAAGTCTGTTGTATTTGTACCCTATATATATATATATTTTAAAAACCTCAAATTATTTTGATGACAGTACATTAATGCGATATTTAAATCCACTTTAAGATGCACTTCATTGTTAATTCTGCCTTTAATTTACCATTATTTTTCATTCAATTGTAACGTGGGGCACTTTCATTTTTATGATTATAAAATGTACATTTCAGGAGTATAGGATGCATATTTTTATATTGGCTTACAAATCACTCTAACTACACTAAAAATCTTACACTAATTGTAAGGCTGAAAAATGAGGCAATGCGTTGATTTGACTTAAAGTTCTTAAAGCAACTTTTTTTTTTTTTTTTTTTTTTTTTTTTTTTTTTTTTTTTTTTTGCAAAGTGATATTTAAATCTAAAACAACTCCAAATATGTAAAAAAAACTTTGGGAGGTTACCATGCAAATATTTGAATTACGAATCACATAGCACAATACATATATACGCTAATATATATGAATTACTTTTTACTCACATAAGGATACATGCTAATTTCATTTTTTTTCTTCTTTTTTATCTAATAGTCATGGGTTCTGAAAATTTTATTTCAGAATCATTACCATTTACTTTTAAATGAAACAAATTTTAGGGCCAAATTTTTTAATTTTGAAGTTTTTTTTATTAAGATTTTTGAAGGTTTCACGTAGATAGCGATATTAAAGGCAGCGATACTAAATTTGAGGAAGAGAAAGGCAACAATAAAATTCTGCACTATGACAAGCTGCAGAATACTCAACCAGATTTCAAAACATGACGTCATGCAGTCTGATCTTGAATGATAAATGATAGCTCAAAAAAAAGTTCTTTTCAAAATAAATAATTTATATTTCTGTATTATAAAAATAAAATATATAAAATGTACTGCTTTATAGAAATATAAATTTTTTTTATCACTTATTTATTTTTATTATAAAAATTCTTATAGGAAAACTTTGCCAACACTTTATAAAAAGTGCTTAACGTCAATTCTTGCACGTGTAATATTTTGATATCACTGTGAAGAGAAAAAAAATTGAATGTAAATTAAAAAGTTTCTAAAAGTGACTAAGATTGCAAAAAAGCTAGGTTTTCAAAATCTTAAAATTTTTAATGTCTTTAAAAAAAATTTTAATATATATATTTTTTTATGTAGAACTGAACACAATTTTAATAAAACTGTCATTTCCTTCTGAGTGCAGGTATGAAGTATCCTTTAAACCAAAGTCGTGCTTATCGCTCAAAACAAGCAACTTCCCTATGCCACTGGCTTGTAAGTACGAAGGTCGAGATCAAATTACATTTCGACAACTTATATCCAGTGATGCTCCTTAAGTAACAATACTTTTTAATTTTTGTTAGAAACTAAAGTCTCAATAATTTTTACGTCTGTAATATTTCACATAGCCATTTTTTTATTATGTTTTCTGGATCTTCTAGAATACGATTCATCAAAAAGTACTCAGGTCACCTACAAACCTCAAGATTCGTAACACTTTAAAATAAGAAATCCTATGGTTTAAATTCCTTAAGGTCTTTTAGTTAAAGGAATAGACCAGAGAAAAACATAAGCATTTATATTACAAAACACTTGACGGGATTTACATAAAGAAGATTAGTTTGTCTCAAAACCCAACAGTAATCCCGTAACAGTGATCAGAAAATTCGATTTATGCAACCCGCACAACATTTTCATACAAATTTTTGCATGTTTCTGACGTCATAAACATAAATTTTCACGCAAATTGCATACTTTACAGTTTTTTCACGCTCTCTCATGGGGCTACATTAACATTCTGGTAAAAATTGTAATCAGTTTTGAAGATCCCATTTCGTGTTTACTAATTAAAAAGCACATGTTGTTTTATGTGGTCTATGGCTTTAACCAAGGTACTTTGATGAATCGCACCCTTAATATTTTAAAATATAATAAAATGATCCTAAAAATAATTTAATTAATAAAGGAAATCCGATATTAAGTCTTATGTCTATTTTTATTATAATAATTAAATTTCATTGAAAAAAATATATATCAGCTAAAATTTTATTTATATTTCATACGGTTCAATAATAATTACATATTAAAGAAAATTAATAAAATATAATATATTATTTCATTTACTTTAGTATTTCAAAGAAAAATATAAGCGAAAAAAATCCTCAACTTATTTTTTTTTTTTTTTTTTTTTTTTTTTTTTTTTTTTGCCACTATACTTCCATACTCCTTACAATCAAGATGCACTGAATGCACTTGTTGAAGGTTATTTATGGAATTGTCAATTTCCTCAGAATGCTATAGCATTCGAGTACGGGGGAGATAGGAGGTAGGATGAAGGGTTGAAGGGAAGGTTTGGCGGCTGTGGCCTAATGGGAACTGTCTCGGTATTTACCTACCCGTCCAAGGGAACCATAGAAACCTTGGAGAAGACAGCCGATACTGGTCAGTTACCTGAACAGTATCTCCCGAATGCTCCAAAGCGCGTGCAGTCAGCGTAAATGCCACCACTTCTCAGGATAAGCCACGCCCTCCCCAGGTGGGAAGCGAACCGTGGATCTCCCGAGCAGTAGGCAGCAACGCTAACCACTACACCTTTTTTGAGGTAACATAGCGAATCATTGATTTTATACAATGAAACTATGGGGAATGTATAAATTAAAAAATCAACTCCCTTGCTGAAGTATTAACAATTAAGTATGCAAATATACCACGACAAAATTCAGTTATTAATTCTTAAAATAAAACATAAATTTTTAATAAATATAAATTCATATTTTTAGTTTTCTAAACACGTAAAGTAAACATTAGAGAGGTAAAATAATAATAATAATAAAAAATTATCATTTTATTTAATATTATATATTATTATAGTAAAAGGTAACAAAATTTATGATTATTATTTTTAATGTATTCTTATACTTGTAAGTTTAAGTTATTCACAAAGTTTTATAATTCTCTTGTAGCTTCGTGTAAATTAAACGCTTTTAAAATTTTAATTAAGTAAACACCAGAAAATTTATCACAAATATTTAATTATATATAATAATATTATATATATATATATATATATATATATATATATATATATATATATATATATATATATATATATATATATATATATATATATATTATGTATATTACTTATCATGTAATATATATTTACGTTTTTATCGGTTTACCTGAATATATGTGTAGTTAGAAATTTTATAAAATTATGACTTCATTTTAAAATCTCTTTATCAGACCCCCCCCCCTTTTTAAGTTAAAAGTTATGAGGAGATTATTGGATTTGCATTTTAAGGTCAACTTGCATGCTTTCATGACATTTGAATAAAAAAAATTGTATGTAATAAATTGTAACTTATTCTAATTCTTTTAATTGAATTCTTTTTTTATTATAGTAATTAGTTTTATGGTGTTATTTTAATTCACCTAAAATTTAAATGATTTTTTTTTGCGTTGCTCAAGAGTATTATTTTATTAAACATTGACTATGGTATTATTTAATTTTAAAATGATAATGTTATATAATATAGGATTAGAGATAAGAGTTATAAAAGTATAGCATATAGCATTAATTATATATTTTATCTATTACACATTATAGCTACAAAAACGTTTATCCTATATTCATTTAGGAATGTATAACTTTTCATTTAGTTAATAAAAAATAGGTGGATCATTGCTCGTAAGGTCTAATTCTAGGGGGGGAAAAAGACGCTGAAAAATAGCTTAGAGTAAAAAAAGTTTAATTTTAGTTTAAAATCAATCGCAAGAGTAAAGTAAATAGTATCAAATATTAATTCAAACTTATCAGAAGTGTGACAATAAAAAGTTTTTATATTGAACAGTTATTAAAATTAAAATATTTATTCTATGTTCTTATATAAAAAAAGGATATTTTAATTAACACAAACTATATCGAAATACGCACGACATATTTAAATAGTATTGAAATATAAAGAATATTATGTAAATATTTGTAAATAAATATTATATTATTAAAAAAAAAAATAAACACGCAAAGAGAAGAAATAATTTTAAAAGTCGCATTGTTATAAAATTTAAGATTTTTTTTACGTAATTAAATATTGATGTTTTGTAGTCTGAGGTATATAAAGTTACGGTAAATGAAGATAATGTTCTGATAATTAGTAACTGAGACGAGAAGAGACGCTAATGATATAGCCGCAAGCAAGAAGATAAATTTTCAACTATCTTAAATGTCAGTTTTCAATTTCATGTTGTAAAAAAAAAAAAAAAAAAAAAAAAAAAAAGGAAATTTTAATTTTTGAAACAAAGTTGATATTTTTATACAATAATATATATATATATATATATATATATATATATATATATATATATATATATATATATATATATATATATATATATATATATATATATATATATATATATATATAATAAATATTTTCATTTGGGTATTGAAATATACAAATAATAATAAATTTCATAGTTATTCTATTTCTTGAATATTTTGTGTAAACTTTAGTTTAGCCTGCAATAATTACAAAACTGTTACATTTTATACACAATAAACATTTAATTATTATTGTTAATGCCCGATTAACGCACCGACCCCCCGGAGGGGGCTGTTATACAGAAGGTTAGAAAACATATACATCAAGATACATGCATTTGTTGTAAAATGGAGAACTTTTCACAAGTTTCATATCTATTTCACATTTAAACTTCACAATATGCCTCTAAATTCCTCTGTAGTGACGTAATTTAGATCAATATGATTCATAATATATAGTCAACAGATCTTTGGCCTCTCGTGGTCGCACCGTCACGCCCTGATGTTTTAATTATTGAAAGTAAAGATATTACAGTAAGAGTACACAGAAAAAACAGTTATAGACATAAAATAGCTAGTAGGATGAAATAGTTTAGTAGGATAAACAATAACCAAAATAGACGCTAAATTGTGAATATTAATTAGGTGACTCTTTTAAATGTTATAAGATTACTCCAGGTAAATAGTTATCCAGGTACCACACTAAAAGTTCACCGGTAGTCAGTATTATACATTCTTGAAGATTCCTCAAAACCACGAACCAATGACCTAACTAGTGGGTGACTTCCGGTTTACAGATATAAGCCGATAATCTCCCCTTTTTCAATGTGGGATCAGTGGTTAGGTTATGCTGTGACCTGTATAGGTATGCATTCTCTCGGTGTATTGTATGTAAAAATAACAATACATACACGTTTTGAGAAATTTGACCATATATTTTGACCATAGCGTAATATTGTACCACAATAAGAACGCAACTCACATATTTGTTGAGGATTTTGTGCTTATATAAATTTCAAGTTTGTGGTTTTTAGCTTTGAAACAATTCTGTGAAAATTTAATAATAAAATATATATTATACAATGTTGTTATTTTTTTTAAAAAAATGTTTTTTTATTAAAACAAAACTGTTCTTCTACAAAATACAGAGTTTTGTAAGAAGTTCAATGTCTGAGTTAAAGTGAAGGAAATACAAAGAAAGAGAAAACATTATAAAAAAAAATTCCAAAAAAAAAGACAAGAAAAATAATTCTTGACATATACAACTGGTAGAAGCATTGTTTTTATCTCAACAATTTCAACCTCAAAACCAAAGAATCAAATGAGACATGATGAGTGATCACCTTATTAAAACGTCAGTTTTTTTTTTCTTCTTCTTTCTTGTAAACTCGTGCGTCTTTATTATTCTTTTGGTCCCTTGGTAAAACTTTAGCTTAAATAGCGCACATTATTTTGTTCTGCAGGTTCATTTTTTACTAGTAAATTTGAGTTGAGGAAGAGAGAGAAAGAGAGAAATCGTGTTAGAAAACTTGCGTGCCGATACATTGCTCTCTCACTCCTCTCACTCCCTAACTAAGATGGGATCAGCATGCACGTCGCGTGATTCCAACCTTAGTTTCCACGCAACTTGAAATGTTCCTAAAACACAAAGCAATAATAATCTTTAACACATTACCCATAAAACAAAAAAAAATTCATTGCCATTCATAAAAATTAATATTTTTTAACTTAGGAAGAAAATAATATATACTGCGTGTTGATATTACTTTTTTTTTTATTCTACTTTCTTTTTCCTTATATTGTTGAAGTGATCAATTTAATTTTGTATTTTAAATTTTAATGTTGCATGGTAAAGAGTAATTTTATATCATCTATCTTTAATGAAAGCTTCTCCTACTCTCTCTCTCTCTCTCTCTCTCTCTCTCTCTCTCTCTCTCTCTCTGCATGCTATCATGGTTTTCTTCACAAATTGTAATTTATTTTCCGTGAAAATGAAAAACTTGGATAAATTTAATTTAATAGCAACTTATTAAATGATAGTTTTTATTTTTTTTCGCTTCTTTTGTCTATTTTTATTTTAAATTTATTAGATACATAATTCATTGTTATTAAACCATGAATTATGGATTATAACAAAAAGATTTGATAAAAAAATATTTTTTATTATTTATTATACTATAATATGTTTGTGTTTTTTTTATAATAGCGTATCGCAGATTATACTTTTTTCAAAACTTCAATAGTATATTTTTCTTCATGTTATCAATTTCTTATTTTATTTTACTGTCTTTAATATTTTAAACTCGTACATACTTCATTTAAGTAATATAAAATGTCAGCCTGTAGGGTTATTGATATTTTGTAAGAAGAAAGTTATTTGAAATGTATGTACAGTACGAACTATACGTTTCTCTAGAAGATATAAATATTTGAATTCAAGGTGTATGTAGTATGTGTTCGGAAGAAGGTTATAATATTTGAGTGTGCGGTTGTTTGGACTGGTGGTGTGAGTTTGGGTCACGTGTAAATATCATTGCTATCTTCAAGATCAATATTATGAGATTTATTTTTACATCTCTCTATATAAAATATATTTATATAGTAAAATTCAGTCGCCAACATCATAAGATTCGTTATATCAAAAGATACTTTTATAAAGCTTACACTTGCGTTGTATTTTCTTCTATTGTTGTTAGATATATATTGTTGTCATCTCCTTTAAGAATTTTATTTTATCAGATTGCACGATAGTTATTAAATAAAATTGATGTTGAGACAAAAGTCATAATGAAATTAAAGGATTTATTGAATTTAGTTTTAAAGGCATAGAGTACATAAAACAACGTGTTCTATACCACAAAATGGGATTTACAAAACTGATGATAATTTTTTCCAAAATGTGAATGTGGTCCCACAAGAGAGCGTAAAAAAACTGTAAAGTATGCAATTTGTGTGAATATTCCTGTTTATGACGTCAGAAACAGGCAAAAACTAGTATAAAAATGTTGTGCGGGTTGCTTAAATCAAAACTTTCTGATCACTGCTACGGTGCTACAGCTGGGTTTTGAGACCAATTAATGTTATTTATTTAAGTCACATCAAGTGTTTTATGATGTAAATGCTTATGTTTTCATGTTGTCTATGCCTTTAACTAACAAGTAATTGCATGTAATTTTATGCAACAAATAAAAAATCAAGTTTTCTGTAATTGATTAACATTGAGTATAATGTTTTTTTGTTTCAGGTAAAATATAGTCACTCACGCTTACCCGAATTGAAAAATCTTACTATAAACTCGAATATGTCAGCTAATTTCAAATGGTATTTCCAATTGAGAACAGGACAGGGGTATGTAAAAAACTTATAAGAATTACTACGATTTTTTTAATACACTTTTTTTATACATTATATATATATATATATTGAACATTAAATTATAGTAAACAACTATGACTGTATATAACTTACTTAAAAACTTACGTAACTTTTAAATCATTAAAATTGTATATTAGAACATTGGTGCATGAATAATATTGATTTAAAAAGCTATCAAATAACTCTAAATAAAAAATCCATAAAATTACAAAACAATAATAATTTATTCAAGGTATAATTTCTACATGATAATAACGCATGAATTACGCTAAATACGCACGAGAAATAATCTGGACCCCTATATATATATATATATATATATATAAACTCTTATAGTCGTGTATATGTGTTACACCGCGTGTTTACTTTGTGTTAAACAATATTTACTATAATGGTTGTGCGTCTTAAGCTCCTAGGCTTAACTCCGCGCACGTATATTCCTAATTGTATCACTTAAATCTCATTCCAACACATCTACTCTAATGTGACGACACATTGCAAACATTTCACACCACTCCCTTTTCTCTCTTCAATTTTATATACTATACTGATTTTGCACTTTTAAATTATTATCTCGTTTATTAGTTGTAATTTGGTTTTAAAAAAATATTTTCAAAAGATTTCAAGTTTCAAGATTTTTATATATTAAAATTTTACTAGATTCATACTAAAATCGATATTTTCGTATATTATATAGTTAGTTATTTTCACAAAATATTAATGAATCAACTTCTACACAGCAAATAATATATTATTGTAAACAAAGATAACTACTGAAATATTTACAAGTATTATAGCAGAAGTAAAAAGTTGATAATACAATAATTTGCTAACATTCATTCGTCTATTTTAACCTTAAAATCAGATAAGAGAAAACAAAGAGAATGAATTATTAACAATTTTTGTGGCGTATGAAATATATATAGTATATAATATACTAGTATTAATAAGTATGTGGTATACATAGCTTGTATTTCAACATTAATATATGAGCTCAATTACATTTGCATACATACCTGCATGCATTAGATAATCATCAAATATAATTTACATAATAGAGACTTTTTCATTTTAATTATTACACTAATTTGTTTGTGACATGTTAATGGTAATGTATACTTTTATATTTATTTACTTATTTATTTATTTATTTATTTATTTGTTTGTTTGTTTGTTTGTTTGTTTGTTTGTTTGTTTGTTTATTTATTTATTTATTTATTTACTTACTAACTTACTAACTTACTTACTTACTTACTTACTTACTTACTTACTTACTTACTTACTTACTTACTTACTTACTTACTTACTTACTTACTTACTTACTTACTTACTTACTTACTTACTTACTTACTTACTTACTTACTTACTTACTTACTTACTTACTTACTTACTTACTTACTTACTTACTTACTTACTTACTTATTCATTCATTCATTCATTCATTTATTTATTCATTTATTTATTTATTAATTTATGTATCTGTGCAAAAGTACAAAAAATGTGTGGTGTAGGAAGATTCAAATCATGCATACAAAATACACGTTTCACATTTGCTTGAAAAGTCGCAATGCGTGTAAAATCAATGGTGCACGGTGGCGAGTGTTTTGTATCATTTGCTGTTCATTGTTTGCATGAATCGCGCTGCTTACAGTTCAACACGTCGCAGTGTGGAGTTGAAGTTGCTTGTTTTCTAATCACAAAGCAGAAGGAGTCAAATAATGATCAATGTAAATAATATGTTATACTCTTCATTAGCTTTACCTGCAATGGTATATATTTTCTCTTACAATCAAACTTGGGACCAAGAATTGTATAATGTGTACATTCATATTCTTTTTGTATTTACACATATTTTGTAAGCTGACAAAATGATACAAGATGATTGTATGATATTGAAACTTTTAGTCAAAAAAGAATGTAGCATTAAATTTTTTAAAATCATTAAATTTTAAAACTTAAATTAGAAAATATGTTTTGTAAACGATACGGTATATATACAAAAGTATAAAACAGTTTTTTAAAAAAATAAATACACAAAGAAACGGAGATATATAAATTCATTTTTTATACTATATGATTCTATTATCTTTAACACGAAGAAATATATTATACTATATGTATATTCTCTTTTTAGAGGTAGAACAATTAAAATTTTACATGTTATATAAGTTGTGCCGGCTTTACTGTATAATCTTACAGCTTTAACAAGAGGCAAGCAAGCAGGCAGGCAGGCAGACAGGGAGAAAAGAGAGAGAACGAAAGCTTCATCTTTGTGTATATGAACAGCTTAATACACACACATATAACTGTAGCAACAGCGGTAGACAATGGTTTTGCTACAGGCCCAGCATCCGGTCCTGCAAACCTGTTGTTTTATTGGCCAACATGTGATGACAAGAGCTTTTAGCTAGCATTGTTTTAATGTTTGTATAACACAATGTGCGGGCTGCAGTAAAACGGATGTATATATACGCAAAAGCATTGTATTATAATTTTACTCATATATACAAATGTTGTCTTTTTTTTTTTTTTTTTTTTTTTTTTTTTTGAAAAAAAAAATTTTTTAACGTTGAGTATAATTTGGTTATAAAATTATTCTAAAATTGAGATACTAAACATAGTTCTCTGCAAAAGGACCGTTTGAGATAACTCATTTATTTCATGCTATATGCATTACTGCAGCAGCTGGTGGTAAAATTTGATAGAAAAATAAGACACACAAAATGGACTTTATAAAGATTGAATAACGTAATATGATACTGACCGCGGGTTGAATTCAATACATATTTATTTCAACTCATTTTATTTTAAAACTCAATTTAAGCAATGACAATTTAAAACTCACTAAATAAGGAGATCATTTCACTAAATAATATGCACTAAAGACATAAGATTTGGGGTTAATCGTCATTTTTTTTGTTTACACGATTTACAATAAAAAAAAATAAAAAATAAGTTCACAATTAAAAATAGGTAAAACCTTGTTTTCTTGTCTTGAACTGAAGAAATTGTTTGGAAAATATTGATGTTGTTATATACTTATATATACTTAATTTACATAATTATCTTTCTTGGTTTGTATGAGAATTAGAATTAACGACAAAATACAGTATAACATTTTTATAAAACAAAACAAAGTAATTTGTTTTAAAAGAAACATGCGTCTAATTTGGAGAAAGTTTTTAGGGGAAAGCCTCAACAAAACTAAGAACTGATCTTCTCAAAGCTTTCTCTCTCTCTCTCTCTCTCTCTCTCTCTCTCTCTCTCTCTCTCTCTCTCTCTCTCTCTCTCTCTCTCTCTCTCTCTCTCTCACGCCTCAAAAATGCGGTTACCACACCATGTAGTAACATATGGAAAGTAAAGAAAATATGCCAAGCTTGCTCTAAAAACTTTATTTAAAATTCTATTTGATAAATTTTCTCTCAAAATTAAAAGGCATAAAAAAGAGAATTTTTTATGTATAATAATTAATCCTCGTAATGTTTGTTTTAAAAGATTTTCAGATTTGCTTTTCTGTTATATTTTTTTAATTAAAAATATTTTATTTTTAGTTTGTTAAAAGTATAATGTACGTATGTTATATAATACCGTGTCTATGGAATTATTATAAATATTTAGTTGTTTATATATAAAATTATATTGATATAAAAATTTAACCTATTTTTAGACTGTGGTCAGTTTATTTTATTTAGTTACGCCACAAATAAAAAACATAAATACTTATAATTATAATATATAATGTATAAAGTATAGTTATTAGAGAAAAATTAATTAAAAATGTTTTTTTACACTGTATGTTTCCCTTTTTTATATTTGTCCTGATTAGCGACTGAAAATATCTAAATGTTCAAATATTTTATTTAATTTCAGTATACTTTTTATTTTAACAAATAAAGGTATTAATTTTTATTTTTTTAATTTCAAATTTAATTTATGTTAAGAAGTTAAACTTACAGAACAATAGAATTTAAATCAATAGTTCAATATACTTACGTTAGAGTTATCTATTTATGCAGCAACAGGCAAAGATTCACAAGCTCTTCAACACAACAATGAAAACATGTAAAAATAGACATAAACACATATCATGAGAAGAGAAAATATATAATATAAAATCCCAACAAATCATGTTACCAACTATACCTGTATCAGAGATTACAGAGGGCCGTCTTTGTTTTAGACTCAGGTAACTCCATAGGTACTGCGGTGGAGTGATAATGCTTGATTATACATATTATTTCCTTAAATTTAGTAAACGATTTTTTTTTTCGGTTTAACTTTCTGTAATTTCTATGGGTAGTTAGTTAATATTATTTTACTGGATCAAAGTGTCCGTTACGTGACAAACTTTACTCACTTTCATTGAATTGTGCATTAAAAGAGAGAGAGAGAGAGAGAGAGAGAGAGAGAGAGAGAGAGAGAGAGAGAAATTTGTCAAAATATAATTTTCTAATGATAAATAAATAATAATGATCAAAAAACGAATAATTTGTGTAGAGAGAAAATGTATAAATTAGATTAACGGAAGAGCAAAGAGAACGAACAACCAAGTGAAGTCCCTGTGACGATTTTCAAGTATTGAAAATTAATGGGAAAGTGCATCGAAGCGAATAAAGTTGTGTATCAAACGAAGTGATTCTAATTGCTAATTACCTTCTGAGTAACTCGCTTGAGAGTATAGCAGCGGAATGAGTGGGTAGGGGGTGAGATCACACAAGTTATATTAGTATACTTTTGTAAATAATATATACGGTATTTAATACTTTCAAATAGTAGAAACCACATTCATAAACGTAAGTAATAATAATATTTTTTAGAAAAATGCAAACCATTAAAACAATACCCATAATTTGATTATTAAATTTTTTATATGTGTTTAGTTTTCATTCTTAAACGTAAGGTGAAATGATAAACACTTTTAAATATATTTCCAAATTATTCTAGAGTATTTTTAGCTGGTAGTCGAGTAAGGCAGTACAGAGTAGCAAGGTCTATGTCATACTATATGTTTACGTATAATAGGATGTTGAGACAAAATATTATAAAATAAAAGTAAACAATTTTGATATCATATTGATACTGTTTGACTGAAAGATATTTTGTAAACTAAAGCTATCATAAAAAAAAAAAAGGAAAAGTAAACAACATAAAACACAGTAAATTTTTTAAAGCAAAGCTCTTGTACCAGTGTGAATAACGTAAGCAATCCTTTCATTTTAATTACTGCTTCAAAAGTATACTTGCTTTCTCTTCCTCTTCAACCTGTGGGACAGGAAAAGCAAACATGCTAAAAATATTGATTTCTCTCTGATATTTTACACGGGACAGAAATAAATTTTTGTATTGACTCGAAATTAAAACAAGTGTAGAGAAATGTGTCTGCAAAATAAAAGGTAAATATAAATTGTTAGCACACTCCAATGTTTATTATTTTTATTCCTTAATCTCTGCATCAAGCGATTATTGAAAAGGGCTTTAATGAGGCTTATAAAATATATTTCTTTCTAATAAAGCATGATATATTATAATATTATTAATAAATCACTTTCTAAAATACTTTTTCCTATATAGTTTTGAATAATTATTATTTGAAATTTGAGAACCCCTTGCAATATAGGCAATTTGTTAAGCATGAAAGAATTAAAACCAAGAAAAAATTGTGTTGTTGATATTTTAGACTGAAAAATGAAATATAACACTAAAACAAACGTCTTTGAGAATGCGGCAGTTGTGTTTACAAGATTGGTGTGGTGCACGCACATACATACACGGGCAGCAAAAGTGACAACGCGTGCTCGCGAGTGTTTGTTGCATTGCAAGCACGCGGTATAATACACGCGAAGTGCGTGGGCACGACAACTTCCATTTGTACATGCAATAAAGATGAATCACACACCTCTGCAAAGTGTATAAATCAATTTTTATCTTATAATTTAATGTCTATATAACTTTTTTTTTTTTTTTTTTTTTTTTTTGTGCTTAATATATCATACTTCAAATCTAACACTGACATTTAAATGTTGTAAACACGATGTATTTCTTGATTTTCTTATCTATATAATAACTGTTCTAAAAAAAGCAAAAAAAAAAAAAGTGAGCTATTTTTGCGATACACACCAACGTAATTCTTTGACCAAAAAAATAATAATAATAAATAAATAACAACTTTTTCTCTTTTAGATTGTTAAAAATGAATTTATACTTAATGTTTTCTTCAGCATTGTATAATGTCTTTACATGCGTTAAGAATTTTAACAAGTTTGCATAAAAATAAATATTCTACATTAATAATAAACTTAAACGTACTATAGCAAAGTATACTATCAATAATGACGATTGTTAAATAAAAAGGTCCACAAATAAATAAAACGTGTTAATGTAAAAGGTATAATAAAAAATATAATTGAATAAAATTTCTTTATATTGTTTTCAAAGTAATAAAAGTGTTTTACATCCTACAACTTTCTAGTATTAACCCACACAAAGACGTTAACAAAAAAATAAATCTTATATACAATAATCTTTTCGTAGAAGAATCAGAATAATCAGAATGCTTTGAGAATTTAAAAGAAAGTAGAATCAAATATAAAAATTTCAAACGCACATTGAATTGAAATCAGATTTTTTTCACATATATAACAAATTTCGATTCCTGAGGGTACAATTCAAAGTTAAATTCCATATGGAAATCTATTTTCCCTTTCTTCTATTTTTTTTTTTTTTTTTTTTTTTTTTGGTATAGATATTTTCTATGATACAAAATAGTCTTTTAGTTACACGTCTATAAATAAGATGTGACATGGTAATAAAATGTTACGATATCTGCAACAAGAGATTTGATATTAGCGTGCATTATTGAGTGTCGTGTGCAGTGAGTAGCTTTGGCGTGAGAGGTGAATTATTGATTAAAGATCAATAGTGAGTCGCTAGAGCACCTGGGTTGAGAGAGAGAGAGTGAGGGAGAGGGAGATGAGGACGACACACACTCACTCTTTACTGCCAATAAAATAATCACAGCTATTCACCTTTTTGTCTAGACTATCAAACTAACATCAACCTTTTTATTTAACACCCTGTGAATACGAAATTACTTTTAAATTACGTTGCCATCATGATTTTTTGTTGATCGATATTATGCGTTATATAGAAAACTTTGTTAGAAGTTACTTCAAGTGCCAAAAATATTTTCAAAACATGAAATAAATTTGAATGAAATTATACATAAAAGAGTTATATAATGAATTGAAAATCAAAATTAATTTCTCATGGTATTAGTTTTTGATTTGAAAGAGGTTTTCACTTTCAAAATTCATACATCATACAGCATAAGTAATACAACATTAGAAGTTTCGACTCTAAAATAAATTTTATTAAAATAATGATATTAAAAGTTAAAATATGCATAAAAATATAGTAATATTGTGTTCATGATATGAAGAAAGAAATATTGTTCTCTTCTGGTATCTGTATGAATTGCAAAATTTACAATAATCTCAAAAATCAATAAGAGTTTATATAAAAAGTAAATAATTGGATATTATTAGCAACTATTATTTCTTATAAGCTATATATAACGTCATTAAAGTAGCCTCATTATAGTTAGAACAGCATTTATACATCTACGTCTATAAAAGTTCAAAGTTATATTATTATGTCTATATTTGAATATCTATTCAAAGAAAGACGTCATCAGAGAATTATAAAATATATTATTAAAAAAATGAAATTGATATGTTACGTTTTATAAAATATTATGAAATATGTATATTTTCTATTGAATATTATTAATTCTACCATCACCTTTTACATTTTGGTTTAATTTTAGTTTTTTTTTGTCTCTCTCTTTTTCTCTGCATGCATGCTATCAAGCAGGAACAAGCATGAATAGGAAAACTCTCTCTGGAGTACCTATACATATACACACTACACGCTCCTTTCTCTCTCGTAGCTCTAAAAACATGCAGCAACTCCATCGCTCTCTAACACACACTCACACACATAAAACTCAACATAGAAAAGGGGAGAGAGATTTTCAGGACATAAACTGGACTTTGTGAATGATTGATGAGTTTCTTTATTAATTCAAAAACTCAAATTCTAGTCGTCTTTGTATATTTATCTTTGGATTTTAATCTACAACCATATAATGACCGTAAATGTTCCCCTTTATCTTTTTGTCTTAAAACCATTAGAATAATTATTTTCTAAATCACTATGTTTAGTTTAAGTAATTAATTTTGCATTCAAAAATTTCCAATCAGTTTAATCAATGTCATATAAAATCATATTATTATTATTATTATTTAGTTTATGCAAAGAAAACATAAATATTATTTTAAAACAAGACCAGACTTTGAGACAGAATTTGAAATAAATCTGGGTGTATTTTTAGGCCTGCATTGACTTGCCTCTTTTTTGATTGATTGATTGATAACGGGATTTAGCCTCTGGGCTTTTATTTAATTGGCAGTATCAGAATTTACTATTAAACATAAATAATTTATATACATGTGTGCTACAGTAACCTTACACGTCTTATAATTATAGTACATTTAATATTTAAATAAATCTTATTAGTAAATTAAAAATAATACTGTTATTTAATAGATATTACTTAATATATATATATATATATATATATATATATATATATATATATATATATATATATATATATATATATATATATATATATATAAAATATTACTTATACACTCGTTGGTTAAATGTAAGATATTTAAAAATCAATATTAAAAAAAAAATTGAAAAATTAAATTTGATGTACTAAAGTCTTAATTTCACACTTTCATTTTATTTCCAAAAGTTTCTCTTCATTAAAAATTCAATTAAAAATATAAAGTTTCAGAGAAAAAAAAAAGTTCCAGTTATCTACATAATAATAGTAATTATAATAATGAAAATTTTCATTAGAGCCATTGATAGAGATAATTAGAGCTCGTTTCATTTTTCTCTTTTAAAACTCCCTTTTTATATTTTTCATTCGTTTTTTTATATATATATAAATTTCTTTTCTTTTACTATAAAAATGGACCTCTAAATTTTTTTTTGTCTATCGTTATTGTTAAAATCTTTCTTGTTACATGTGTATAAAAAATAATTATATATGAAAAAGATTAGTTGATGAGGTAAAAACGCTAAGCACGCTATTTTTCTCCCTCAGAGAGAAAAAAAAAGCAACTTTCTATTCAATTTTTTGTTGTAACTTTTTTTTTTTTTTTCATTTCTCTTTTTACTATTTTTTATTTTTTTCCCTGCACCACCAAAGCGCTCTACACCAAACTTTACAAGTAATAGCAATGAAAAGAAGAAGAAGAAAAAAGAGTTTTCAACATTTTCTTTATAACAAAGTATATATATATATATATATATATATATATATATATATATATATATATATATATATATATATATATATATATATATATATATATATATATATATATATATATATATATATACTATATAGTGAATAGAACAGCACTCAAGTTTAATCTTTCCGCACTCTATTCTTCAATATTGCTTTGTTGTTCTTGTTGTTCATTTTTTTTCTTGTTTTTACAACATCAAGATATTGCATGCTGCGTTCCTAAGGAATATTTAAGTATATGCATGCGGTGGTGGAAAACTTTTCTATTATTTTTCTACCTTGTTCTGAAATATAAATTTTTAATATTCTTTAAGGCTATTTCTGAAAGTCTAAATATTAAAATTGTATGAAAGAAAAAATAAAAAATAAAACTTTAACTATACTGGAATACTTATCTCTATTACTGTTTGGCGGTGATGGAATACGGAAGAACTACAAATATATGTAACAGTGTTGACATTTATTATTATTATTTATTTAAGTACATTTATTTTAAAAGTTTTTTTTATATGATATTTTCTTTATTTATGTTCTCTATTGAATATTGTTTGTCGTATAAAATTTACTTTCACGTGGTCTGTTACAAAAGTAAAAAAAAAGAAAAAAAAAGTTCAAGAGAAATTTTAAAGTGGTTGGAATGAAAAAGTACATTCATCACAAAAGTAATACTTTGAAATATGAAAGATTTTGAAGTGCATCAGAAGAGTACATACATACTTGAAATGAAACTGGAATAAAAGCATGATTATACTGTACTTACTTTAACTTGCATGTTATAATATATATGATATTGCATACAATGAGCGTTATAACAAACAAGTTTGTTTTTGAATGAAAGCAGTGCAATATAGTGAATATGTTAGACGTAAAGAAAATATTGATTTAAAACTTTAGATTTTCTAGCATAATGAAACATTTTATACTTTGTGCAGCTATTATGAAGTAGTTAACATATTATGTAATGAAAAAAGAAATGTTATATTGTGTAACATACAGTTATGTACTTCTGTGGCATTATGTAATACGTACACGCGACTGTGGTATCATACTTTACCATTTTTATTTCAGCTTGTGTTTTTATTCATAAATATAACATTTGTAAATTTAGCACAAGTTTATGAATGGTAAAGAATTCTATTACAGCCATGTGTACTTTGTTGTTTAATTCAATGTGCAATTTAGTGACTTTGCAGTAAAGATTATTTGTTTCGTTTATTGCACTGATACGTATAATTTTGCTGTACAGAATTGGAAGCATTGCTGTATTTTAAGTTTCTTTTTTCCGTGTACAATACAGTATATTACAATAAACTTTTTTTTAAGTTTTTTTTTCCTAGCAAAAAGTTTTTTCTCTCTTTTTCAACACTAGAAAAAGGTACGATGAATTTATTTCTCCATAAAACATTAATATATCTGCTTGATTGAGAATTTATGTTTTGGTAGTGCAAAAAAAAAAAAAAAAAAAAGGAGCACTATCTTCCTTAATGTTAAATGTACAGTATAGTGGCTGCTAAGTGGTGGGCGTGAGTGAGCTGTCTGTCTGTCCATCTATTTACACGTTGCGTACAAATATAGAGATCCAGTAAGACCAAGGTAAACAAAACCTGCTTACTTGCTAGATGCTCCGTCCTTGTCCTCGTAATACAAGCAACGTTAGCTAGGGCGCTAGGGCAGAGGTTTACAGCTTGCTCTGCTTTATACTGTAGCTTGCTTTTGTGTTAGCTTAGTTTCCTTTGTGACCCTGTGTATAAGACTAAGAGAGAGAGAGAGAGAGAGAGAGAGAGAGAGAGAGAGAGAGAGAGAGAGAGAGAGAGAGAGAGAGAGAGAGAGAGAGATGTTGTTTTAAGCATTTAAGTCGGTACTACGAAATAATGTTTTGTTACAACTTCATAACGTTATTTATTGCTACCAAAATATTGAAATTATCTCATGGGTATATTCAAAGTAATACTATGAAATAAAGGTAAAAAAAAGAGAGAAAACATCCACAACGAAGTATTATTACTGTGAAAAGTAGTGCTTGAAAATGAATTACGTTCATTTCTAAATATATCCGTTACGAATTATAAAATTTTACCTTAGCCAATGGGAGTTACTGGTTAATTTTTTTATGCGTAAAACGTAAAATGCATAATAGTAACCCTTATTTAAATTGTAGTACAATATTTTTTGTTGAAAAACACGAACAATTTCGCAATGCTAAAGCATGAAAATTAGTTTTACTTATGCCATTTGTGATTGGCTAGCACAGTACGCCAGTTACATCCATTTGAGGATTTTTATGAGAAATGAGATAACCTAGTATGATGCATTACATTTTTTTTTTTCAAATTTTAAATCACCCATCGAATGACACTTAAAATTGTTTATATAACGTCAGTAGTATTTTAAAACAGGTTCTGAAAACCTTGGATATGATTTTATTATTTATTAATCTAAAATTATTTTGTAATGTTTAAGACACATGCACGTAAGTCCTTTTATGGCATCTAAATTAAAAATCATTGTATTATTATAATTAATGCAAAACAATAAGCTATTTCACGCGAATTATAATTGCATTAGAGAGAAAATCCTATATCTTTATTTTACGATGATTATGATGAGATTTGCGCGCTCTCACTTCCCACTTGCATATTTAAATTGCATTCTATAACATTGAAAAATATATGTCAAACTTTGTTGCTATTTTTATATTATATAATATATAAAAGTTGTTTAGAATTATTATTTAAAAATTTATATAAAACATTTGAAAACGAATATTCAATGAAAAAAAGAGTATCATATTCAACTTGAGTTACAAAACTGACACAAATTTTTTTTCTCACACAATGTGGATAGATTTTTTTTTTTTTTTTAAATTTGAAACGTGGCTTCATCTTCACTTTCCACCAGAGTGGCTGCATGTTATCTTAAAATGTAACTTTGAATACACAAAAGCATATTTTTATATTGCATGTTTGTATTATTATTTTTTATTAAACATATATATATTTTTTTGTTAAAAAACGCAGTGACATTTGGGGGTCATATGGTTTCTTCTTCTTGGATAAACTTAGCGTTCTCCGCCACCCCTTCTCTCTCTCTTTCTCTCTTGGTTTAGACCTTACAATTCGTTCTTCATTCGAGTTCACTTATTTTTTTTTCTCTGGCTCGCAGCGATGCTTTGAAAATTTCTTCTCTCTTTCGTATTTCTTTCTTTCTTTTCCATTTTTCTTCATGCTGTGACACAAACAGAATTTTTTTTATTTATTTTTAGAGAACAAGATTATACTTCAGTTCTGTTATTCTGTAAAAAAAAAGTGTTATATTTTATTTCTTTTAACAACATATTTTATAAGTTCTTCTATATTTTTTTATTTATTTATTTTTTAATTCAGCACTAAATTTTATATATTTTTTGTTTAGTGATATTTAATTATGTTTCATATTATTTTATTACATTTTGCTGTATAGCTATATCAAGTTTAAGTTAAAAAATCATTATTTTATTGATTTTCGTATGAGGTATAATAAAATAATGCAATTTCTTATATTATTAAATCAACGTTGATGAAGGTTTACGTGTACTATTTTGCTCAAAAATGTTTTACAAAACAAATTTAATATTTTATTACATAGAAATATGTATCTGAAGAATATAGTATTGTTGAAAATGTTCTAAAGCAATCTTTTATTAATCTAGGATGTTTTTTTTTTTTTTTTTTAGAGTCGTCTTGTATTATTACAGCTCCTAAATCACGCTATGCTCTATTATGAAGAAATATTGCATGTTATTGGAATATACATTACATTTCAAAATTACAATAAATAATGAAATATTTGCTACAATTTAACAACAAGTTCTTTAATGCAACAAAAAACAGTATCATGATTATATAAATAATGCATTTTCCATGTTGGTTTTATACTAAAAAAAAAACATCTCTATAAAATTCTTTACTAAACAATATTCCTTGCATTCTACTGAAATATAACATTGACAAAAAATAAGGTTTAGGTATTGGTCATAAGTGAATTTAATTGTAATTTTGTTGTGATATTAAAGTGTCAAGCCTTTAGCTTATACATAAATCATCGCCTTATATGTACATAAGAATAACAAAAAAATTCTACAGCAGGCCAAACAGCCAGCTATAACTCAACTTTTATCCCTCTTTTTTTTTTTTTTTTTTTTTTTTTTTTCCTACTTTTTTTTTCTTTAAACATAATATAACAAATGCGAAAGTCCTACAATAAATATAACGACAGATTTATATTTTTTTAGCCTTTTGTTGCCAGCAACAATCTAATATCTTGATGGACTTGACTCACATTATTAATGATATAAAAAATAACATCATATTTTTACGTAATTTTTTATACATGAAAACTTTATTTCAATTTTTTTTTATGTTATATTTTTTATATTCATATTTTTCTACGCTTGATGTCACATTTATAAAATAAATTATAATTTATATTACATAAAAACATATAAAATATTTTTTATCAATGATTTTTATGCTTTATTTACATTATATTTTTCATTCAATAAAGCTGTTTTTTTTTTTTTTTTTTTTTTTTTTTTTTTTTTTTTTTTGTCAACATATGTAATAATTTTTGTGTTCAAGTCTAGACACATATTTTTGCATCATTTTAATATCACATAGAAAAACTTTCTTCTCGATTTACTTAATAAAAATTTATGTGTAAATTTCAATATTCATAAATTGATTAAACTGCTTGAATGAGCATCTGAAATTTGGCTGCAAATTTCTAAATGCTGCAATGAATTTCAACTTTTATCCTCACAGTTTTGTACGGCAACACCATAGTTTGCCATAGTGTTTGAATCAGACAACAAACAAACCAATAAATAAATAAACAAACAAACAAATAAACTAATAAATAAATAAGAAACAAACAAACAAATAATGTATGTGGACAGTAGGCAGTTCGAGAAACAGACCACACACATTTCAAGCAACATGAAGCATATCTTGCAGACGCTCTCAGCTTTACAGTTCAGAGCTTAAAATTGTAAATCTTTGACGTATTTATGTGTATGTTTTATCATGAGAGGACAAAAAGGTAAAAGAGTATAAAAAATCTGCAGCAATGCATATTACATAACAAGATATTTTTATATGCAAAAATAAAATGAAGTAGAACTGTTTAAATCTTATATTTTTTTACTTTGTAGTATATTTGAATCTTGGCATATATATTGCAAAATCTACGATATCTTGAAATATATATATTTGTGCTAACACGTCAGTTGTTTATGCTTGCAGTAAAACTAGCTTCAATGTAACTATGGTGTTATGTAATGTATGTTAGGTTTATTTATGGTTTTGCTGTGACGACAGATTTGTGCTTAAATTCGTTGTCAAGACGCAGGTGGGGACACGTCTTTATGTTTATTGCGCTATCAGCCATTCATCACTCTCAACACATTTCTAGCAGAGGATTTGCACACGCGACGACATATATATACAAAAAAAATATATATATTTTTCATACGCAGATATCTTTACTTATTTTATTTACCAAGCTGATAGACGTATATATTGAGGTTTCATGTGTTAACTTCACAATACTTCGGCAACAAAGGCGGATTTAAAGTTGTGGTTTTTCTGTATGCCACGAGAAACTAGTTCAAAAAATTTGTTGATACTGTATTGGAACTACAATATTTTTTATGTTTATATATTTTACTATGCTATGTTTTTTTATATATATAGTAAATATATCAAACATTCATTCTTCTATTTTTATTTGACTATTTTTCTTACTAACAGTAAGTCCTATTTAGAATAATATTTAGTAATAAAAGTTACTTGCCATTTACACCTTACTAACTAACTAACTTAATCTTAACTAACTAATCTTAATTTAACTAACTATTTTATTAGGAACCAAAAAAGGGACTTTAATCTATTATTGGAAATTCAAAATAAATTATTTTCAATGTGTGATACATGATATATTATTGACACACGTGATTAGTAAAATATAGTCACTACTGAAAAACTGTTGCACACATTTTTTTTCAAACACAATACACGCACAGAAAGTTACAGTATATTAAATAGCGATTGAATAAAAGTTTAGTATTTCTTGAGATCGATGTTGAATATGTGATTGAGTAGGGAGAGAGAGAGAGAGAGAGAGAAATGTCATTTTATGACGACGGACGAATTGAGTTCACAGTGAAGAGAGAGAGAGAGAGAGAGAGAGAGAGAGAGAGAGAAAGTTAAGGTGAGCCAAGCAAATATAAATTCAATTTAAAATGGTATTACTGTTGCTGCATAATTCAATAGGTATGTGGGGCTCAACACGTTTTGCACCAGCCAATCTCACTGCCTGAGATGTCAGGAGAGAGAGAGAGAGAGAGAGAGAGAGAGAGAGAGAGAGAGAGAGAGAGAGAGAGAGAGAGAGAGAGAGAGAGAGAGAGAGAGAGAGAGAGAGAGAGAGAGAGAGAGAGAGAGAGATAGGAGCATCTAGTCTAGTAATGCACATTACAAAATTTATATCAACTTAATACCATCTCCTTGTGTATTTTACAATATTGTCGTAAATCATTAGCATGTAGACAATAGTAATTGTTTTCAACCAAACTGAGGTACAGAAAGTAATATAGAGAACAAAAATCAGCTCTCTATAAATATTTGATTATATGTAAAATAATATTATATTCACATATTTTTTTGTTTAAAATAATATTTTCTGCTTGAAATGTATTAATGCAGTATACATTATTAATAAGTTTTTCAAAACCATGATATATTTTTTACCTTTCTCTAAAGTAATAAAATAAAAATTGTAAATGAAGCTACTCTTTTGGGTGAAAATGGAGATTAGTATTTTAGTTCCATATTATAATCTATATTTATCATTTTATTCTTGCATAATTAAATATGCAAAAAAAAAAAAAAAAAAAAAAAAAAAAAACTTTGAAATGTAATTTACCACGACACAAATGATAAACTTATGAAAGAGACCACGCTTCAAACACCACAATGTCAAAGTTCTTAATCAATATCTTTCATTCACCACACGAAACTTGAGTGACGTACGATAATGACTGGATGTCATTAAATTTTAATTTCAGTCAACGTTGGTTTTATTTACTCATATTTTTATTCTTATTTAAGCAGGTGTATACGGTATAGAACACACACACATGTGTTTGTATGTACATACATACATACATACATACATATATATATACATACATATATATATATATATATATATATATATATATGATTGAAGAAATGTTGGTCTTACCTTTTTAAGACCCTGGGCTTTTCACTCGCTGAAGTTTGTCTTGAATTTTAACAAATTAAAATTACGTCACAATACAATGTACATATTAAAAACTCAATTCACTATAGTCTTTAAAATTTACATAGCTATGTTAAAACGATGTTAAACGATGTTAAACTATGTTAAAACGAAATAGAGAAACGAACCAACATTTCATAGTTCAGTGAGTAAGGAAAACCGACACACATATATTTTTATATATGCAGTTTTCCGAAAACGTTCATGTTTGTGTAGTGTAATTTTAACATAGCTATGTAAATTTTAAAGACTATAGTGAATTGAGTTTTTAATATGTACATTGTATTGTGACGTAATTTTAATTTGTTAAAATTCAAGACAAACTTCAGCGAGTGAAAAGCCCAGGGTCTTAAAAAGGTAAGACCAACATTTCTTCAATCATCATGTTACCTCGCTCGAAATTCAATTGTTACAACATATATATATATATTATATATATATATATATATATATATATATATATATATATATATATATATATATATATATATATATATATATATATATATATATATATATATATTATAAGAGTGGGTTTGGGTGGTTGTAGAAGAAAGGGGGGGGGGGTGTATGAAGCAAAAAATTTCCTCCAAAGATTTTACTTTACCATGGTAACTTTGAAGGCGTAGAACAACTTGAATCCTAATATCCTAACATACCTAAATATCAACGTTGATTTGGCCGGAGTCATTGAGTTCTAATTTATTTACCATTTACAAAATGGCAGCTGCGGGTTTATGACGTCACATCTCACTAGTCCACGCGCGCGGAAACAGGCGAGCTGCGAGCTGTGATGTCTTTAACTCGCAGCTGCCATTTCGTAAATAGAAAATAAATTAGAAATCAATGACTCCGGCAAAATCAACGTTGATATTTAGGTATGTTCGGATATTAGACATGTTTTTTTATCAAGGTGTTCTACGCCTTTATGATAGAGCAATTAATTATGTCATTTAAAATTATTTGTAGAAATGTATTAAATGCTCATACATCAATTGTTTTTCTAGTACATAAGCTTGTATTAAAAAATATTCGTTGGAACTATTTTATAAAATTTTTATAGTTGTTATAAATTTAAAAAAAATATATAGTAAATTTTTTTTAGTATATTGCGTTATATAAGAACGCTAATAAGAACCGAAGTTATAATAAGAACCAAAGACATTCTTTCTTAAATTTTTAAAGTAGGAAAATCTCAAAAATGGACAAACAGTAGCTACTGTTAATTTCAAAAATACTGCTTGGTTATCCATTATATTGATATTTCATTTCCAGTATAAGTGTTTTCTAAGCTAATATTTTCCTGGCTGAGCAATGTAAATTTCGATTATAGAATGTGAATACGTTACACGATATTTTCCAGCTTTAAATTAAAAGTGCGTCATTGATCAAGCCACAATTACAATTAAAAGTAAGTACGATAATTACATGGATTTTGATTGAACGTAAATGTTTATGAGGTAATCTTCGTTATGAATGAGAATTAGGTAGTAGTTGCAGTTATTGCTGGGATTTAGTTGGAAGAGAGAGAGAGAGAGAGAGAGAGAGAGAGAGAGAGAGAGAGAGAGAGAGAGAGAGAGAGAGAGAGAGAGAGAGAGAGAGAGAGAGAGAGAGAGAGAGAGAGAGAGAGAACGTTACAACGAATGCATATTAAATTGTTCCAGTCATTGAATGCATATGAAATTGTGTTACAATGTTCAGTTCTTTGCATGACACTTGAATCAACCCTCTAGCATTATAAATAATGTGTTTAACTTCTTTCTTTTTTTTTAATTATAATTGCAAAGTGTGTAAAAGTTATTATTTTTTTTAGTTCTATGATAATTTAATTAAATATTACTTTATATGGTGTATGGAATTTAAATTTTAAACTAAAATATATTTGAATATTTAATTGTTTGAAATAAAAGTAAGAAAGACATTATGTAATGTAACCATGTAATTTATGGAACTGAAATCATCATAATTTTCTCTAAAATTTTATTCAATAGAAAAATGAGTTTTTAATTGAAATATTCGTGTATATCGCGGTGAAACACTGCTCTGAAAGAGTCATGACATGACATCCATGCATGGGTGTACGCGGAAGTTAAATTTATGTGCACTTATGGAACAGCATAAAAAACAAGTCTTGACAAATGTATTAACTATTAGAAAGTATAATTTACTCCAACTGTGTTGGTGTAAGATTTAAATTATAAAAATGAAGCTATAAAAATACAAAATATTGGTTGATGAACAATGGAATTAGCAAACATAATATAATAAACATAATACATATATATTTTTTTATAAATATATTTTTCTTCTCTGCATTAAATTAAAATACTTTCACAAGCAATAAGGTAATAGAAAAAAAAACTTGGTTTAAAATTGAGTTAATTTTTTAATGTTTATAAAAAATAAACTGTTATAACGTATAAAGGAAAAGGTGTATGATTTTTTTTTGTCTTATGAATTATAAATGTGATTGTATTTATAATAAGCTTTAATTATTTTAACTTTATTTCATTTCTGTATAATGAATATTTTATTATTTTCATACAAAATTAATTAAATATTAAAAAACATATTTATTTCTTTGTATAAGAACTTTACTTAGAAAGTGTTTAATTTTATAAACTTTACTTTTTGAATTATAATTTTAAATTTAATGTTTTTTCTTATTCCCCTTTTTTATGAATAATTATAATATGCAATGAAAATAAAAGTTAAGTATAATACATTTTAAAGCTATATCATGCATTCTGACAAAGCTACTTTGAAATGCAAAGTACTCTATTATGATAAATTTTTATTAATTTTAGGAAGAATGAAGATATTAAAGTTATAAATGGAATTTTTTTTATATGATTTCTGAAAAGTGTTCTTACGGTAAAATAAAAAGTTTATTATACTTTGCTATACAGCTTTGTATATAAAGTAACTCTTGATTGTTAAACTTTTAACAATTTCCATTTTCCAATTTTCATTTTAAGTTCATAATCATGTTTTCTTTTAGCCATAATAATAATAATAATAATTAACGGCTTTTATTGGGCGAAATCAGGCGTACAACCTCTCAATTTAACCCAACTGTTTAACAGTACAGTCAGTTACAATATTTGTTAGTAGCATCAACATATAACGCAAAATTTATTTTTTTTAAAGATTTTTATTGATAATTTTTAATTGTGATTTAGTAATTTATTTACTGGAATTATAATTTAAGTCAAATTTCTTTTCACTTAAATTATTTAAATTGAGAATATATATACACTTAATAATTTATTTAGAAAACAAAATTTGGTTAGTAATTAAAAATAGTTAATTGAGAATTTATCTATATTAGTACATATTAGTAGTAGTTTTAATTATACATTTTAGAACAACATAATCATAACAAGGATCACTCTAAATATCTATCAAAAAGTAGTTTTTTCAGTTGCGATTTAAATGTGTTTATTGTTGGTGAATTTCTAATTTGTAATGGTAATCTATTCCATAGTTTACCACCCATAACACTAAATGAATTTTCATACATTTTATAATTAGCTTTAGGAACTTTTATAATTGATTTATCACATCTTGTATTTCTCACTTTGACATCACAGGCTTTAGTTACAAATTGATTTAGGTACCCTGGGCTAAGGTTATAAATTATTTTATATATTTGGATGAGCACATGTAGCTCTCTACGCTCCTTTATTTTTAGCAGCTTCATTCTGGTATAATACTTTGTGGTACCTTCCCCCATATCAAGATCATATACATATCTTATCACACCATTAAGTAGTACTTCAAGCTTACGATTTAGTTCATAACATATATTTGTTTGGATCGTATCACAATAGTCAATTATAGGGCAAAGAAGTGTTTTTGCCAACAAAATTCTAGTTGACTCAGGAGTATATTTCCTGAATCTATACATTTTCTTTAGTGATAACATGACCCTCTGATAAACA
This sequence comes from Ecdyonurus torrentis, assembly GCA_949318235.1. Taxonomy (NCBI): domain Eukaryota; kingdom Metazoa; phylum Arthropoda; class Insecta; order Ephemeroptera; family Heptageniidae; genus Ecdyonurus; species Ecdyonurus torrentis. The sequence goes on from OX439130.1 coordinate 32,832,645, forward strand.
TGAGACACATGACCACTCCAATTTAAGGTACTATCAATTATAAGACCGAGGTCTTTTACTCTAATTTCAAATTCAAGTTCAATTTCACCGACTTTTATTTTATTACATTTTTCCATATCAAGATCTTTTAGCACATTTGGATGACCAATAATTATAGCTTTACACTTTGAGGAATTTAATAGTAAACCACGACTGTCAAAATATTGTTTTAGTGATATAATATCCTCATTTATTAATTTGATCGTGTCATTAAAATTTTCAGGCAAAGTATGACGATACAATTGACTGTCATCTGCATAAATGTGATAAAAACAGTTTCTTATATGGCGACCAATATCATGAGTATATATCGAGTAACACCAGGGCCCCAATATAGTACCCTGGCCACAGCCACTTACAACCTGGCCCCATTCTGATCGTTTGTTATCAGCACTCACCACACACTGTTTCCTATTTGTAAAATATGACTTAAACCATTCAATAACACTTTTAGAGAAATTTAGTACTTCAAGTATATTAAAGAATATTTTATGGTTTAGGCTATCAAATGCCTTTGAATTATCCAATAGTACAAGAATTGTGACCATTTTATTATCTACTGACTGCCGTATTTGTTCAACAATGTACAATAGTGCTGTATTGGTCCCATAGCCTTTCCTGAACCCAGATTGAAAAGTATCAATTACTTCATTTTTATTACAAAATTCATTAACTTGGTCAAATACAACTTTTTCAACAATCTTAGCCTCAACGTTTATTTTAGAGATAGCCATAGGTGATGTATAGCTCTTGTTACATTATTTAGATACATGTGTTTTTTAGCTCTCACAGTTTTAGTACACTCTTAACAACTAGATATACTTATTTATTTAAATAATTTATTCTTAAAGCCATAGATCACATAAAACAACATGTCTTTATTAATAATTAAACACAAATGGTATCTTCGAGGTTGAGGGGTTTGAGACAAATTAATGTCATTTATGTAAGTTCCATCAAGTGTTTTGTGATATAGTTGCTTGTTTTCTTCTAGTCTTACTAGTCTATTCCTTTCAAATAAAATAATGAAAACAATTTAAAATATAAAATATCAATGTGAAGAACGATATCTTAAATTAATATATATCTTTTTAATTATAAAAGGAACCCAAAATTTTACTTTTGTTAAAAATTCATTATGTATAAGGAAAAAGTGTTTGAAAATTATAATATAGAAAGAAAAATAATTGGGGTTTATTGTCGTACAATTTTTGTTTTGGAATAAATCTACAATTTCAATGAAATACTTTTACTCAATAATTATTACTTAAAATTGTAGCATTTTTTTTCTTCTTTTAAATGCTTAAAAATATTTAAGGATTAAATGTCAACTTTAGTTAAAGACTATATTATTATATATTATTAGTATCATATGATATCTTAATGTAATTCAGGATTTTGAATTGCACGAGACAAGTGATATAAAAATTGAATTTATGAATCGAGATTTGGTATTGCATAATTCATATGCCATATCTGAAAGTATAGAGAGAGACTGAGAGAGAGAGAGAGAGAGAGAGAGAGAGAGAGAGAGAGAGAGAGAGAGAGAGAAATAGAGAAAGAGGCGTTGAAAATAAAATGATTTGCAAACGTGACTCGAGTCAATATATTCAGCCAGCCAACTTTTTACTTCTCTCATATTTCACGTACAGGATAAACTTTACCAGAGATGTTTACGATCTTAAACTATAAATATCAGTCAAACTTTAACATCAACTTTTTGAAGGAGTTTTGAAATAACTTCAAATCTTTGGTTCAAATAGTATCTTTGAAGTTATGTTAAATTTTAGAGTAGCCTCACTTTTTAGATGAATATCTAAATCAGTGAAGGAAAAATTGTCCATCTTACATCTTACTATATATATCTTACTATAATTATCTATTACTATTTATAATATACTGTACTAATATTTGCAAAAGGAAGTTTGATTTTAAAAATGGATTAGAAAAATGGTTAAAAATTAAACGACAAATTACTATATTCGTCATTTATACATTTTCAAGGCCGTATATTAGCTAAACTTTATTGTGTTGTTAAAACTTTGTATACATTAATAATTTAATACTATAAAATGTGTGAAAACTTCAACTAATTTAATGAGGACAACTAAAAATTTAGGAGGTAATTTTATTGCATATTATAAAAGAGGACATTGTTCTGAATCGATAGATATGAAAATTTCTAGTTTTTGAGTACATTAGTATTTTTTATTAATTTTTGAAAGTCGAAAAAATGATGCCAAGGGCTGTCCCATACATACGTTGCCACCCGTGACGTCATTTTTCAAATTTCAAAGACAAATAAAAAATACTTAATGGATAAAAAAAAGTTAGAAATTTACATATGAATCGATTCAGGATAATGTCCTCTTTTAGAATATGAAATAAAATTGCCTCCTAAAATTTCTTGTAACCTTCCTCATATTACTTCTGTCATATTACTTATTCCGTCCCCTTTAAAATATTAAATAAAAAATTATATAAAGAATACTGTAATAAAAACAAATTATAATTAATACATCATCCGTAAATTATAATTATAATAACAATAGTAAAGTTGAAATAGAAATTATTGTGTTGAAATTGCGATGAGTATGAAATCATATTATGTTGAATTATTAAGTTAATATTAACTTTAACTCAAAGTAACGTCTTATTTACTCCGTCAATAATGAAAATTAAATATACAATATATATTATACAATTACTCTACATTTGAATAGAGACTTTGAATAACATAAATTATAATTGCATTGTATAAATGTATATTAAATTTAATATAATGTTCATTGGTAAATTCTCTAAATAGAAATATATAATGTTATTGTGTAGGGAGTATTCTCAAAACACTATGTAATAATAAAGTGTAAAATAACACGTTATTTGAAATTAATTGCAACTTTGTTTATTTTCTTAAATTATTTATACAATACTTTAATATATTCTTCGAAATTTATTTAAATATTTAATGATTGAGATTATGTAAAAAAAAAAAAAAACTTCTTAAATTAATATTTTTGAGAGGAAAAGAGTTATGTTTTATAATACGAGAGAGAGAGAGAGAGAGAGAGAGAGAGAGAGAGAGAGAGAGAGAGAGAGAGAGAGAGAGAGCATAGAAAGAAAACGTATTTTGACGCTTCATTCTGTAAAAACATACTGACAGTATGATACTTTACTTAACCAAAAATAACAATAATAATAACAGTGTCCAAAATTGTAGTAGAAGCTAAATTTTTTGACGCATTTTATGTATCTCCCCTCAAAGTTAATGGTTCCATTCCAACTAAAATTACTTCTTGTGTCAACTGTTGTTTACATAAATGAGAGACATAACTTGACTTTAAAATTACACATATAACGTACTTAATTTTGTTTTGTTTTTTTAATAGTATTAAAACCAAAAGGGAATTGCATAAAATTTTGCAGTGCAATCCAACATGGGAAATACACTTACGGCATTTGAAGTTTGCAAGAGTTTGTGAAATTGATTTGAGGGACTGGAAAAAGAGAGATTTATGTGAAGTTTGGTCGCAGGACGTTCATTCATTTCGACCCCTAGAAAACAATCGCCAAGTCTCAATGATTCCTCCATTCATCAACGTCGTGCTAAATAAAATTAATGTCTTCAAATGAATAATCTCTAACTGTGATAAACAAATGGAATTTTATACATAAAATAAAGTTTCTTTTATATTAACTGGAAATAAAAATACTAAAATAGTAGGCTTGAAAATTCTTTAACAATTATTTTGTATCAGTTATTCGTGTGGGGTTCTACTATAACTGTATTGTGAAGAGAATTTAATTATATTTGAAGTAAATTAAAATTATAAGATTTAATAACGCCTTTGGACTAACTTGTAAAACTTGTAGTTTTACTTACTTGTGTAATATTTAAATAGTTAAAGTTTTATTTTCGAAAAGTATTAAATAAATAAATAATTTAAACTTCTACAAAAGTAGTACATGGTTGAACGAGTGCTAATAAGTAATTTAAAATTGAATTCGCAATCTATTGTAAAAGTTACGTAGTTTAGTTATATGCTGAGTTTAGTATAATTAATAATAATAATAATAATAAAAATGCTCGGGGACTTTTGTGTGTATGGTGTATGGCCTGAAGACCAGTTATAATAATTACTGTATTTATTTTCCATTTAATAATGTAAATATTTTGTATTTTTCATTGTTTCTAGAAATTTTATATCAAATATATTATATACGTATTAGATTATAAGGTATTGGTTGGCCTTCAGTTTGGCAGGCCAGGATGTATATTGAAGGTGTATTATATTACATTGACAAATACAATGTTTGTACGAGAGAGAGAGAGAGAGAGAGAGAGAGAGAGAGAGAGAGAGAGAGAGAGAGAGAGAGAGAGAGAGAGAGAGAGAGAGAGAGATTTGTTCACCACTAACCGGATTTTGCCAGCCACAATTCCCCCCCCCCTCCCCCCAAATCGATGTATTTGCAATAAAATGTTTGAACATTATAATAATAAAATAATGTAAAACAACTCGTTTTTATATCCTTGTTATCATTTTAGCTTTGATTTTATGCTCTCCTTGTTTCATAATTATTACAAACATAAAACACAAAATACAAATAATAGTACATAATATATATATATATATTTGACATTCCTGAGTGAGTTAAAAATTTTGTATGCTGTCCATGTAATGTAAATTTCAAAGTAAAATGATGATTTATATTTCATTCACAGAAATGAATGGATGCGTAAAAGTCTCTCAAAATCAATATTATACTCACACTTTCATACTTTCTGCCTACAGTATATAACTCAGACTACTGAAAAATATACTTTTGTTATGATAGCTACTTATATGTAAACATAACTTTTGTGTAAATTTTAAGTAATTAAGAAATATTAGCTTTGCTTTGCACCTATATGCAGAGAAAAATACAATAAAAAAAATGAAAAAGTAAGGGTGTTATACCGGTGAAATTTGTGTGCTTTTTTTTATTAGCTTAAAACACAAAAAAGTTTGTAACCTCGGTGCAGTAATTTCTTAAAAAAAAAAAACGATATGTAAGATTAGTGTTTCACAAAGCTAAAGAGTATAGAAAATTAGTTCGGAGGTGGGAGGAGGCCTTGTTACACTGCTTATGACTGACTAGCGAGCTACATCACTATCATCCATTGAAATTAATTATTGAAATTTAATTAAATATTTATTCTATAAAATTTTCTAAATGTAAATAATTTATCTGTACGTTGACTGCAGTTGGTTGCAGAACCATAAAAAAATTAAGATAGTATAATATAAAATGCAGTTTTAAATTATTTACACACAAACATATGATAGAAAAAGCTCCAGGTGAATATTCTTCAAGATTTTCCAAAATTAAGTAATTTCCTTTATTCTAAAAACTTTTTTTTTTTTAAGTGGGTTAGGTTTTGGCCTGAATATTTTACTGTCTTTGTACTCTGTCGTAGACATTTTTTATTCTTTGCCTTTACTCTACGGCAACAGAGTACAACTTTATATCAGAAAGTCAGAAAGTGTACATGTCTGGATCACTCATAAACCTAGCACCAACAACTATTTATACATGACTTCAAAAAAAAAAAAAAAAAAAGCTAATGTAAAATTTATGTGATAAAAATGCAATAAAAATAGTTGTGGGTGTGGGTGGGTGGGTGTGTAGGATTTATATATATATATATATATATATATATATATATATATATATATATATATATATATATATATATATATATATATATATATATATATATATATATATAAAATAAATCAAGTTAGAAGAAAACGTATATTTGAATAATTTGCAATAGAAAAATAAAAATACACATAAAAAGAACTTTATTTATTTTATTGTAACACAGAATTAGTAAAGTAACTAAACATTAAAGATCATGTAAGTCCCTATGTTAAGATGTTAAGTTAAATGATAGCTTGCAAGCTTGCAATAGTAAATTTCCACTTAAGTTGTGTGTAAATCTCGTAGTAAAGGTAAATAAATATATAATATTTTTCTCACAGTGTAAAAGCGAAGTGGATCGTCTCATTTTGTCCCCGGGTGAAAAGTACATAGGTCGTCATTAGAATTCAAGTCTCGTTTTAAACGCCTACTCACTGCTTATGACGCTTTTTAATTATTTAAAATTAAATATTTTTCATTATAACTTACACCAATTAAATAAATGAAACAAGATATCTCTTTTTTTTTTTTTTAACCTAGCATGGACAGAATTTAAAATTTTTTTTATATGTTTAATATATTTTTGTATTGTTTTTAATTAATTTTTACACATATCTGCAGAAGTAGATTATTATTTTAATGTTTGAAAATTTTATTAAAATTTAATTTCTCTCTCTCTCTCTCTCTCTCTCTCTCTTGTTAGTTTGTTGCTAAGCATACCACATACAAACAATAATTTATTGTTATTTTTAAAGAAAAATCAATTGAATTGATGAATAAATTAAACCTTCATAATATTACCACTATCTATTCTATTATCAAATAATATGGGTTCCAATATTGGTCGTCGTTATCGTTTTTTAATTAGCATATCCCGTGCTATGATAAAATCTTACATACTTGAGAGTATATATAGGGAGGACAAGTAAGAATGTCGTCACTGCTTGTTCGAACAAGTTATATCTCTTGTTGAAACGTGTTGGTAATTCTATGACCTTACTTATATAATAAGACGCTCATATTTACACCTGAATAAATTTATTGCTTTCTCATTATGAATATTATTAAAATTATTCACTTGAAAAAATAATGCATCGAATGCTTTTTTTTATGTATCACATTCATTCTTTCTGTGTTACATTGCCTCAAGTTAATGCAGAAAAAAATGTATGTGATACATAAAAAAAAAAAAAAAAAAAAAGTATTCTATGCATTTTTTTTAGAGTGTATATTATAGATTATGATTATTTACATGTTTTTTTTCTTCTGAAATGTCCGTTAAAGCCATAGACTACATAAAACAACATGTGCTTTTTAATAAATAAACACGAAATAGGATCTTTAATACTGATGACAATTTTTACCAGAATGTTAATGTAGCCCCACGAGAGAGCGTGAAAATACTGTAAAGTATGCAATTGGCGTGAAAATGCATGTTTATGGCGTCAGAAACATGCAAAAATTAGTATGAAAATGTTGTGCGGGTTGCATAAATTGCATTTTCTGATCACTGTTACGGGGCTACTGTTGGGTTTTGAGACAAACTAATGTTATTATGTAAATCCCATAAATTATTTTCTGATAAAAATGCTTATGTTTTTCTCTGGTCTATTCCTTTAACTTATAATAAATAGTCTATACTGCAAGACAGTACTGATAATAAGCAGAAATAACGAGGTTATAAAATTCATTCATGAATATTGATAATAAAAAGCAAAGCGATGCTAATGTTTCAACTCGCTAAGTAATGAAGTGAATGTTTTTTTTTATCAGTAAACCATAAAGTGCTTTATTTAATGATTCAAAGACTTTTTGATTCAAAATAGCGATTGAAATGTTACTTTGAGACAGTATTACTATTTTACTGCAAAAGATTGTAAATGAACTTATATCCCACTGATAATGAAGAATATAAACTCAAATTGATTCTATAAATAATGCACTTTATGAAATTCAAATTTTACTTCAGAAACGAGTTCTTTCAAAACGTTAATTCGTGTATTCAGTACGCTCAACAATCTACATATTTAATTTTAAATTATTATTTTAAAGTCACGTATTATAATACGATTCTCTCTCTCTCTCTGTCTCTCTCTCTCTGTCTCTCTGTCTCTCTCTCTCTCTCTCTCTCTCTCTATATATATATATATATATATATATATATATATATATATATATATATATATATATATATATATATTTAAAACAGTAATTAAATTTTGTTAAACAAAATGAAAATGTGCTAATACACAATCATTATTTGAAATAATATGAAATATATTCAGCAAAAGAGAACAATTTAAATTCAAGGCAAGTTATTCAATAATGCATTTACTATATTAAGGCCGGCATGTTTTTGCTGTATAACATTGGGTTGGGTGCTGGCTGCGTAGCGTGCGATGTCATGTGCTACGTGCTGAGCCCAGATGGTGCTGTTTGCTATGCACGCGGCACCATGCGATTACACAGGGAAAAAAAAAACACACACACAATGTGTACCAGGGATTTATCTCGTAAAATAATTAAAAATTCACATGAGTAAGAGATGAGAGTGAGAGAGAAACAGAGAGAGAGAGAGAGAGAGAGAGAGAGAGAGAGAATAGGCAGTGACTTAACATTTTTTTAAATCCTATATTACCCTATATTTGATAGGGGTAAGAAAAAATTTTATGCAAATTCAACATAATTATGAGATCGATGTTCGGTTGCTGTATCAGCATTATGATTTTACTGGTATAGGGAATAATATTTTAATATCACATATTATTGCAAATTATGTAATTTGTGACATAAAAAAATATTAGAAAAGATAAAAACTTTTGAAGATAAAACTTTTACGACCATGTAATAAATGTAGCGTTGTATACTTGGCATATGATGAAAAAAAGTAATAGTATTCATAATAAATAAATAGAGTAATTATGTTTTGTGTTGCTGATAGAAAAAGTAATTTGTAATTTTATTTTTTATTATTTAAATAATATTCAATATACATCATTAAAATATTCAAGAACATTTCTGATTTCAGGTATCAATATTTTTTAAAACTAAATTATTATTATTTTGCATGGCGGTATACGGGAAACACCTCTTATGAAAATGTTATTGTAACACAAAACTTTTGTTTTATTGAAATATCTTCTTTAAATGTCACAGCTACATTTATCTACATTTGAGGCACATATTAAAATTGGAAAGAAAAAGAGACACACCCCCTGAGGGACTTGTGAGGTGAAAGATTGCTCTCTCTCTCTCTCTCTCTCTCTCTCTCTCTCTCTCTCTCTCTCTCTCTCCACATTGACGTAAAATATTGCCGTTTACATAAAAAAAGCTGTATTTTACGTGCATAAAAGCTAGATCCACTGCAACCACCTTGCAGCATTTTTCAATAACATACAGAAATACTACCAAAAAAGATTGGAAAAACTTAAACATTATATTTAGATTAAATTAATGGTAGTGAAAATGGATCACGTTCACGGTTATTACACTAAATATCAAATAATTTCAAGTGCCACCTTTTCATACATGTCTAACATAAAAATTGCACAGTCTATATAACAAAAAAGTTATGGTAATCGTTTAGTTCTACAAACATGGTTATAAAGAAGCAAGGTCTGAGAAGGAATGGAATAGGTAAAAATAAATGAATCTTTAAAGTAAAAAATTATGTGTAAAAATTATAGCTGTAACATAAAAGTAGTATGTTGTAGAAGAAGAAGAAGATAGTAATGTAAAGTATACATAGTTGTGCAGGAGGATATTTGAAAATTCTCATGTAGTTTATTACAGAGTGTAAGGGTAAGATTGTCGCTCTCTCTCTCTCTCTAGCTCACTTACTCTGCTTAAGGAAATGTTCATTGTAGTTTTGAATGTATGGCATGACATCTCGAGCAAGAGGTTCACATCCTGCATTCTCTCTCTTTCTCTGATCGCATTAGCATACACAGTGAACAAAGAAAGCTCTTCTTTCCACCCAAGCTTACATCTTATATAATACGTATACGCAATTCAATGTACGAACTTAACGTAAAATAATAACTACTTACTTATTATAAGCTCCCATGAGAAATAATATTATTATGATATATATTATATATATATATATATATATATATATATATATATATATATATATATATATATATATATATATATATATATATATATATATATATATATATATATATATAAACGTCATTTGTAATTTTACATTTTTCTGTTTTTAATTATTGTTTAATGCAAAATTTGCTAAAATTACCGATAAAAAAGCATAATTTACTATTTGAAAAAGAAAGAAAAAAAAAGTATATATACATCATCTATAGATGATGATGAAAATAATAATTTGTATAAAAAGAGATTACTTATACAAAAATAAAGTAGAATTAGAACAAACACTACACATTTTTAATACATTTAAGCTTTTTATGTCCCCTCTAGATTAAATAAATGGAAGAATTGCGTGTTTATTATTATTATTTTTTATTATACTGCAAGAAATATAAACTACAAATTTAACTTTCAAAAAAATAAATCTTATAAATGTTCATTTTATTTAAAAAAAAAAAATAAAAGTATTCACATACATTTTTTTCTCCGTGTAGTGTGAGTGCAATTGTAGATAACGAGAGGTACAGTAATTTACACACAAAGTTCGTATTACTTTTTTCCTCAATGATGCGCGCTAATTTACACATGACAATATAATCCTTGTGTCTAATGAGTCGACTTGTAATGAAGTGCCGGCTTGTTTATTTACTCTTTCTTTCTTCTTTTGTTTTTTAGGTACGTTTTTCACTGTGGGAGGTTTTGCGTGCTACTTGTTAACTGCAACAAATTAACTCAACAAGATCGTGTGAATTTAAATGTGAGTCTTTTTTTCTACAAATTGTTAAGGCAAGGTAGTTGTAGATAATAGAAGTCATTTATTTCTTAATGTATTAACATAATACGCATGGTTAGTAGGAAAGTTCAGATATTATTATTATTTCAAGAATTTGAAGTTTAATATTAAAAAAAAAAATATATATATTTTTATTAAAAAATAAAAAGTTTTTCAAACGAGTATTTCTTTGTTGGCAAATATAAACTTCAAAATATAAATATTAAACAAGTACAACTCAAAGAAATACGATATTTTAAGTTGTCTGACTTGAAGTTTTTGCCAATCGCAATAAATTCTAAAATCTATTCCACTATATGAACGAATATCAATAAATATCTTTGATTGAATGATAGTTATCTTTAAAAAAAAATGCTAATTTTTTATTTATACAATATCTTTTATGATCGATAAATCGAATACTTGTTGATCGAGAATATTTTATCGACTGTTCTTTTGTACAAAATACATAAAAATCGATAAAATGAATATTTCATGTAACTGAGGTTGAAGAAAAATCAACAAACTGTCGTTGAGAGTTATTTTCGTCTTTAAATAAATTATGTTGTTTACATAAACCCACCACACCGCAAAGCAGCGAGTGCCAAGTTACACTCACAAAATTCATTAAAATTCAACTTAAAAATATTCCTTGCAACTGCTTGGCAGGCAGGCAGGCTTTTTATTTATTCTCTCCTTCAATTTAAACTGCAATCCCTACTTTGGTGCTTGTGTTTAAGGATGGGTAATTTTAAATTTTAAAAACTAATTAGTTTATAATAATTTGTGTGTGTGTCTGTGTGTTTTGAATATCAAATTTTTCCACACGTAATATGTGTAAAGATGTGAAGAAATAAATAAGACGTATTAAGAGTTATGAAAATGAACTTTTAATTTAAAAGTTTCAATTTGTGTGAATTTTACAGATAAAATTAAAAAAATGAATAAATTATAAATTATTGGATTTAAAAATTAAAAGTTTCTATAATGGTATTATTTTAATTTTAAGAATAAGTATAATGAAAAAAGAAACTCATCCATAGAAACAAAGTAAAAAAATTATATAATAATATACGTATATTTGTATTTTATATTATATTATTTAAAGAACTCACTTAATATTTAAATCCATTTTATACATAAAAATATTTCGTCACTTTTATCGTTAAATAATTAGCATAAAAGGAGTAAAAAAAAAACAAATCAAGATGTCTACCCATCTACTTACGTTAGCACGCGTGGAGCTTATAAAATTGACATGAAAGCTTATATTTCAATAAGACTAATGTGTCACATATATGATGTATCATTTTATATGACATTCAGTATAAATAATTTCATTTCACAGCCATAAATAACATTAGTAGACAGTTTAGTTTTTCAATCAATTTAACTTTTGTTTATTATAAATAAATCTTTCAAATATATATATATATATATATATATATATATATATATATATATATATATATATATATATATATATATATATATATATATATATATATATATATTGTAGTATTTTGTTTCATTTTTACAGTAAAATTTATTATTGACAAACATATAACAACAACAAAAAAGTTAATGTGTTTTAAAAAAGGTTTTTCTAACTACCTTGTAGGCATACGTTTTAAACCTGACATCTGGCTCTGATAGAAATATTATTAAATAAAAAATAAAAATAAAGAAGGAAACTAAGTTAAAAATAAATTTTTATTTTGTATAATATTTTTAAGATTATGATATTTAGAGAAAAGAAGGAAAAGAAAAAAAAAAACTTTGTTGATATTTTTTTTGATGTAATCTTTTTTAAAAGAGTTATTTGAATTTTTGCTGACGGTAGCAGTTTTTTTAAAGTTTAGTCTCTCTCTCTCTCTCTCTCTCTCTCTCTCTCTCTCTCTCTCTCTCTCTCTCTCTCTCTCTCTCTCTCTCTCTCTCCCCCAAGTCAAGAGCCGCATTGTTATTCAGTTGAGCTGATGATATAAAAGACATTGATAGTAGAAAATATTTGAATTTCAATCGTCTGTCATACATAAATCAAAAGTTTAGTTTGGCGTATGAATTTGTAATCCACCTATATTACCTAACATGTCAGAACTTATATATCGTATGAAATGACTGATTGGATAAATATATCACAAAATATTCAAACATATTACACAGATATATAATTAATTAATCTTCCTATACATTTTGAATGATTAAAAATAATCAGTATCATAATAGAATACAACAAATTTAATATATTAATTTATTTTTAATTAATTTATCATTATTACATAAAATAAAGAATATAACTTTAGCAAATACTATTGTATAATATAATAATAACACCGTAATCTATTTTCAAAGAGATAATATTAAATGTTACAGAGCTAAATTTCAATTTTAATTACAACTTATAATCGGACATATAGGTCATTGTAGTTATCTAAATTGTGGTATTTTATATTCTGTTTTATAAATTTTATATATACATAAAAAAAATAGTACAAAAAAAATATAGTAGTCATATAAAATTTTATTTTTAATAAAATAAACGTAATTATAATATTATTTTTATATCCACGTTGTTGTAATATTTTTGTTAAGATTTAAAAGAAAAAAGTTGAAAGCGTAAAGTTTAGAGTTGGAAACGATGCAAACAAAAGAAAATAAACACTTTAAATGAGGAGTTAGGGCGACGAGTGCACTTTATTTTTAATTCATCCTCTGCTTTACTCTTACAGTATAAGAGAAAATAATATAATTCTCATCTTATATTCTGTGAGAAGTTAGAAGTAAAAATATGTATATATATATATATATATATATAAAAAAGTTTGAAATATATAGCTAAAGTTTAAAACATTTATGTGTGGTTCAAATATACGCAACTTTTACTATATTGTAATTTTAATCATTTTAAAACTTATGTTTCTAATGTCCCATCATTCTTTAAAGAAGAAAATAACGTGACTTTAAAAGTTATATTTATATACGTTTATTTTAGCACTCGTTTTAAATCCATTTTAAGTCGGAAATAATATTTTGTGTAAGTGTGTGCTGTTATACTATGTTATAATTCTCTCTCTCTCTCTCTCTCTCTCTCTCTTTCTGCATATATAGTATTCCTTAGTTTAATTTAATATTTTCTTGCACAGTGTGCAATGATTTACATGTAAACTTAACTAAATTGAAGAAAATAAAAGATTATAAGAAAAGAAAAACTATAGATTTATGTTAAAAGTAGTTACAAAGTGCTATAAAATTATTTTGATTTCTTTTTAACAACATAAAAGTTTATTTTACATTACTATATTCTAATAATTATCTTATATAGTGTGTTCAATTTTATATATTAAACTTTTAAAATCGTAAATCATGTAAAAATAAAAGCAAATTTATTTAAAAGAAAACATCAATGAAAAATACTTTAAAAAAATCCATTCATGGTTTACCGTTGTGAATAAGTAGTATGTGACGTAATATTACTTACAAATGTGAACTAATTAAAATAATGTCTGTAAGGCAAAAACTATAATGAAACTTTTCTATTGAAATGTGTAGAAACTTCATTCATATAAATTTCTTTTAGAGCCCCTGGATGCATAGGCAACTTGTAAGGCATATGTAACCAAACGGTTGCATGCTTTACAGGCGTTCTACGTTTTGTATGTTTCTTTCCTTCTATTCTTCTTCTTTTCCTACTACTTTTTTTTTTGTTATTTTAAATTGAAAGATTCTTAGCTAAGACAGGTTTAAATTGTTTAACTGTGATGCAGTATGGTTTTAAAGTCAGTAAAAAGTAAAAACTATGTGAAACTAAACCATATTAATAAAATATAATTATCATTATTATCATTATTTGCAGGGAATACTTTGCTATTATGGTAATACTGTGTAGAAACTGCATTTTTTTCTTCTGTTAATAAAAATCTACGTACTCCAACTTTGATTTTCTGATAAATCTAGTCGTTTAATTTCTTCTTAATCACTTGTAATTTTGTCAATAAATCAATATTTTCATTATGGAATTGAAATTACAAATATTCATATTTAACAACTTCATTATATTGATATAATTTTTTTTTTTTACCAAATCTTTATGTATGTCGAATATCCAAACTTGCATGATTTAAAAAGAAAATCATATGTATATTAACATCAAATATTTCATCAGAAATAAATTGAAAATATTATAATATATATAAAAAGAAATTTTTCAATGAATATTGAAATTTAAAGGCAAATGAAAACCAGTTGAAACGTAAAATTAAATTCTACCTTTGAAAAAATTACTTTTGGCATTGCTTTTTCTTCGATTTTAAATATAAGTTAACATTATAAAAGTTCTTTGATTATATTAGCTATACAATTTCCGGTAGACTTGTTCACTTTGAAAAAAAAAAAAAAAAAAAAAAAAAAAACAGGTAACTTTTGATTAATTTCTTATATATATTTGTACTCATGCATAAATCTTTACAATTTCTTTCAACATAATTTTTTCCAGTTACAAGAATCACAAATTGAAACAAAATACTCACAAGACTAAAAATAATAAATTTTAATATTTACTATCATTGAAAAGTTTTATTTTTGTGTACTCAATTATGGTTTAATATAAAATGGTACCTTCGTCGTGTAACGTACAATAGTCCACGTTCTATTATATTAACTTGTATTATTTTTTGATAATCTAACAAGAAAGTTAAAATTTAGTCTTCTGCAAAATCTGCAAAACTGTGAAAAATTATATTAATTAGATTCTTAGGAAAAATTGAAGAGAAAAAGAGAGAGCCATCTGTTACAACTACAGTATATTTTCTTGTAAGCACCTTCATTTTTTTACAGAATACAAGACGCAAAACTTTTGTAAAGGGGAAAAAAAAGAAAAATATATAATGCTAATAAAGCATTAAGTTTATATTTTATATTATCAAAATAAACGTAAAGAAATAATAATTAAGGACACACTAAAAAATTAAATTTTACGTACGTAAGTAAAATTACACTTGAGGTAATTTATAAAATTAAAGTAGAGAAATATTATTTATCTTATCATAATCTAAGTAAGAATAAAAATGTACGTATATTACATTTTGTGGTACGTAATGCGGTAACAGCAATCATAATTAATTTTCCCGTGATTACATGTTATGCCATGTTCTAGCATTTAAACACTTGTTCAAACATGATTTAATGTGGAGCGTGGGATATGTACATATACGTCGATTTATCCTCAATAAATTTATCTATTTTACTGAATAGAAATGGCAAGCGAGAGAGAGAAAGAGAGAGAGAGAGAGTGCGTGTGTGTGTGTTAGAGAGAGAGAGAGAGAGAGAGAGAGAGTTAAGTGATGCATAATTATATTTTAATTTTGATGAGATTGATTTCATCAAGGTTTTATATTTTAACTTATCAAAAAATACTCTATAAGCTAATTTAATATAAATAACAATAATTTTTATTATAGTTAGAAAATAACATATTTCTTCTATATAACTGACATTAATTTCATTAAAAAATAGATATATTTCTTTAAAATATTTATAACATTTATATTTCATAGCACGTACTAATTTCTATCTCTCACATACGTAATTTGGTTTTGTGGTGTCCTTGATAATTATTGAATTAGTTGGTGTGCTCAGCTGCGATAGTAAATAATCAAATTAAATACGCAATTCAAATACTATTAAACAAATGAGGAGCTAATACCGAAATGATACCACACAAAAATAAAGTAATAATATGTACTTACACTGTAATCATTTTTATTTTACGCTAGAACATAAAATTTTGTTTTGATATACTTTTTTTTTTTTTTTTAATTTATCGTTAAGCTAAAAGATCGGATGTTTGTGACTACTCACTTTCAAAGTACGCATTTTAGCGTAAAATTCCGGATATCCGTGTATAAAAATTTACACATGTGTGATAAAGTTTTAGCACACGAAGCGTGGTATTACTTTGATATACCGGAGGCGCTGAATCAAAATATATTTTCTCTTCGAAGATTTTTTTGTTGTAAACAGAAAACGAGCAATCTATTCATATTATATTATATCATATTAAAAGGGAAATTAAATATATTTCTAATATTTAATTGATTTGTACATGGCATGTATAAAATTTAATTTAAGAATTAATTAAATTACTTTTAGTGTTTTGGTAATTTCAAATAGTTTTGTATGTTTTTTTATCATTTTGTTTGTTGGAATTTTTTTTAAATACTTAATCAAATTATTACGTATAAATTTTATAATTGTATAAAAATGTGAATTAAGGTTTTAAGACGAGTGAAACTATTTTTTTCTTGTATTGATGTAAATATTATTCTTTCTGCTTTTTAACATCTTAATTGAACCTTCAATATTGATTATACAATTTTAAACTTTAGACACCAGGTTAGAGAGAGAGAGAGAGAGAGAAAGAGAGAGAGAGAGAGATTATGTCAATAATGTGACATAATTTTAATCAATAAGAAAGAATTTCAGCTCCAGATAAAAAAAAAGTATGTTTGTTGTTATTTTTAATTAATACCTGGATAAATAGAGCACGCGCATACACAAAAATTTTTATATGTTAAATTGTGACAAAGACATCATTACTGAGATTACAATCTTGTCATTGTATTTATACCCTCAATATGCAAACATCATTGTTATGTCATTCATCATTTAAAAGTATCATAAAAATATTTCTCTGGTAGAGAAATTTGTAAAAATACTGTGTAGTTAAATATGCACTTGTTTGAATAAAGAAGAGAATAAAATTGCAGCGCAGATGTTATTATTGCATTTTACGTACAAGCAGATTTTTTTTTTTTTTTTTTTTTAAATTTTACATAATTTTAAAGTATTATCATTTATTTTTTCTAATTCAAAATTGTAATTTATAATATTTTAATCTTAATTTATTGAAATAAAAGTGTTTATAATTGTGAATATATACACACACACACACAATATATACAATATATTATTATATAAAATTAGAAGTGACAGTGATGAAATTGTTATTAAATGTTCATATAAAAGTAATGTTAAGAATTATAATTTTAACATTGTATTTCAAAATTCATTGAAATAACAATAACATTATGTAAATTGAAACAGTTTTAATTTATATACACATTGAAGTATGACTATGTATTGTATTCAAGTATCGTCATAAATGAGTTTGGTGGCTATAGACATTAGGGAATAATCCTTTTGGGGAAAGAGAGAGAGAGAGAGAGAGAGAGAGAGAGAGATTGAGAGAGAGATGCTCTAACTCTAAAAATATACAATTATAGTAAAAAATGATGATAAATTAATAATAGTTAAATATAGAAGATAATCTCATTTTATTAATACAAATAATAATAATGTAGGTTTAATTTTTTTCTTTGCATTAAAAATCTAATTAAATAAAGTTAAATTTTGACTATTATACAATAATACAAATAAAACAACAACTTATAGCTCTGTACTATTTTACCACAAGTATAAAAACGTTAATAGAACTGTAAATTTTACTAAATGTCACATTGGTTTAAACCTTACTATAATAAAATTTAAATCTACTTAATGCTAATGTGATGCAATGTTCTTCTTATGCAATCTTGTATGCATCTTGAGTTACCCTTTTTTTTTTTTTTTTCTTCTTTGTTCTAAATGTTATATATCTTACTATCGTATCAGTATGGAAACAAAATGCAATAACCATAAATATTTACTACTCAAGTACACGGGAAAAAGCGTTAAAAGTCTTTTTTTTTTTTTTTGTATAATTTTATTTTATGATATACAAAAGTAAGAGTCAAAAGCAATGTAATAAAGTTTGTTAATGATCTTTATATTATCTATATAATAATATTAAGGTTTTTAGACGTTTATTCTTCGTACGATTTCACTTTAGTCTTTTCAGTGTAATGCATAAAAATATTTTTGCGCTACTTTAGTTGCTTCTTATTGCTTATCTCTTATATTTATTGGTTGTAAATCTTCTTTTATAATGTGAGATTTAATAATTCGGAAACAAATACATTATTGTTTAAATATGCTAATATTTAGCGTACACAATATATAGACAAACAATAACCTCTAAAGATTTAAACAATAATTAACTTTAAAAAAATATAACATGATACATTTCTAGACTAGATACACTAAAAAATTTAATTAAAATCAATAACAAAAAAATTACTCATTCTTAAAAAAAAAAAAAAAAAATGAAGTGTTCAACTTATCAACATTTGAGAGAAAAATATGAAAGTTCACTTGTGTTAGAAAATTTTAGATTATTTGAAAGAGGCAAAAGCAAAAAGCAGATAATATTGTGGTTTTGTCGAAATAACTCAAATCTGGCGAGATAAGCGGAGTTTTTTTTTTTTTTTTTTTTTTTTTTTTTTTTTTTTTTGCTTGCTTGCTTGCTTGCTTGCTTGTGTGGCTCGCCCAGCTCACCATAAGTCGCCGCTTATCTGGTACACGTGCAAAGAGGACGTGACTCTTTTTTTAGGCTCAAAAACATTTTATTTTATTACGTTCACTTCTTTGAGTTTTTCTCTGCATACAAAAACATACGCTACAAAATACGTTATATAATTAAGTTGAAAGTAATGTTCTATTTTAGAAGAAAAAAAATACATGAAAGAAAATAATATATTATGTTGCTTTTAGAGGAGAAAGAGAACGTTTAAACAGTTTATGCTAACGTTAATTTTGTACTCTAGCTTAAAAATGAGTAATTTTGAATAATTCTGCATGAAAACAAACATGAATTAACAAGTTGGGAATTGACATTATTGGTGGTTTTTAATTTGAATAAGGATCTGAATTTAGAGAAATTCAAGAATTTATATTTCTGTAACTGAAAATGAATTTATTTAGCGTACAAGCCTTAAAAGTAAATATATAATTATGGAAGTACAAGCTCTAAAAATAAATCAATATTTTGTATTAAATTTGTATAAACAGTATTGAAAGAAAGATGGTAAAAGACGCCCATGCATGGACCATGGTAACTACCAAAATACTAACAAACGTAACTCTTGAAAATACTTATGTAAGTTAGTAAAGAAGAAGAAGAAAAAAATCATAAAATAGTAAATTTTCTCTGATATGACGTGATCGGCTGCTTTACTCTCACAAATCCTAAACCTCCAGTGTGTAATTTCTGACATATTGCATTGAGACGTGTCTCTTCAAAGAAACCACTATTCACCACCAACGTATAAAGCAGGCGTCTTTCAAAAGCTACAAAGAAATGGTTCGATATTCAGTGAGATGATTAGGTCTGGATCCGGAAAGAGAGAGAAGGAGTGAAGAGAGGGTGGAGGGAGAGGTAGAGGGAGGAGGGAAGGTTGACTCCAGGAAATTAGAGACGTCATCTGTTGTCACATGTCAGCCACCGCGTGTACCGAGACTGTCGCTTCGTTAAGTTAGTCTCGTCACAGTATTTCGTCATCAGGGAGTATAGACTCACTTACAGTTCACGTTTTATATAATATTATAATATATAGAAATATTATATATACGTATATATTTACTGTACACATTTTATAACAAAATCATATTTTTAAATTTAATATAAACAACCCAATTAATATTCGTGACGTATATTGTTTATTATTTTTATACTCACCGTCAGATATATTATTCTATTAAAATCATAGTAATGTATTTTTTTTAGCAATGTTATTGTGCCAGCCTTGACCATGGCATAAGAGCATTTTCGTGTCAACAATGAGGGATGTTTTTTATTCAAGCCAAAATAATTAAAATTTTAAAAATAGTTCTATAAGAAATGCAAGTAAAAGACAGAAATTAATGTGTTAATTATTTTTATTTTCACTTTTCTTGCTTGATAAATGATAAATACTAATTTTTAAACAAAACAAAAATAAAGTTTTTTTTTTACTCATAAATAATTCATATACAGCCGTACTATAAAAAATAATAAAATTAATAACATAAAAACGTACCACGTGAAATCATTGTACAATTTTGATGATGATGGATAAGCAATACCAAAAAGTTTATTTAGAAATTATTTTTCACGCTAATACAAATTTATATATCTTTTTTTCTATTTTTTTTTTCTGTTTTTTAGTATACGAGACATTAAAATGACAAAAATTACATATATAAAAACTAACAGCGTACAACAGAAAATATAATATTTACAAAAATGAGAAACATCTTGAAATAATTATGTAAATTGAAGGTAATTTTTATAATTGCTTTCTTTTCTGTTCCATGTTTTGTATTATATAAATGAAGATAATTGTCATTAGTGCAATTAAAATAATAAATGTAATGTTGGTTTTAAAATATTTTAACGAATGCATTATACTTTTTACGTTAAGTACATATTCTAGTATTATAATATAAATGAATTTATATAAAGTCTTATTTGTAATTGTATAGTTTTGTTGAAACAAGTAGAATGCTAATTTTACTTCTACAAGATGAGAAAGCTTTTGCACTAAAATGTAGGTCACTGCAATTTATCTTTTTAGTTTGACAAAACACACACACACACACATATATATATATATATATATATATATATATATATATATATATATATATAATAATATACTGTATGTATTATGAACATTATTTCTCTTACTTTATGCTATATTTTATGAAAAAACTATACTATACAATGATGTTTATACAATTTCAGAGAGAGAGAGAGAGATAGTGTTTGAAATAATGATATTGAAATTAATTCTCTCTCGTATATCAATTAATTTTATCAAGTGATGTTTATCTACTGTCCAAAAATGTATGTGTGTGTGAGTGTGTATGTGGAGCTTAATGAATATTAAATTTGAACTTCAAATCAATGGAATTATTTCATTTAAATTGAAACATCAAAAAAAAAAAAAAAAAAAAAAAACGTATACAGTTTAAAAAATTTCAAATTAATTACTATTTAGATTTTTTTTTAAAGGCTGAGTATAGTTTTATATTATTTCAATTACTTTGCAAGTTATTTTTATTTATTTACTCACAGGCATTATGAAAATGTCTACTGTGGTAATAGTGTGCTTTGCTTTTTTTTTTATCAATTTTTTTATAGAATTTTGAGCTTAATTAATGAAATTATTTACAAAAAAGAAAAATATGAATGTATCATGAAAAAAACTAATTTAGCATAAATTTTAGGTTTTCTAGATTTAATTTCCTAATATGTAAAATAATTTTACTTTAAAATTTCGATGTATCTTGACAAAGTGTGAATTTTTAACCTTTCAAATATTTGTGAAAAATTTAAAATATATTTCTTATGAGAAAATTAGGCGCGGAGTTAAAATACTATAAAATTCCGTCTTGTTCGAATGTACTCTACAAAGTTTTTAATTGCTTTTCAAGCGGTGTTTTCATGCAACCAATACTATGCTTAAATTCTCATTGATTTTTTTTTCCACCAAAATTAATATTTCGTTTGATTATAAGGGACGATCAAACAAACAAATTAAATTGAATTTTCAAAGTAACATACAATCAAAACATCATGTAATAGTAACTTAAAAATGATTTTATTGTAAATGTAAACACATATATATGTAAAATCACATAATATCACCCCTTCCAATTAAATTTGTATTATATTTCATAAAGAGCTAACTAATATCAATTATAAACATTTTACTGTATATTACATAACATGAAATCAATGCATACATTTTGTAATTTGTTATATCGAATGGTTGCATCAATAAATAATTGCTATAATCCCAATAACCTACAATTACAACGTATTTAAATCACTATTAGAGCAAATAAGCAGATTTTATTATTAACTACATATGAGTGAACACATACAACTATTATTATTATAATATATTTATTTGTGTGTGTGTGTGTATTTATATGAGAGAAAAACAAATTCTCTTCAATATAGTATGTACATTCTATTTTGTTTGATTAATAAAATAAATATTAAAATAACACACATGCTCATATTATATATATATATATATATATATATATATATATATATATATATATATATATATATATATATATATATATATATATATATATATATATATATATTATAACATGATTTGATTGTCAATATTTATAAATGTTTTATTGTAATTTATTTTGAATTTTGCTTTTTAATATTTTACAAATAATTATTAAAATATTTTATTAACCTATGTTAAAAATGGTGTATTTATTTAAATTGTTACTTTGCAGCACATTAAAAGAAGTTTTGAGTTTATATGATTTTAATAATAATAATTTGAATACTTCTATCAGAAAAACATAAATAAAATGACTGAGTCGATAATTTTCTTATTCCGACATAAGTTTAAATAAGGTGTAAAAGTAATATAAAAATACTTGGTGACTTTAATCAACTAAATGCATCGTGCTTTCGATATTGTAAAATATCATTCCTAAAGCTTTATACAGACTTATAATATACAGATTACATAGAATTTATCATATATGATCTGCCAGTGAGTAATAATTGAAAGGAATAAAGTATGCTTAAAAAATGTGTGAGATTGACTTAAAGCCATAGACCACATAAAATAACATGTGCTTTTTAATGAATAATCACGAAATGGGATATTCAAAACTGATGACAATTTTTACCAGAATGTTAATGGAGCCCCACTAGAGAGCATCAAAAAACTGTAAAGTATGCAATTTGCGTGAAAATTCATGTTTATGGCGTCAAAAACATGCAAAAATTAGTATGAAAAAGTCGTGCGGGTTGCATAAATTGAATTTTCTGATCACTGCTCCGGCACTACAGTTGGGTTTTGAGACAAACTAATGTTATTTATGTAGATCTTATCAATTGTTTTGTGATATAAATGCTTATGTTTTTCTCTGGTCTATTCCTTTAAATATATAGAAAAACTAACAAGTAAGATTGTATAATAACCACACAGAAAATTACACAATATTTGTACGCTGCATTATACTACGTACTGCAGAAAACTGTTTATATATTTAATTAGTTTTGCCATTAAGCCTCGATAACTAACAAATAAAATAATTAAAATTAACAGTGACCAAAAGTTTTCGTATTAATTTGTTGTAATGTATTCTACTGTATATCTGTCTCTAGTAACAAGGTCTCACAAAATAAGAAACGTTTTATTTGCTAAAGATATAAAAATTATTAATATTATGTGAAGTTATATGTTTGCCTTACAGCCTGTTAATAACTTCTATTGTTAATATATAGAAGACTTCACACTTTCATTTTGTTCTACTACATGAAATAAAACTAACTTGGATCATTTCCAG
>OX439130.1:32861504-33134278 GCA_949318235.1 Ecdyonurus torrentis
CACCATATCTCACCAATACCCAAACAAAGTTTTGTTGAGAAATTTTACTTCCGAGTTGCACTTTTGGAGTGCAAAGTAAAAAATGGACCCATTTTTTCAATTTAAGGGTCCTTTAAGGGCCTTTTATTTCCAAATTTCTACAAAAAAAATATACTAACAATAAATTTGACTTTCTGACTATCATATCCTAAAATATCATAAAAATCGGCTGATAACTTTTGCTACAAATTTAATTTGAAATTCAAAAACATGCTAGGGCCGCCCCTGATTGAGTATAATTAAATTAAAATATTTTTAAATATAAATATACAATTCATTTTATTTATTTTTTCCATTCTTTTCATTTTAATTTAATAGACTACACGCAGAGAAAGTTATATTGTTTCTTTTGCAATAATTTAAATATTAAAATTATGTGTTATCATAACTCGCTGTGATATGAAATACATTTTAAAGTTGTGATTTTTTTTAAGCGTGTAGAAATCATATAAATGAATTTTACTTTTGTTGAGGGTATAGTATAAACAGTTTTGAGTTCCTATTATATTTTTAAAATAAATATCTAAAAATAAGAAGCTCCAATAGCAGTTTCAATTATGAGCCTCCCAAAATATGGGTCAAAAAATTTAGTACAGTTTTATATTTTTCTGCGTATTATTATGCTACCTATAAGGTAAGCTATAATATGCTTACCTACAATTCTATTTTTATTTTAAATATTTCAATAAATAAATATACAATATGAGAAATTAACAGTACAATATTGAGTTACCATCCTAGAAATTTTATTAAAATTTTACAGGATCAAATAACAAATGAGTATGAAATATCACGAGATATATATTTATACTATAATTGTCATCAAAATTTAGCAATGAATCATAATATTCCATTTCAAATAGAAAAGAAATATAAAAACATATTGAATGAGTAAAATGTGTGTTCTTTACCTTAATGAAAAGTCATCTTGAAAAGTAGAAAAAACTTTATTTCTAAAAGAAGGTTAAAAACAAAGCATCTGTCGGTTTCAAATCAACTTCACTTTTTTTTTTCTTCCTCTCGTTTTTTTCTTTTTTTTACAAAAGTGGTGACCATTTGCTACAAGAACGACAAATCAAATTCTTCCAATTAAACTTGAAATACTTTTCTTATAAATTCAATGGCAATTAATCATTAGAAACTAAATAAAAAGATATATAATAAAATACTAAAAGTTTAAAACCAATTCTTAAAAGTTATATATATATATATATATATATATATATGTTATATATATATATATTGCTCTCTGAATTTTCTTTTCTCGCAGACACAATTTTTGCTCAAACGTAATTAAATTGTGGATTCCCAAGTGGATTTAATTTAATAAAGGAGGAGAAAAAGGAGGTGTATGGTGGTAGTGGGAACATTTCTACTGTAGTTGTGGCATGTTTGGCGGGTAACATTGCACTGCTGGACGCTTTAAAACTGACTATATGTATACTATATATATATATAAGGGTAGCGTATTCAAGAACCCAAGATGATTAAAACAATCTCAAACATTACATCTAAATTATTATATAGCATATTTACATAACAACATACTTTTTAATATTTATGTCTTCTTTTGAGAAATGCTTTTTTGGGGTCTTTTATATATTTTTTAATATATGATTCTTTAGGGCGTATAAATGGATTATGTTAATATTTTAAAATGTTTTCTATTACAATGAAACAATCTAGTTTATGTTTAAGTTGCGGGATATAGTTGGGATTTATTTTATATAATTTTATGTATTCTATATTATGTATGCTATGTAAGTACAGTTTACTGTAATACAAGAAGATGTATAAGAAAAAGCTAACATTTTCAAGTTAGATTTATTTTATAATTCTTTGAAATTGTAGTTTGATTTCTCTTGTACATAAATTTATTTAATAGTAATTACAAAATAATATAGTATTTTAATAGAACAGAATAGAATAATTTCTCAATAGTTTTCATATGACCAACCAGTAAAAAAAAATTGTCTTTATAAAACAATATTTCTTATTTTATTTGTTTTTTATTTTTAATATAATATTTAATGAACAAAAGAAATGGCACTGCTTTTTGTTCCATAATATAAAAGCTTTAACTGTATACACTATAGGATTTAAAGTTTTAATCTATTGTATTATGGGTATGTAATGCATTCATAGGAAGACTTCAATTAATGTAATTCTCCATATAAATAAATACATGGTATTTCCATATAAGAAGTCAATATAGTAAAGTTTTATGTTATAGTGTTTTTCTTTGTTGTTGTAAGCCTTGTAATATGCAATACAATCTGATCATAGGACTCTTCTTCTTCTTCTTCTTCCTTTTTTTTTTTTTTTTTTTTTTTTTTTTATTCTTTTAAAGCAATGTTTGTTTTATGCAGATTACTTATTTGAAAGAGAAGATCTGAAATTATAATAACATTCATTACTTGCATTATGCATACATTGTTTCGTTTTCATTGTTGTAAACTCAGTGATCAATTTGTTTTCTTAATGCTTTTCTTATGGGGTAAAAAATTTTGTCAGTAACTTTCTAAATATGGGAAAAAAAGAAATCTAATGCAAGTTGTAAAATTAAAAACCTTAAATACTGTAATGAATGATTTTAAATCCATGTTATTTTCACCTCGTATCGGTGTTACATATATATACACGTGCTATTCCCGTGTACCGATGATAGTAATCGTTTGGTCATTCATCAAGCTCAAGCACTTGGACACCCTAAGCCTCTCTCTCTCTCTCTCTCTCTCTCTCTCTCTCTCTCTCTCTCTCTCTCTCTCTCTCTTATCACTACTGCTATAATTTACTCAACTCCATCATGTTTATATAACCTTAAAAATTAACCCTTCACAGTATAATCTACTACACATAATAAAATTTATAATGTTGAAAAATTAAACTTTACTTTTTATCATATTTAGAAGGTATAAAAATGGTTCATATTATAGGACAAAGCATTAGTACTTTTTTAATGTAATATAATGTGTAAAGAACATTAATTATAATCTTTATTTTTAATTTATTTTGACAAATTACAATGAATTTATGTAACAAAAATTAATACTTTTAGATTAATTTTAATTTTACTTCGTATGTGTAATGTTGATATAATATATCTCACTCATCCTTTATTACATTAAAAAATTGAGCTCAAAGGTAATACAAAATATTAATATTTTATACCACAATTTTGCTATTAACTGCTGAAAAGAGTGACAGTAATAGACAACAATGTTGGATAATTCAAAGAAATACAAAGTAAAATTTGTTAAAGTTAAAATATAGCAATGAAAATGTAAAAATATAATTTTTTCTTTCCTCATAAGCTTACTAAATACAAGCAAGAGAAATTTCTATATTATGTATTTCCATTGTGCTATTTTTGTTTATTTTTGTTCTGTATACAAAGCTTTAAATAGTAGCACGTAAAAATATGATATATACAAAAGTAGTGTATGCATGTGGCCATATATTTGAGTTAAAACTGACAAAATGGGTCCCCATGGTAGCATAAAAACCAATGATTAAGTGAATAAAACAGCAGCAACTAGATGCAATGCACGATGTCAGAAACATAGCATTCTGTGATACAATTCTGCCTCTAAAACCATCACGTACTTTCTACTTCAAACTAAATATAAAGCTTTACTCTACTTATGTACACATGTGTGTGTATACATATATTAAAATTTATTCTCTCTATTAAAGAACTAAAGTAATTGAATATAAAAGATTCTTAATATAATTGGTTTAGTGAAGCATTTATTGAAGACGTAATTTTTTTTTTACCTGTCTTAGACATGCAGGCTTTCTTTGTAGTTAATAAAAAATGTTGCTGCAAACCCAGTTTTTTATCTTTTGTTTTATATATTATACAATTAAGTTTAAGTACATTAAAGTTTTTGAAAAAGTTGCACAAAAAGAAATAACATTTATAGTGCATGGACCACTTGCATTGCAGTGTTTTTAATGTATGCAATGTGTAAGTTAAAATGATTTTTCCATAAGAAATACATTAAGAATATTCTAATTTATTTGAAATAGTTCGTTTATTGCAAGTGGTCCATTCGTTTTTGATCAACTACTTATTATTATATAGATTATTCATAAGTAATATGTACACATAAGAATTGTATAAGTACATACAAAATTATTCAAAATTAAAATAT
Source organism: Ecdyonurus torrentis (assembly GCA_949318235.1). Classification (NCBI taxonomy): domain Eukaryota; kingdom Metazoa; phylum Arthropoda; class Insecta; order Ephemeroptera; family Heptageniidae; genus Ecdyonurus; species Ecdyonurus torrentis. The sequence continues at coordinate 32,865,701 of OX439130.1, forward strand.
TGAATATTTAAACTTTCAGTAGAAGTATTTTTATCATTACGAAGATTTTATTATTTGACACATTAAGTTATATATTAATAATGAAATAATGAAAGTGAATACTTTTTAGTTTATTATTTAATATTTTTTTTTTTTTTTTTTTTATTATTTCAAACACACAAATATACAAAGTCCAACCAAGGCATAGCCTTATCGGTTGGTTCATTTATTGTTACACAATCATGTCTTATTATATTATATTACTACATATACATATTTTTATTATATATATTTCAAAAGCAAATAAAGTACGTATTTACACAAAAACATTTTTTTTTTTTTTTTTTTTTTTTTTTTTTTCATTTAAGAGAAGTATTTTTATAATACAAGAAGCAAAAATTAATCATCATTAATCAATACAAACAGCAAAAAATTGTTCAACATTTTATAGATTATCAAGAAAGAATTTTTTCATATTAAATTTCGTTTCATTTTTATTTGCAAAACTTTTTAATTCTGATGGAATTTGATTCCATAATTTAGGAAGTAAAAATTTTTTTATCCTTTCAGTGAATCTATTTACAATTCTTGGTACAAATAAAGGATTGGTCACTGCTGTTCTGGTACTATAAATATGAGTTCTCGGTATACCATGAGAATTTTCAAAATAATTTTCACAAATAAAAGAACATTTAAACATTTCTTCTATTGGCAATATCTTAAAGTACTTAAAATATTCAAGATCACTTTTTAGCTTATTTCCTTTTTTTAAAATTTTTAATATTCTTATTTGCATTTTTTTCAATTCCCATAATTTACCTGATTTAGTACAACCATAAGATAATAAACCGTATAATATATGTGGATGTACAAAAGAAAAATATAATTGTCTCATCGTCTGTTCATTCACATATGATCTTACTGTTTTTAATTTAAAAATTGCAGATCTCAATTTATTTAACAGTTGCATAATATGCAAATCCCAATCAAATGTTTGATCAATAATAGCTCCTAAGTAATTATAATTATTTACTTGTTCTACAAACTCACAATTACAATTTAAAGTAAAATTATGTAAACACTTATTAGTATGAGCTCTTAATTGAATATTTTGCATAGTATATGTATACTTATTAAAAATGTGCATAACTTTTGTTTTTTTCCTATTAATTAATATTTTCCTATCATGCGACCATTCCAAAACTGAATCAAAATCATTTTGTAACATTTTATTTGCAACTTCAAAGTTACTATGAGCCGCTATCATAAGTAAATCATCGGCAAACATTTTTGCTTTACAATATTTTAGTAAATTAAAAATTTTGTTAACATAAATTATAAAGAATTTAGCACTTAAGACCCCTCCTTGTATTATACCGCATTTTATTATTTTAATTTCACTTACAATATTTTTAATTTTGACAGCAACTTGTCTATTTTTTATAATATTCGCAATTAACATTAATGTTGGTCCTCGTATTCCAATTTCTTCTAAATCTTTTAACAATAAGTCATGGTCTATAGTGTCAAATGCTTTGGAATAATCAACAAATAAACAAAGAACATGATGCCCTTTTTCTAATTCTTCATTTATAAAATTGGAAACATCATATAGACATTTTGCTGTACCCTTTTTTTTTTGATAGGCATATTGATTTTTATTTATAATATTGAATTCTTCTAAATAATCAGACAATAATAATTCAATATGTTTTTGTATAAATTTATCAACAAAAGCAGATACAGCAACTGGTCTAAAATTATTATATAGTTTATGATCCCCACCTTTATAAATTGGCCTTATCAATGATAATTTTAGATTATCAGGATATACTGAGCTTTCAATACACATATTTGTTAATCTTATTAAATATTGAATTAATGATTCGCCACCAAATAAAATATCCTGAACACCTATATTATCATGACCTGGTCCTTTTTTCTTACTTAATAAATTAATAATATAAACTGCTCGTTTCTCATTTAATTTTGGTAGATACATTGATTGTAAATTACTATTAAATTTAAGCGAATTTTCACTTAATATTAAATTACAATTAATCTTTACATCTTCAATTGAATTTACAAAATGATTTACAAAATTATTAGCAATATCTTTGATAGAACTTACATCAGACATATATTTAATAATAATATTATCAATATTAAGATTTTCTTTCCCTAATATTTGATTAATAAAACACCAAGATTTTCTTATATCACCAGCAATTTCAACAAATTTAGAATGATAATAATTATTTTTTTCTTTATTTATTAAAAAATTTATTTTGTTTCTTAATTTTTTATATCTAATTCTATATTCAGGCATATGTAATGAGTTTTTAAATTTTTGAAAATATTTGTCTCTATCTTTCATAAGAAATTTTATTTCATCAGTACACCACACATTATTTAATCTTCTATTCTTGCTATTTAATAATTTTTCACTTTCACATTTATCACTTATATTTCGAAAAACTGTTACAATATGATTATATAATTCATTTGGACAATTAATATTATTACATATACTCCAATCATAATTACAAATCATATTTCTGAATTTTTTTAAATTTATAATTTTTACTTTTTCATTACAATTATTATTAATTAAATTAGTACTCAATATACAACCAGTCATATAATGATCGGTGATTTTACTTTTAATTATAAAACTATTATCAATTTCAAACAAATTATTTAATTTAACAAAAATATGATCAATACAAGTAGCTGAATAATTTCCTAGTATTGTACATTCCTCCCTTGTAACATCATTAACAATTTTTAGATAACCATATTTTGCCATTTTATTTTCATATTTTTGTACAATATTATCATTTTGATCTAACAAATTTAAATTTATATCACCTAAAATCACACAATTACTTTCATTATTTTTTAAAATACAATCTTTTAATTCTTTTATGAATAAAAGTTTGTTAGAACCTGGAGGTCTATAAATATTATACAGCATTAAATTATTATTCAACTTTAGACTTAAAACCTCCGCATTAATAAATTTTATATCAATAATTTTAGCATCAAATTTCTTATTAACAAACACTAAAACACCACCACCTTTATTTTCTTCTCTACTTTTTACAAATTTATCAAAATTAATTAAATTATAAACCTTTATTTCATGATCAAAAATATAAATTTCAGTCAACACAATAATATCAATATTCTCAACATTTTTATTAACATAAGCTAAAAAATTATTAAAATTTTTTCTTATAGAACGTATGTTTTGATGAACAATAATAACATTATTATTTTTCTTTTTCTTATCAATAAAAATATCATTTAAATCATTTTTTACTTCACAATTTACATAATCAAAATTAAAATTTAGGGACTCTTCCATATAAAAAAACAAAATTAAACTAACATTTCAATTCACATTAGAATGGAACTCCTGGCATACGTCGATCAAAATCATCATCACATTTTATTCTTATAGTACCTGTATCTTCAGTTTTCTTTGCCAATATTTTTCCATCCTTGACCCACACAAACTTCCACCCTCTCATTTTAGCAGCTGTGCGAGTTTTGTAGAATAATCTTTTCAATTCTGGAGTCAGATGTTCACAAACAAATAACTTGTCTTCCTTTGCATTACCTTGAACTTTGCCTATTGTAAGATTACGTGTTTTACTTCTGTCAAGCCACACTCTCCTCGCCTCAGTTGATTTGAACTTGACCACAACAATAGGTGGTATGCCTTGTTTACGTACATTCTTTGGGTTAGCATACACGCGATAACAGTCTTCAACTGATTGTGCAGCAGAAGGAGCGCCAATAACTTTGGCCACACTCTCTATCACATCACGCGTGTTCTCTCCCGTAGTCACTGGCATTCCATGAATTTCAATGTTCATAGACAATCTCTCTTGCTCAAGTTCTTGCACTCTAACATTTAGTTCAGATACTTCATTATCCTTCTTAATCACTTTTTCTTTTAGTTCATTAATATACTGTATACAATAAAAAAAACATAATTACATGTTTAACTTTTTTTTCTTCCTATTATCAAAGTTTATATAAAATACTTCTAGTTACCAATACCGTAGAGTAAAATTTATATAATTCGTAATATATTATTAGTTTATTATAGTATACTGTGCATTTAGTTCATATAGTATATATATATATGGAGAAAGTAAAAAAGAAAAAAAAAAGAAAAAAAAAAAGATTAGTAAATTAACATTGATCTACTTAATTAATAGACTGTTGGACTGTATCGAAAAACTCTGCGCTTTATACTGTTTGGGTGTTTTTGTTACTTTTACAACAATATATTGTTATTAGTTTGAACACTAACTATTATTCATAACATCGATATACAGAGGAGGTTGAGGGTAGGTAGACTTTAGCTATGTCGTTTGTAACCGGAGCTGTCAGAAGTCCATTAGCCCCTCCCTTCTATTCTCTCTCTCTCTCTCTCTCTCTCTCTCTCTCTCTCTCTCTCTCTCTCTCTCTCTCTCTCTCTCTCTCTCTCTCTCTCTCTCTCTCTCTCTCTCTCTTTCTCTCTACATTTACTTGAGACAACTTTCTTCTCCCTTATTTCCCACATAAGATATTAAGCACTAAATTATGTACTGTGCTGTGATGTGTACATGTATATAGTTTTCAGTACTCGACATATCTTTATATAAAAATACCACATCAAAACTCTTCTTTTTACATTTATCTGATCCATTTTTTTTTATATTTATCTGACAAAAAAATTGTAAAATTATATTTATTTTACTGATACGTAAATTACGTATTTTTATATCTTGACAAAATACAAGGGAATGATACAGAATATTTTACATATATTTTTTTCTAAATAATTATATTTTATTTATGTGGTTATTTTTTATTTAACACAGAATATTTTAAAAAATATATATTTAAGAAATCAGAAATTATTTGGTTACAACAATTGAATCCAAAAGAACATTATTTTTATGTAAATTTTCAACCATATTATTATATTGCGAGCAGTGGATAAAAAATGATATAATTAGTAGCCGCAAGCTCTCTCTCTCTCTCTCTCTTTCTCTCTCACACTCGTTGCAATAAAAATATCAATTTCTGCAGCTGCGCCCAGCTATATTATAATTCTAGCTCTTGCTACTGAATAATTTATTAGTTTAATGACAACGTTTTTTAAATTTTAATATGATGTTTGTTTTATTATGCTATTTTAAAATATATATATTAATATAATATGCAGCATCAAAAACCTTTTTAACTTAATTATTCTGCCTAGCAATGAAAAGTTAAAACATTATGATTTGGTTCGATTTTTCTTGGTGTTGCTAAATTCAAAACTGTTATACTGTAATAAAGAAAAAAAAAAGATCTCAAAAGAAAAGTTGACACAGTTTACAAAATAGATTCTTTTTATTAATTTGAAATTTATTTACAATAATTCAGTTGAACTATTTAAAAAATATAATATATAGAGCAACAGAACATAATTCCTAACATAAATTATACTATGCAAACTTTGATAAATATTGATAAGATATGGAATAATATTTAAATGTCCAATAAATTTGATTTAATTTAAAAAAATAAGACATTTTATTGACCCCGGCAGTTTATAGTAATATTGGTTGTAACAACAAGCGTTGGTCTTAGTCACGCAATCAGTTATGCAATCAAGTTGTGCAATCATATTTATTTATTGAATAAAAATGTTGCTTCTTATGAATAGACAAATAGATTACATTTTTTATAACATATTCTTTTCAATAATATATAAGCTTAATATAATATGAAACAATGAATGAAACAAACAATATGAAGTAATAACAAACAATGGACTCTGTTTTTATAAGAGGAAATACTTGCAAAGTAGCTACATATTATATAACTTTAAAAAAAAAAGAAAAGAAAAACACTTTGAAAAATAAAATACTAAATAGAAAAGTGACAATAATGGTTCTACTAATTCAAAAATATTTTCTGAAAAATTATTTCCAGTGGTCTACGTTGGGTTACAAGTTGTGTGAAGTAGTTTGCGTGACGTAGTTGTGCTGAGATCAGAAGAGAAGTGTTGGTGATACAAGCAAGGGTACTGCCGCTATTGAGTGACTATATAGCAAAGCTTTGTGTCTGGTCAAAGTTGCCCCGCAGTAAATTATTTCCCTCGGCTTCTGTGAACATAAAAATACGTGAAAATTTCAGCGATGCTGTATTCTCTACAAAAACAAATAAAACACAAGGAGAAAATAAAGCTTGGTTAAAAAGAAAAAAAAAACTTCTGCAGCTAATTCCCAAAGAAAATATACACTCCACAACCCTTTAGTAAAACCATATGAAAATGTTATTTACTCTTGTGCCTCTCTTTCCCAGCTTAGCCAAAAACGAAAAGTAGTATTTTCGTTTTATTATCATTTTTTTATAACAGTAGTATTATCATTACTTAACATAAAAATACAAATATATTTACAACTATATGCATACATTTTCCACTATATAGTTAACAGAAGATATTATTATTATAAGTATGACATTTTTGTACTGTCAGTAATGCAAAAATAATTGAAGTAAATAGAGTATACTTGCTTGCCATATTGTGTTATCGTGCTATACACCAATCCCAGTCCCAGTCAAGACATTGTCTTATCGACAGGTAAGGACTTTCCAATTAATAGAAAAGCACACACGGGCCGGCCACGGCCTAAGTACACAGCCCGGCATTCGCCATGACAGCCTAGAGAAACCGTGGAATCATGAAAACTTGCTATCAATATTCTAAAAAATATATCTGCAAAATGTACTGTACATTCATGGCAATGAAAAATGTATCTTCTGGTAAAATAAATACCTTTATGTTTCGAAGAATATTAATTAGTGAACAGTAAAGTAAACACCATAGATATATAAATTATAAAATAATAGATCCGCGTCATGGTTCAGTTAAGCTATTGGTGAACATATTTTAGTGCCTCTAGTTCTGATACTTTGAAATTCTAATACAAACGTTGTGAAAACTAACATCGTTTTAAGTAAATTCTCCAAAATACTTCACTATATTATTTTTGAATGTAAACAAGTTAATGAAAAATTTAGACTAAGTATATATATACATCTTATTTTGAAAACAAATTTCAAAGGCAAATTCTAAAGTAGAGTAAATACTTGAAACATTCTTAAAGTTCTTTTCAAGCTCTTGAGCATTTTTTATTTGTTACACAATATTGTAACAACTCATAGCTTATTCAAACTTTTATTGTTCGTACTTTATAGCAGTTTTTTATGCACAAGTCACAAAAATAAATGTTTTATTTAAAGATCTGTAGCTTGTTGTCTCCTGGTCATTTTCAATGTTGCGATACTTAAAAAGCAAAAAAATACAAACAAAATTCACACATCATATGCATACAACATAGTATTTTCAGTTGAAAAAAATATATCATTTTATCTTTAAGAAATGAAGAAATATATGATTTTTATTATATATTTTATTAAACGTTCTATAACCTTTAAAACAAACAGTAATATTTTAAAACTGTTCAAATAGTCATATCTTTAATACAATGATACATCAATAAATCGTTTTTCATTCTTCATTATTAACATATCCAATATACACGGAAAGAATAAATGACGTAATTTATGCTGCATTTGTGTCATTATAGCCTAAATTATGCTAAATTAGAACAACGTAAATAATTATGATTTACAACATATTATTTATGCTATATATTACATAATTATTACGTATTTATTTTTGTCCGTGTAGTTACTGTAATTTTCTATATTATATAATATTTTGTAATGTTGAGAATACTATGAATGCACCACGTATTGTAGAGTATTTTATTATATTTAATTGACTCTCCTTCTTTTTTATATTATATTGAATAAAAGTTATTTAATGTAAAGTAAAGTTAACACAAAAATTTAAGTTGATATAACATACTTTATAAGTTTTAGACAGGTAAAAAAAAAAGAGAACTTTTAGTGTGTAGAGTATGTATGTATTATGTTATATGTGTGCTAACGTTTTATCAAATGTGCTTCACAATTTGCATATATTACAGCGGTCTCTTTGTGTTTAATTAAATGTGAAGTTGTAACATGTTGTAACACGTTGCGCACAGAAAAGTAAAGTATAATTTTTTTTTAGACCAGTTTTGCATTTAATAAAATATTTCATTATTTTATATAGTCAGTTTTATTTTTAATTCTTTGCTTTATATGTTCATGGTTTACCTTACAAGAAACGTAATGGGTAATAATAGATTTAAATAATATTTACAAAAATATATTATAATAAACTTTAGTCTATTGAAATTTATATTATAAATATTCTTACTAAAACGTTGAAAAAAAGTTTGTCAATTAATATATTCATTGATTTAGATCATAAAAGATAAAGTACACTAGAATTTCCCAAGTATTCCGGCCCCATAAGAAGTTTCTATAATTTTTTTCATTGTTGGGAGGTCACGATTGCCATTTACATGCATTTTATTTTAGTGAGGTTTTCAACACTACAGAAATAATTCGATCGGAATACTTGGTATATAGGGACTTTAATAAAAGATATGGATTACATGTACGTACCTCCATGAAACAAAAAAACGTTATAATTATTCTAGCTCAATGCAGCTACAATTATGCTTAACAACTAGTAGCATACTGTAGTTTATGCTATGTTGTATAGTGATTATACTCCTAGGGAAGGAGTGATATCAAATTTGTAAAAAAAGGGAAATTTTAAATCTTATCAAAGCCGTTCAAAAAAAAAAAAAAAAAAAAAAAAAAAAAAAAACAGATTTCAAAATTTTGAAGTTATGATACTTTTAATGAGAATACGCAATGTGCTTTGTTTTCCACACTTCTAAACTTTTGCAATTATGTACGAACAATAAAATGCAGTTTAGCTATAGTTTTTACTTTGTTAGGTAAACTATATTTTTCCCGCCATATTATTGCAGTATTACTAAAGTTTTCTTGATATTGATTCAAAAGGTTAGTCTTGGTATGAAGTTGTGGTGTCAAAATTGCACTTGCGTTATCAAAGCGGTGCTAACGAGTGAACGCTCGTGCTTCTCGCTCCACAAAACTTCTCTTCCAATATTTTTTCTTCTCTTCTCTTGCCAACTGAAAGAAACACAAAGTTGAGTGGTATAGTCTGTCAGAAAACCATGGTTAAAACTTGTAATGAAAAAAAAACTCGTTGTTTTTTGTTTTTTTTTTTTTTTTACTAAAAACATTTTTGTTTAAATGGAAAGGAAAATTTGTTGATTTTCTTTCTTTAGCTCTCTCTCTCTCTCTCTCTCTCTCTCGATATATAATGTAATATCTCTTTATTTACACGTGGTGTTTTTATACGCATTATTTGCTTAAGTCAGAGATTTATAACTTAATCAAATCTGAAATCTTACCACAAAGAAAAAATATTTTGGTGATTTTTAATTAAGTTCTAAAACAAAACATTATATATGTATGATATTAAATATACAAATCATGTATAATTTTGATTCCTCGCAGTGGATAGTATTTTTGGTTCCACAAGATTTCTGTGTCCATATTTCCATACACATATGAATTTCCATACATAATAAAAACTCTTTGGCCTTAACAATGATGTATTCTTGCATACTAGTGAGCTAAATTGGCTATTCTGAGTCCAGAAAATTTTACTCAAAAGTTGGCTACCCTGTATGCGTGTTTCTAAAGATAAAGTCCTCTCAAGCTAAGTTTTGGACTTCTTTACTCAAATCCCGCAAATCTCTCCATTTCTTCACACTCTCCAAACTTTCCCTCAATCATTCAAATTGTAAAAAATAACATATACATTGAAGTTTTTTTTCTTTCTTTTTTCTTTTATGAAGGATCAAGTTTTTGAGGGATAAACTCTGATTTCTTTTTACGATATACACAAAAATACTACCAAGGGAGTTTTATTTTTCTTTTTATATCTTTGTGAGAAATTGAGATGCGTTGCAAATAACTTTTTGTTTGTTTGCATTTGAGTGAAATCAAGAATCTGAAAATATATATTTTAGCAAGAAATTGACTTGAAAAACCATTCTAATAAAAATCTTTTAAATAAATTTGTTTCAAGTATTTCAAATATACCAAAATGAAAAACCATTTTCAAACATAAAATTTAACGTTAAAAGTTGCTAAAAAGAAAGCTATACAATCTCATGTTATATAATATAATGTTATTCTGTAGCGATATGTTAGAATTTATGGCTTATTAAATGCAGACAAAAAAAGGAGAAGAAAAAGTGTATGTAACAAAACTTGAAAACTTTATACGTATAAATGTCAAGGATTCCATGTTTAATTCTTACGTTTACATACAAAAAAGGTGTTTTATTTTGTTCTGCGCTGAGTTTTACATAATTATAGCGTGATATTTATGTTACAGAGAGTTGAGGTGTTGTGCGTGAGGAGGTGCCACCGCGATGTCTCTTCAGTCAGCAGTGACCGCGAGATGAGCAGCTGGCAAGGTTGGTAAAATTACGTCATTTAAATCATACCATTGTTACATAAAACTTCTAACGTTATTGAAATATACAGCGCAAATGCAATGTTAGCTTAGAATATAAATTACATGTATATAATCATTTACGTACTGTTTAAATATATGAATAATAGAAAAACTTTTACTTCTTTACTTAGGTTTATCAGCTTACATTCCATTTCAAATATTTACATATAAAAATGTTAATTTTGAAAAAGAAAAGGTAATAAAAACACAATATTTTACTTTATTTCAGTATTTCACTTGCAGTATATTAACCTGAAAGATATATTTCAGACCTAAAAAATATGCCTTTTTAGATTATTAAATTCAAAACGGGACTTCCGAAACATGCAAAATTTCACTAAGACCCAAATGTACGCATAAATGTAAAGTATGCGATTTGAGCAATTTTTTCTCGCCATGACGTCATATTCATGAGACGATTTTCAATGAAAGAAAAATGTGGTGCTGGTTCTATAACTTTCTACGGCGATATAAACGTCGTTTGGGACAAATTCATATTGTTTTTGCAGGTCTCCAAAAATCTTACACATTTTTTTTTTTTTTTTTTTTTGTAAAAGATTTGTAAAATAAATAGTAATGTTGTTAAGTATAATGTCTTTCAGTAAAATTTCTAACAAGAGGCACAAATCAAAGTATATGGTACGAAACTGTCGTTTTAAGTCATTTTTTTCAAATCATACGTATAATGCTAATCTTATATCTTTAGTAAACATGCTAAAAGGTATTGTAAACAATTTTTATAAAAAGCTTTATACTTTCAAGAGATCGTGTTTGTATTGAATTTTAAAGTAAACACAATGATAATATACATTGTTAAAATACAGAATACTTTTTTTATATATCTATTTAATCCAATAAAATATTTTAAAATATCATGTAACAATATTAAAACGAGTATTTGAGCATTAAAAAAAAAAAATCATATTTATAAATATATGTATTATTTTATTATATTACAAATTGGAAATATATAATTTTAAAATTAAAAAAAAAATCCTTGATGATGATGTTGTCAGTTGTTTGTTATGTTTAAATTTGAATATTCATGAAAACATTACACAATTAAAATCAATTATCACATTTCAATATAAAAATATCATATAAAATGCCAGCGGGTATTGGCAAATCGTTATAAACACAAAGCATTTTTACTCACAAAAATACAATTCGATGATAACTTTTTCATCATAATTTAATTGACATTACAAAATGAAATTTGAGTCAAAACTGCACACCACAGACACGAATTAATCAGTTTTTTTATTAATATACTGTACAACAGATAATATTTACAGCCACTAAAAAAATAAAGTAAATTACATAAAAAAATGTATATAATTATAGTATAGTTATATAATAATGCTGTCAAAAACAACACTGTTAGCAGTCCTATTTTTTTTTTTTTTTTTAGATATGCATTGTTTGTTTAAAATCAAGCAAAACAATGTGGAACTTTTTTGATTATAATACTAAAAAATAAAGCAGATATGTATTTATAATATATATTTTTCATATTTAAATTTGATGTCAAATCAACTGCAGCGTTAAAATGAGAACGTCAGTGAATATAAATAAAAATTTAATATATTCAAAAGCATATTGTCAGCTTGTGCAAAGAATTAATTATTTTTAAGATTTTCCAATATGTGCTTCAGCTTACATAATATGATAGTAAAATAAAGGGAGATTAAAAATAAAATAAAAAAATGAACATGGAAAGAGAAAAAAAACGTATAATGTATGCTGTATTCATGTCATTATAACATAAATGTTGTTAAATTTAATCACAATAAATAGTTATGCTATACAAGATAATATTTTTGTTATCAAAGTTAGATATTATACAGTACAGTGAACAACTGCTGCTTAAAATAAGTTAGTATTACGTATTTAGTTTTGTAGATGAATATTTCGTGGTGACTTGATATAGTTAAAGCCCTTGTCAACTTACTATTTTATCATTTAGAATACTAGATTGATAGTTACCATACCTTATTATCCATGAATTAGACACCAACACGTTGATGTTGAATTTATTTTCATATTGACTGTTATATCACGTATCTGACGTCACAATGTACCACCGCCAATCACAGTCACCGCTCAGGTCACGTGATAAATTTAAACCCCTCCCTCATGTTCTTTACCCCTAACACGGCCCCAACTGTGCATTGTGACGCGTCAGATACGTGATATAACAGTCAATATGAAAATAAATTAAAATAAATTCAAAATCAACGTGTTGGTGTCTAATTCATGGATAATAAGATATGGTAGTTATTAATCTAGTATTTTAAATGATAAAAAAGTAAGTTGACAAGGGCTTTAAGGAGTTATCAGACAGGAAAAAGCAATTTAAATACAGCGGTTATATTGCGGCAAAAATGCTTTAGTAAATTATTGTATTTGTTGTTATTAATATGTATTAATAACACGATTTTTAATATTACATGAGTTGTGCTTTGGCGCGCGATACATAGCACCACTTTGTGAATATAGCTTTCAAACAGCATACCATTATATAATTTTTAACAATAAGCATTAAATAGCAGATAATTCGAAAGAAGATTATCGGTTTAAAAAATTCGTCAAAAATTACTGTGGCTTAAAACACGTAAAAGTATGTCTAGTATTTCTCATTGAATTTTCTCCAAAATCGGTGGAGTAGTTTTCTCAAAAATCGCAAAAAACATGTTTTTCCCCATAAGCATAATGTTAAATTAGGGGACCCTTAGCTTTCCCCGTGTCTCCCCGCGCGCTAAACCGATAAGCTCCATTATTTATACTTCTGTAAACAAGAAAAATAATAATGTTTTCTTCGAGACATATTATAGGCCTCAAAAATTGGACTTCTGAAACTGATGCTAATTTTCACCAAGACCCAAAAGTAAATAAAAGTGAGTACTAGTAAATACTGTAATGATAACATTCTGAACGATGTTTAACTGAAAATGTGGTGCTGGTTGCATAAGCCTAATTTTCTATGCCTCTTTTTATTATAAATTCATGTTATTTTGCAAGTACGAGCTCGTAATTTGTAAAAAAAAAAAAAAAAAAAAAAAGTAATCTTGTTAAGTACATGTCTCTCCGTTAATATTTTTATAACGACAATATAATTCAACTTACTAATACAGTACAATACGTTTCATATTTAACAACGACTACGCTTAAAAATTTGAACTTCAACACAAATTTTTATGAATCACGTTCCAGATATGAATTTCACTTATAAAAAAAAAAAAAAAAAAAAAAAAAAAAACGTACAAAACATGAATTTTATATTTTTATATTAAATAAAGAAATAATAATAAAATCTAGTACGTAGTAGTTTAAAAAAAATCCTGAAAATTTTTTTTCATATCTATTTTGCATAATATATAAAATTAAAAAAAAAATTAATACGAAAAACGTGAGGCTTGAGTTTTACACACATGATATGAGTGAATGTGGTTTGAGATTTTAAACTTTTACTGATGCTAGGCATGATTGTATGCAAATGTGGTCGAGTGGTTTGTTACTAACGAGAAGGCAAGCTCTCACTCACTCACTCTGCTCGCTATTTAGTCAGACAAGCAAGCAAGCAGGCAGGCAAGCAAGCAGAGATATTAATTTCTGTATGTCCACTACGTAATGTGGTTACATGACAGCTTCAAACTTTGATGTCGGATTCTATATCACAACTGGTAATCATGCAACATATAATAATAATGTAGGTAAATAAGGCCACATTTTGGTAATATAGATATGGTAATACGTTTAATATTATATATCTCTGATATTATTATGTATAGAATTATAATAGGTATTAAAATATAACATTGTCTTTATGATAATCATGGATATTCTATTATAACCTCACCCAAAAGTTGATCGATATAACCAGATTTGTACCTGTTTTCTAAGATTCTAAATAATCGGATAAATACAAAATTATTGCCATGTTATCAGTATAATATTAAAGTTAGTAATTATAAAATTTAATCCTTACATAATGTGGGTACTTCCGGCTTGAAAGCATCCTCTTAACATGGGGGGAGGTGGGGGGGGGGGGGGGGCTGTACAGCCATTGAATAATTTTCCATACCCATAGATTTTTTTCTTCATTTGTTAGAAAAATAATCATATTCCTGTAAATTTTAAGATAATAACTGATGTATTTATTTGTGATATATTTTCATTAATTTTTTTTTCTAACAAACTTTAAATTTATATTATTAATAATAATACTAACAAGAGAAGATTCAAATAATGTAAATATTTCTATTTTTGTGAATATTCAATTAACAAGGTACCACAGATAAGTAAATTTAAGTAGTAATAAAATAAAATTTAAAACAACGAAACGTCAAACGTTCATACGTATATTAAAAAAAAAAAATTAATTGTCAAAATTATAAGCTGAAAAACTGAATTTTTCGCACATAAATTTTTAGCTACATTATATTTTAAATTTAATTTTAGTAATTTTAATAGTTATTAAATCTAAATGAGGGTAAAATTATTAAAATTTAAAGACTTATCTGAGAAACAATTTTGCAACATGACCACAAGCTCTATAATCTTGTTTTACCGTCCAACACAAGATATGCTAATTTATATGCTTATCACGCTGACCGTTTACTTAATTTAAAATTTGTTGTCTTTTTAATGAGAAATTTTAGGCTTAAAAATTTTTCAATTAAATTTTTATACTATAATAAGTTGGCAAGTAGAAAGGGTATATAATAAAAAATAATAATAAGTGTGATAAAATAATATGAGTTTATTTTGAGAGGCTTTTAGGCTTTGATGTTTTAACAGTCTGACCTGGGAATTTTTACTTAAAATAATTTTTATTAAGTTGACTTTGACTCTGATTTTTTGTAATCATCTTCAGATTTAATTCAAAAAAAAAAAAAAAAAAAAAAAAAAAATCTAAAATTGTTTACAATTATTATGTTTATGAATTTATTTATGTCGAAGCTTTTGAAGAACAATTATGTAATAAATTTATAATGAATACGATTATCTGTTGAGTGAAACGTAAAATGTAATTACATTTTCTTGTAAAATACACTTATACAAATAAGAAAATAATTAAAAAGCAAAAATTAATTTGAATTGAAGTGTAATGAAGAGCGCTTCTTCATGTCAAAGATCAAATAAATTTCTAAATGTTAAATTGAAATTTTCAATTTCCTGCTTCGCAATCTTTGAGTATAGCCTACAAAATTTCAAAAGAAATCATCATGAATTGACACAAAAATATTTAAGTTTTTCAACTTTTAATTCATTCAATTTTGCTTTATATTTATCGAAGAAAGAAAATATTAAAAAATTTCACTGTATTATACGCATTTTGACGAAGAAAAAAAAAGAAAAAAATTAAATTATAATGTTCAGTACGTGTATTTTATAGAAAAATAGAAAATGTTAAAACTACTTTTTAATTTTTTTTAATGAACATCATTCTTATTACAACATGAAAGACTCATCCCATGGCTTATGATAATTTGATAAACCATCAAAAATGTTTTCAGTCCCTACTGAGCTCACAAAGAAATATAAGATTTTCATCGTAAGAATTTTCTAATATTATTACAGCTTTGGTTAAAGACAAAACAAGAAGGCTGATGAGAAACGGTAACAAAATATAATTGAGTTTTCTGTTAACGACATGAAGTGATGAGAAAATGTGTGTTGTGTTAGGACGCTGCTGTACTGACCCGCGAAAAATAACAGCTATGAACACTGCTTTGTATTTTATAATGCCCCGAAGCCATTTAGAGAGATCGTTACACCAAAATGTATCTTTCCAACATATTTTTCGTTGCTGACAAAGCATAAAAAAACATGTTTTTGTTAAACATTAAAATGATCTAATATTTTCTCTGTTAGTGTTGCGATTTGATTATGGCATGACGCTCGACAAAAATATATGATATAAAAATTATGTAGAAATATAGATAAATGGCAAACAAGAATCAAGAAACAAAATAGCAATAAATTTCCACCATAAATATACTACTTAATTAAGAGTTAAGTCCTACGTCTTGTTTAATTAATTTATTGAATTTTAAATTAACTGCATGAAATTGCGTGCTAGTGACGTAGGTTACTGAAAATTTGAGAACAAATCATTAAGTATTATTCACATGACGCGTAAATTTGACGCGCGTCAACGTGCGTCGACGCGCGTAACAAAGTTGGAACAATGTAAACAAATGGAGCCGTTCACATGGTTTTAGAAAATTACATGTGAACGGCTCCATTTGTTTACATTGTTCCAGCTTTGTTACACGCGTCAACGCACGTTGACGCGCGTCAAATTTACGCGTCATGTGAATAATACTTTATTGATACAAAAATAATAATTTACAATTTGAAGAAAGAAAAAAAAAAAAAAAAAAAAAAGAGTGCAATTTTTTTGAAGGTCTACGTTTCATAGTACACAAATTGACGAAGTAATTTTTGGTAAAATACTATATTATATTTTTGGTTAGATATTTTTGGTTAATACTATAAAAAAATCTTCACTATTTGTATTAGTTTTTAAATTTTGTAATTATTATACATTAGAAAAGAGAAAACTTTGCTACTATCTTCGTTATTCAACTCAAAGGTATTTTGAATAACTTTATGTCAGAGATTCTTTAGAAATAGAATTGAAACAAAAAAAATTTAATGTTTTATGAGATTATAAAGATCAAACTTGATATGTGAAATTAAACATAACATTGGAATTTTATCATAAACTCAGAATAACGTAACATTATATTTTTATGTAACTATCATAAAAATTTGATATCTTTCAAACTGCTGGTAGCAAAATTTGTTGTTTTATATATTTTTTTTATGTTATTTTAAATAACAAGAAAAGAATATTATTTTTTATATTTTAATCCAATTTTTCTCGTTTTATTTTATTTATACGAAAGAAGGGAAGGAAGCTAGAGAGAAGAAGAAGCCTTTTTTCTCTTTCTCTTCTTCCTTCCTCTTGGTAAATAATCCTGTGATCTTTTTAAAGTAAACAATGATGCTTAAAGTGGCGCTTCTCTCTCTCTCTCTCTCTCTCTCTCTCTCTCTCTCTCTCTCTCTCTCTCTCTCTTGTGCTAACATATGCGAAGGAGACGCAAGCGACGCAGCAGTAAAAAATAAATGTAAATTAACAAAATGTAATGCAAATTAAGCTACTGTTTTCTATCACAATAAAAATACAACAAATAAGGGCGATTGTTTTGATAATTTTATCGTTATACTGGGCGATTACTTAAAGCTGTAAAAAAAAAGGAAAGAAAATAATTTAATTATCATCTTGAATTTTTATTAAAATAGAATTATAAGTCATCAAATATTTACGTTGTTATATATTTAAATAAAAACTAATGATACACTTGCAAAATAGCTATAATACAATTTGTGTTCTGTAATTGTAATTATGTTTAAAATACTACTAGAAAGCGAAGAAATTTATGAAGAAAAAAAAAAGTTAAAAAGAAGTATAAGTTTAAAAAAATTAGTGCTCATAGCTATTCATATACAAAAGCAGGTAATTTTGTTTTGAAATTTGCATTTAAAATTTTTATAGAGAAGAATAAAATATATTTTATGATCATAATAAAGTTTTATAATAACATCTCAATAATAATGTTATGTTTTTTTTATTTTAAATAAACACCCATTAATATGATTTTTTTTTTAACACTACAATAATTCTACACTTTTAAATGTTTATGTTATTCTGAATAATATATACTAAATTGTATGTTCATAATTTTCTCTTGCTTGTCTCTTTCTTCATGCTATGTTAATATTTTGTGTTAAGTTGCCTTATACACTCTTGACATAGACATATTATACTTTTGCATTTGTGCGGCTTGCGGCGTGCGCCAATTTGCTGTGACATAACGTCATCCACTATTACTTCAACCCTTGATATTAATTTTAAAATTTCAAGCTTCATTTGTTTTATATAATATGTTATATTATTGTGCTGCAAGATTGATAACATTTTCTATCATTATTGTAACTATAAGTATGAAGAGAACTTGAAGACAATTCAAAAGTAGTAGAACTTTTTTTTTAATAAAAATAATTCAAAAGAATGTTATAAAAATATTTTAATAATAAAATAATCACTAAAATTCAAGATAATAATTTTTCTCAATTTTTAAGGTAAAGAATTTTAAGCATTTATATTTTAATAAAAATACTAAAATTAGTAATGAGCAAAGCTGTTTTCATAACTTTGTTGTTCGCATAATCGTTTTTAAAAGCATAATGGAATGCTAATAACATTTTAACTGCAAATTATCCTATTTATCAAGAATTAAATAAATATTTTTAACGTTAAGAACTAGAGTTACATTATTTTGGCATTACACTGTAACTAAAATAAATATATTTGATATGAATAATTGTTTCATATGTACGTAATTGCATTTATTTGAGATTTCTAGTACAACTTGAACTGTGTACGTCCCTGTCTCTTCAAACTGTGTAAGTCTTACGCATCTTCATTCTGCTGTGACAAAATTGATTTGCAATGTTATTAAACTTGCCCTAGAAAACATTACTTGAAAAAAGAAAAAAAAAAAAAAAAAAAAAAAAAAAAAAAAAAAAAGAAAGGAAAGGAAAATACGGGGCATCGGAATTGATTAGAATTGGAAATGGTTAGAATCGGAAATGGTTAGAAAAAATAAGAGTGGTGGGGATGAGTTCCATGAGACGACGTCAGTGGTGGGAGGTGTCTTATTTTATAATAATATGGCAACATGGCATTGCATTTTATTTATTACATAGTGGAATTGATTAGAATGGGAATTGGTTAGAATCGGCATTGGTTGGAAATATATTTTTATTTATTTTATTGAGTGGAATTGATTAGAATGGGAATTGGTTAGAATCGGAACTGGTTAGAAAGAAATTTTCATTTATTTTATTGAGTGGAATTGATTAGAATGGGAATTGGTTAGAATCGGAACTGGTTAGAAAGAAATTTTTATTTATTTTATTGAGTGGAATTGATTAGAATGGGAATTGGTTAGAATCGGAACTGGTTAGAAATATATTTTTATTTATTTTATTGAGTGGAATTGATTAGAATGGGAATTAGTTAGAATCAGAACTGGTTAGAAAGAAATTTTCATTTATTTTATTAAGTGGAATTGATTAGAATGGGAATTGGTTAGAATCGGAACTGGTTAGAAAAATATTTTTATTTATTTTATTGAGTGGAATTGATTAGAATGGGAATTGGTTAGAATCGGAATTGGTTAGAAAGACATTTTCATTTTTTTTATTGAGTGGAATTGATTAGAATGGGAATTGGTTAGAAATATATTTTTGTTTATTTTATTGAGTGGAATTGGTTAGAAGGATATGTTATTTACGCGCGTCTTATTTAAAACTTTATTTAATCGTTATCTATATACTATATTATTTGCTATTTAAAAGCATCAAACTATTATTCAGAATATAACTACAGAATTTAAGCATACATATTAAAGCCAACGCCATGTTGAATCAATCAATATTATACGCCGCATAGGAAAATGACTCGTTTTGCCAGTTCAAAAATAGTAAACAATATTTTTGAGAGCATTATTGCTGTTAAGGGGTAATGAGCTACAGAGTGAAAATTTTTTAAAAATTTTAGTTCTTATTATAAATCAATATCACCAAAAAATAAATAATAAAATTGCATTAAAATATTTAATTTGTGTTTAATTAGCATTTAATCGCAGTTTTAATTTTCTCAATTTAAAACGCATTCATCTCCTTAAATAACTGAAAAAATAATATTTTTTTTTATACTGTTGCATTAAGCATACTTTTGTTAAGGGCACTGGCTACTTTAAATTTTTATTAGATACGAATAAATCCGAAATTTAAATTATTTCTGAATTGATTTTTTTAAGTGAAGTTTAAGCATATTTTCAAACTTATCATAAGCCTGACTTCACCGCATGATTAAATATAGTAAAAGTATGAAATAAAAAATGAGACTTAGTCTATCCACTAGACAATTTTATTACCTTTACTAGGACACAAATATTTTTCCAAATTAATTTTTATTAAAATTGATGAACGTGATATAAGTAATAAATCTAAGGTTTTTGAAACTTTTCTCGAAATCAGCAGTATTAGTGCGCCTCTATTAGACTTTTCAAGTACTTTGTCATAGAGCACATATTCTTCAAAGTGGAGGGAGGTATTTTTTAATGCCTTCTTTCAGCCTCTCCGCCCGGCCGGCCGGTCAATCTGCCTGTAGTTTGCAATAATTATATTTTTACCTGAGTGCTCGTATTGCTTTATACTTTTACACCTTTCTTCTCATTCTAAAAAAAATATACACGGAACAATATTTGAAGTTGTATATTCCCGAACTTGAACGTATATGATATTATAAAAACAGCATAGTAAAAACGTGAGTTTCAATAATTTTAATAAGAAATGAAAGTTAATCATTATCAAAGCTTGTATATTATTCTGGAAAACCTACAACAATTAATACTCACAAAAATATTCCAAAGTATTTTTAAACTTGCATTTTTTTTTTTTTTTTTTTGCTTATATCGGCCGATGTTACGGCTTTCGTGAAACACTAAAGCAAAGCATCTAATCAACCCAAGCCTGGTGCTCGATATTAATTTTGATGCAAATAAATTTTTGAATAATTTTCTCCAAGCTCTATCAAAAACACAAACAAACGATGAGCTGAGAGAAAAAAGGTGCAGTAAAAAAGCAAGTAAGCAATGAGCAGTTTTTCAATAGAAGAAGGGATTATCTGTTACCTGAAAACACAACCCAATTATCTTACCTGTGAATGATTTTTATAACTCGCGAAGTAACATTTGCAGTAAACCAAATTTACTTCAGCTGTAAGTTTTAATAAAAATCATGCAAATTACTTTTTTGATCGATGTTCTACCGTCAATTTGAACTTCCGTGATTTAAAAGTAATAAAAATTACGCAATATTTTTATTTGAATAATTTACTTTAAAATAATGCTAGAACTTCGATCAAAAAAGAAATCTACATGATTTTTAATAAAACTAACATATATAATGAATTTGATTCACTGTGACTGTGACTTCGCGAGTGATCAAAATCATTGACGCGCGTAAGATAATTGGGTCGTTTTTTTTCAGACAGCAGGTATGAAAAAAACTATGAAAGGTAAACCTGTGCATGAAAAAAAGTAAACATAGACCGCTACAGCCAGTAGACTATGTGTCACCAAATTTTGAGCCCCGAGCTATTTTTTCCCCCGTCTTGCATCCCCTCCAACTTTGTCAAAAACTTAAAAAATTTTAACTCACTCCACTTTTTGTTGACGTCAGGGTATGACTCCCCTTCCCCCTTTTACCTGAGCTACGACAATGCCATCTAAGTGGAAATGTTTGAAAGTCCTGCGTGACCCATTACCCCTTAATAGGATAAATTAGAATCTCAGATATGCGAGAAAAATAATAATAACAGAATATTGACCGTTTTTACAAATAAAAGTGCAAAAACTGAAGTTTGTCCTATGCTGAGCAATATTGTTCATTGATCCGGTATGGCGTCGAAGCGCAATCAGTATGACGTCATGCGAAAACTTACTCTGTAATCTATTTTTATCGCTTAATTTTATTGCTGAGGGCTGAGGCTGTGCTGTAGAAATTTAGACTTTAAGTAAATTTAGGGCACATAGTATTGTGTGTTTTCTGTAAAATATATTCTTTCATGCAAACGCCGCATCATACATTTTTTTCTTCACTTTATGCTTTATAAATTAATTATACAGTGGGTAATAAATTGGTTATATTTTGTAATGTGTTTTCAAATGAATTTCAAAGGTTTGTACCGTCAACGTAATTTGTTAGTATAAATGTTATTTCTTCAGTGGGAAACAGTTCAGTTAGCTCTCCATATCATAAATAACATTGTATTGTATACATATAACATAACAAATTTATTCTTAAAAACGTCTCCCTGCTCACAAAACCGTGATTTTAGCCGCTCGGTTCTGAGAAAAATAAAAAAAAACGCGCGGTTCTCAATAAACCGTGCAAAAGCCGCGCGGCCCTTATAAAACCGCGCGGTTCCTAAGAACCGCGCGGTTTTTGCACGGTTTTTAGAATAAGGTCACGTGATCTAGCGCATGCGCATTTAGGATGTGTGAGAAAGATGCGCAGTATGTCAGTGAACATGAGCATTGAAGAAGCAAATATGGCGAATATACTTTGTGTTGTTTTTTACGTGAATATTAAGTACAAAGGATTGTAAGAAGCTAAATAATTAGTGCTCGATGTTTATAAATGAGGTAAGAATTTACTGAATGTATAAATCCAAAGTTTTAATGTCAGTAGAGGGCTAAAACAGTGATTTTTGTTACATGTCCTTGGGCGCGGCTATGGCGAGTGCCTTTGAACTTCGCAAAGACCAACGTTTTTCTATATACGCATCATGGAACGTAAAGTTTTTTTTTTTTTTGTAATATATTGGGTTTTTTTTATTAGTATGTATATTAAATATTTATTTTTATGTCTTAGATTTTGTTTGTTGAACCCAATAATTATATGTTTCATAATTTTTATATGTATTTTCTTTTGATTGAAAAAGCGTGGTATTTATATAAAAGGTACGCTTTTTCAATGAAAATGTGTGTAGTATATAATGGTATTTTTGTTATTCAATGGTACACATACGTGTGTAAGTAGAAAATGTTGTGTTCTGTTAACTAATTCAGGTGCAGTGAAAATAAAAGTAAGTTTTTTGCGACATTATTGAACCAGAAAGGTGCGGAGCCCACTGAAAGCGTCGGAGAAGGCGGCATTTGGGTTCAACAGCACGCGCCATGTAAACCATAGAGCCATCTGGGTTCAACGTGAGAACCGCCCGGCAGCCGCGCGGTTCGCGGCGGCCGCGCGGTTCCCGGCAGCCGCGCGGTTTCAACCCAAAAACCGCGCGGTAACCGCCCGGTAACCGCCCGGTTACCGCGCGGTAACCGCCCGGTAACCGCGCGGTAACCGGGCGGTTACCGAGCTCGGTTTTTTGCCCGGTAACCGCGCGGTTTTTTGCGCGGTTTTGTGAGCAGGGCTTATAAGTAATTTTTGGCTACCTTTCTACGTGTAGACTTACGATAAAAAAATAATAAATTTTACTTGTTACAAAAATAAGAGTGAAATAAATAGGTTCAGAAGCGTAGCCAGGATTTACACTGGTACGGTGGGCATATTTACAAACCCTCTACACGTACAGCATAGCCTTTAAATAATGTACGCTGATTGGCCAGAATACGCGGAAGGGTTGAAATTTTTTTCATAAAATAGTCCGATTGGAAATGTTGAAGTTTAAATGTTGATATTGAAATAATTGTCCACGTTTTAACATCACAAAAGTCTACTCATTGTTCCATATCGTGTAATAATTATTAGATGCTAAATATTTAGTGTCAAACATTTTTATTATAATAATAACAAGTTGTCTTTTCATACATTGTTGCCTTATTTTACAGAATTTATTTGTATATTAATACTTATACATGTTATTTCATAAATGATATCAATGACATTCATGGCGCAATGTTGTAAGTTTCTGACTCACCATTTGATTTTTTTATTAAGTATGGGTTCGAATCCTGAGAGTAGCAAACTTTTTAGTTTCTTTTTTCTTTTATATAACGTTAACGTATGGATAAAAAAATGCACAAAATAACAAAGTCCACCAAAATTGAAATAATTTTATATATTTTTTTAAACTTTTTTTTTAATATTTATTTTTCTTTGAATTTATTTAATTTTTTTCGCAAACTGACGATCATAAAAAATAGCGAATATTATTTTAGATAAATATTTAATATTAATATTGATTCCTAATTTAAAAATCAGGTAGAGAAAATCATTTAAAATACACAGCGTATGATTATATTATATATAAATTTTTATTTGGATAAAATATGTTTATAATGTATAAAATGACTGCTCTGGATATTATAGAAAATAAAAGTGTTGAATGTAAAATTCTTGTGGAATATAATCAATTTTAAGAGTACAAAATAAAAATAAGATCTTCTTATTCTTAAAGAAAATAATTCACAATACTGGCAATTACATACGAGTAAGGTGTAATGGTAAAGTCAAAGTCAACAATTAGATTTTTTTTCCTTTTCTTGCGTCCGAAGTTTGATAAGAAATATGGTAATAACACACAAGAATATATAGTACCAAAGAAATACAATATTTAGAAATACGATGTAATTCACGCAAAGTTATTGAAGCTTTAGAATATATAGGAAAATAAATTTGGGAATGTATATATCATTCAAAATTTATTGTTCTTCGCGATCGTCACCCAACTGCATGACTCATGAGTAATATGTCATATTTATTGAAGGGAAATTTTAGTTACACTTTAATACATAATACGTATATGTTTGTCATTTATTCATGTTATTGATATTTTATGCATATAATTTCTTATTATTAATCATTATTAAGATTAGATTCAAACTTCGGACGCAAGAAAAGGAAAAAAAAAATCTAATTGTTGACTTTGACTTTACCATTACACACCTTTCTCGTATGTAATTGCCAGTATTGTGAATTATTTTCTTTAAGAATAAGAAGATCTTTTTTTTATTTTGTACTCTTAAAATCGATTATATTCCACAAGAATTTTACATTCAACACTTTTATTTTCTATAATATCCAGAGCAGTCATTTTATACATTATAAACATATTGTATCCAAATAAAAATTTATAATAATATAATCATACGCTGTGTATTTTAAATGATTTTCTCTACCTGATTTTTAAATTAGGAATCAATATTAATATTAAATATTTATCTAAAATAATATTCGCTATTTTTTATGATCGTCAGTTTGCGAAAAAAATTAAATAAATTCAAAGAAAAATAAATATTAAAAAAAAAGTTTAAAAAATATATAAAATTATTTCAATTTTGGTGGACTGTTATTTTGTGCATTTTTTTTATCCATACGTTAACGTTATATAAAAGAAAAAAGAAACTAAAAAGTTTGCTACTCTCAGGATTCGAACCCATACTTAATAAAAAAATCAAATGGTGAGTCAGAAACTTACAACATTGCGCCATGAATGTCATTGATATCATTTATGAAATAACATGTATAAGTATTAATATACAAATAAATTCTGTAAAATAAGGCAACAATGTATGAAAAGACAACTTGTTATTATTATAATAAAAATGTTTGACACTAAATATTTAGCATCTAATAATTATTACACGATATGGAACAATGAGTAGACTTTTGTGATGTTAAAACGTGGACAATTATTTCAATATCAACATTTAAACTTCAACATTTCCAATCGGACTATTTTATGAAAAAAATTTCAACCCTTCCGCGTATTCTGGCCAATCAGCGTACATTATTTAAAGGCTATGCTGTACGTGTAGAGGGTTTGTAAATATGCGTACGGTGGGGGGTTGGTCGGGTACAGCAATCGCTGAAAGAGCCACATAAGTTTATGATGTGCATAAGATACACTCCCCCTTTTGGGAGCGTGGGGTATATTTCTGTCTCTTTTTTTGGCTGCAAGAATAGAAAATTGAGGGTTTTCAGCAAATTTGTTCTCTTTTATTTTATTTTTTTATTTTTTATAGGCCAAATTATTATTATACATAAGTATAGTCAAATTCTTTAAAGATAACAAATTATTATGAAAATATTTATTACAATTATATTAAAAAGAGTTTGTTATGAGCAGATAACTTTTTTTCTGTGTTCTCTACATGGTCAACATAAATTACGTAATTTATTATGCACTTATTTTAAATTCATAAATTTGTTGTTACTTTAGAACTGGGGAAAAAAAGCTATGAAACATAAAAGAACCAACTTGCATATTATTCAATGCAATAAATTACGATATTATTGCTAAAATGGGCTAGCATAAAATTTTAATTTTTTATCAAGTACATTTTTTTATTATTATTTTTTTCTACTTTAATATAGTATTTAATAATTAAAAGCAACATATTACCCACTGATTCTGATTGATTACTGTTATTAAAAAAGCATCTAAAAAAAAAGAGCAAAATATATATTTATAATATTATAATGATAACAATTATTATTGCATTATTTGTCATTTGCATGGAAGATTATATTTTACAAAACACACACACAATTATTTGTCACCTATAGGGTACAAAAAATTGTTTGTAACTAACAAAAGTAAGTGTTGCTTTCAGCTTTTGCTGTAACCGACCAACCTCCCACCGTCCCAGTGTAAATCCAGGCTACGCTCCTGAACCTTACACCTTTATTTTTGTAACAAGTAAAATTTATTATTTTTTTATCGTAAGTCTACACGTAGAAAAGTAGCTAAAAATTACTTATTAGACGTTTTTAAGAATAAATTTGTTATATGTATAGTATACAATGCTATGTTATTTATGATATGGAGAGCTAACTGAACTGTTTCCCACTGAAGAAATAACATTTATACTAACAATAAGTTACGTTGACGGTTCAAACCTTTGAAATTCAGTTGTTAGTTTGTACTGAAGAGTTACATCTATGTAACTGAACAATTTGTAGAATTTTTGTTTCCCGTGAAGGAAAAAAAAAATATATATTACAAAATATAACCAATTTATTACCCACTGTATAATTAATTTATAAAGCATAAAGTGAAGAAAAAAAATGTATGATGCGGCGTTTGCATGAAAGAATATATTTTACAGAAAACACACAATACTATGTGCCCTAAATTTACTTAAAGTCTAAATTTCTACAGCACAGCCTCAGCCCTCAGCAATAAAATTAAGCGATAAAAATAGATTACAGAGTAAGTTTTCGCATGACGTCATACTGATTGCGCTTCGACGCCATACTGGATCAATGAACAACATTGCTCAGCATAGGACAAACTTCAGTTTTTGCACTTTTATTTGTAAAAAACGGTCAATATTCTGTTATTATTATTTTTCTCGCATATCTGAGATTCTAATTTATCCTATTATAACAGCAATAATGCTCTCAAAAATATTGTTTACTATTTTTGAACTGGCAAAACGAGTCATTTTCCTATGCGGCGTATGATATTGATTGATCCAACATGGCGTTGGCTTTAAAAATATATGTATGCTTAAATTCTGTAGTTATATTCTGAATAATAGTTTGATGCTTTTAAATAGCAAACAATACAGTAGATAACGATTAAATAAAGTTTTAAATAAGACGCGCGTAAATAACATATCCTTCTAACCAATTCCACTCAATAAAATAAACAAAAATATATTTCTAACCAATTCCCATTCTAACCAATTCCCATTCTAATCAATTCCACTCAATAAAAAAAAATGAAAATATCTTTCTAACCAATTCCGATTCTAACCAATTCCCATTCTAATCAATTCCACTCAATAAAATAAATAAAAATATATTTCTAACCAGTTCCGATTCTAACCAATTCCCATTCTAATCAATTCCACTCAATAAAATAAATAAAAATTTCTTTCTAACCAGTTCCGATTCTAACCAATTCCCATTCTAATCAATTCCACTCAATAAAATAAATGAAAATTTCTTTCTAACCAGTTCCGATTCTAACCAATTCCCATTCTAATCAATTCCACTCAATGAAATAAATGAAAATTTCTTTCTAACCAGTTCCGATTCTAACCAATTCCCATTCTAATCAATTCCACTATGTAATAAATAAAATGCAATGCCATGTTGCCATATTATTATAAAATAAGACACCCCCCACCACTGACGTCGTCTCATCGAACTCATCCCCACCACTCTTATTTTTTCTAACCATTTCCGATTCTAACCATTTCCAATTCTAATCAATTCCTGTGACTCGAAAATACATGAAATATTTGTGCACACCTTCTTAAACTTACTTTTTTTACGTTCTATGTGCTTGCTTTAATAATTTACATTTAAAAATAACGACTTTGTGGACTATGTGTATTAAATATATATAACAACTATTTTTTTTATATAAATTTATTTTATAAAAAAACATTTTTAATTAAGATAATATCATTATTAAAAAATCTTAAAATATATTTATATAATATATTAAAACTAAAAAAAAAAAAAAAAAAAAAAAGTAACGCTTTATTAAAAAAACAAAAGAAAAAGATTAAAAAATGCGGTATTTTTATGAAGGTATTTTACTTGAGAACTTCTTAGCTTCTCTAAACATACGTTTGAACAAAATGTAAGAACATTGTACGCAACGGTAGTAGGTCTTATGTAAGCCGCTCGCTGCAAGCCGATTATATAGGATTTCAAGTAAGACGTTCATCTTCTTGACAAAAAAAGAGGGGAAAAGAGAAAGAGAGACTATCACTGGCTATTTTATATAAGTTGATTAAAGTATCAAATTTTTATATCAATTCCATTAACAATAGATGCGTGAAATAAAGAACTTTTTTTTCCTTCGTTTTTACTAAACGTATATTGATGTAAAATATTATTTGTTTTTTTATATAATTTAAATATATTTTTTAGACCGTGAATAATTTTTATTTATCAGTTGAGTCTCTGATGATTTGATTTTTTTTTAAATATATATCAATAAAACAATGAAGCATATACATTATTTATATAAAAAATACAATTATTTTTTGACAAATCAAATAACAATTCAATAATAATAATAATTACAAAATATAAATTCAACATCTATTATGTAATAATACAAATGATATTATATCTTCTATAAAAATTTAATGTAAGCCTAATTTTGAAATAAAACCCAATTAAAAATTTATGTATCAACAATCAAAAGAACATAAAAACAAAGTTTTATTTATTCATTTTTTTTTAATAAATGTAAAATTATATAGTAAATGCCTCACTGCTTTTATATAAAACATTTTTGTTAAAATAAAAATTGTTATGGCTCGATTATTCGTCCTTTAATGATGGTTTTTAGTTATGTAGCTTAATTTTATTGAATTTTGAACGTATACTGTAGTATCACACAACGTAGAGGAGATAATATTTCACAGGTAAAATTGCACATCAAAGTGTGAGTATGTATGTGTGGATATATATATATATATATATATATATATATATATATATATATATATATATATATATATACTAATGAAGATCTCTCATTACTCACATTGAAAGCTGGCCAAAACTTACGTCTTTCATTCATTCATTTGGTATAACTATTGTTTTAATTGTGGTATGTAGTATATAGCATGGTTGTTTGATAAAGTTGTGTAATATACGCTCAGCTGCTTTCTTGCTTGCCTGCCTACCTCTCGTTATTACTTCTGCATCAAATGACCTCTTTACGTGATCACCCTCTCTCTCTCTCTCTCTCTCTCTCTCTCTCTCTCTCTCTCTCTCTCTCTCTCTCTCTCTCTCTCTCTCTCTCTCTCTAACCAGCGAGATAATTCGCTTTTTGTTTCTAAAACCTCAAGACTGAACAAAAACTTTTCATCTCTCTTGTTTCATAATGATAAATATTTATAGTAATAAAAAAAATATAATGTTTAAAAAAAAGAAACTAAATGTAACTGCTGCACAAAAACCTTTTTATGGTTACAGAAGGAAAATTTTTTGTCTCCTTTATAAATTTTTTTTAAACAGAACAGGGGAAAGGTGTATACTTAATTTGGTTGCATATTAATATTTGGTTGAATTAATTAATTTTTATATATAATTAGAATTTCTCAGTAACATGAAATGTATGCAGATTATTATTAATCCTAGATTGTTAGTCATAGTTAAAAAAAACAACTAATTTGTAACATAACACCATTGAAATTAGCTTTTTGTTGTTATAGAACCTCTAATTAACTAATCAATGTAATTGACATTCTGATTGCTTTCAATATTATTTAGATTGCCTTTTAATAGATCTATGTATAAAAACAAAACTTAATTATTGAGCAGAAAGATAGGTGTCAATAATTGTATTGTAACTGACGTAAAAAAAATGTAATAACAAGATTAACTTTGGACCAAATGTGCGAAAATATTTATCCGCATTTTTTATTTATTTATTTATTAATGTGATAATTTTTTACACAGTATAAATTTAAATATAATAAAAACATTTACAAACAGTTTTGAAAAGAGCAATCATAAAATTATTTAATTATAAATATGATATTATTGAAAACAAATTTTAATTGTTAAAATAATAATTAAACTTTTGTATAAAATAATATATATATTATAAAGACTTATTTTATATAATATTATACTAAAATTAATGGATATATTTTAAAGTTCATAAGTTAAATGAGAAAATTTTAATACTATAAACAATAATAAAGTTTATATTAGTAAAATGGAAAGATACTAACTTTATAATTCCTATATATGATAATATAGTAAAATTAAAAGATAAAGGATAGAGAAAGAGAGGATTATAAAACAAAATTAGCGTGAAAGAGACATTACAGAGACTATGTTATGATAATAAAATGCGCAATAATTGGAGTTAAGATTTAATGGATGCTAATGCTATGAGCGGTTTATTTATTTTTGTTCATATACATGTGGTAGCCTAATATAATGTACTGTACTACCTATACAGACAAACAAACATGGAAATAACACAAAACGAAACAAAAAGTTAGACACAAATCTATAGTTTTCCTCCATAGGGAAAAAGGTTTTCATACAATATTATACAACGGTATATAGTACTTTGCAAGCAATGCGTGAAAACAATAATATTTATTTAGAAACTACTGTTTGTTTGTTTATTTGTACCGCACACAAAACATTGAAAAAGTCAATATTTGGTTTTAAATGTTTTTATGTGGCTTACATTTGTTAATATTACATTTCTATTTCTCTTATATTATATAATATAATTTTATTTTATCAAATTAAAGCTTATATAAGTAGCTTATACACAATTTAATACTTTAGACGTATAAACATTTGTTTTTAAAAGTTATTTATTATTATTATTTTTAATTTTATGCTTGGGATGAGTTGATTTCTTCAGACAGAATAACAACTATTATACGAAACATACTCCACTATGCTTAAAGGTTTACTGAATACAATGTATGTCTGTAACTTGAAGCCAAACTACGATCTGTTCTTCAGTGGGGCATATAATGCTTGAGTATTTTAATATTAGTCTGTAATCTTATTATGCTCATGTTGAATATTTCTATGCTCAGTGCGATTATATTCTAACAAACGCACAAAAAATAAAATAATTCTACCAATATGTACACAATATATATATATATATATATATATATATATATATATATATATATATGAAAAATGTAAAATCAATATATTTTGATAGTAAAATATCACATAAATTTTACGGACTTCTTCAATGTAAAATGTAGTAAGTATTATTACGAAATATTATAGAATCCTTTCTATGTAAAAGCTACATTTTTTAAACCCTGCAGTGAGTTACAGAGAGTAAAAAAAAAAGTATATGATATTCAAATTGGCTTCAACTTATGTAAAAATCAGACTTGAGGATTTGAGAAATCAATATAACTTCAATTCTTTGCCATGTATAAAATTGAAAATAATGATGATATGACTAGAGATGAAAGAAAATCACTTTCTTACGTCATTTCTATAGAATTTTAGTTATATAAAAATATACTTTTTTTTATACGATTCAATACTCATAATATTATACTTATTATTGAGAATTTATCATTCATTGTGTCCTGAAAAGTAGTATAATCTTTCTGAATAAAAACTCTATGATGTTTTGTTGTGGTTTTAATTTTTTTCTTTAATCTGTCATTTCTATTCCAATAATTATCATAAATTAAAATAATAAGTTAATAAAATTTACGAATGAAATAGTAGATTGAAAGCTAGCAGAGGTTTAAATACAAGTGTAGATTTTTATTACTAACAAGTAAGTAAAGTACATACTAAATAGGTATCACTATTTTCTGAAATAGTTTGTTCAAAATAAAGTTTACGTACCACAACTTAGAATTTGATGCTCTATTTTTTTGATTCGGAATTTTGGCAGCTTATAACCCTAAAACATTTGCTGTGCACACAATATGGCAAACAAAAATTACTTCAGTCCAGTTTATATAAAAATCTACATGCAAAAAGTGTTATAAACTTTTGAATTATACCACTTTATTTAGTGATGTGTCTAGTATATATTTTATTAAAGTGAAAATGGAAAAATGTAATCACTTATATATATATAAAAATAGTGAATAGAATTGTATTATGTTGCCATCACACAATACATTTCCTAATATTTTTTTATGTCACCAATTCTAACATGGCATTTTATCAAAGTGTTTTTCTCAGGTTAGCAAAGCATTTATCAGTCGTCTTGTCACACCCCCATTTATCATTGCAAGTCTCCATTTTGACGTTATCTTAACGTAACTATTGAGTTACACTTCTCTCTCTCTCACACATTCTGTCCCTCGTTTTAAAATACTTTTTATAATGTCATTCAACAACAATAGTACTATCAATTAATATTAAAAGACTCCTCTACTATTTAAGAATCATTTAAATACTATAAATAAAAAAACTTTCTTACGCTTGATATCATAAGAAAAGGTTTACTGTTATCTACAATACAATTGATAAACTACAGTTTATATATTTATAATAAATAATATTTTTATTAATATACTTTTTTTTTTGTATTTTATCTAAATAACTTACTCATTTTAAAATAGAAATATGAATAACTCCATAATCGGGCAATTGTTTTATATATTTCTCTTTTTTCTTCTTTTTCTCTGAATCTTTTAAAGCATGCTATAAATGAAAAGTTTCCCTTATGTACATATCATATTTTTCAGTATTTTGTTTCTGTTATGCTCTTCTAACGAGTCAACTTGACTCATCAGGGAATGTTTGAACAACCATGTACAGTACAGTACTTCGTGTGTTTAGAAAAATAAATTGCTTTTAAAATCAAATAATAATAAAGCCTACATCAACACAATAATAATAGAATGCTAACAAACTAATTCAAATATATATATATATATATATATATATATATATATATATATATATATATATATATATATATATATATATATATATATATATATATATATATATATATATATATATATATATATATATATATATATATATATATATATATATATATATATATATATATATTAAGTAATTGAATGGTTTTTTCTTTTTCCTTTAAAGAAATTATTTTATTAGTGTTGTACATGAAGTTACTAAAAATAGCAAAAAAATAATATTTACTGCATGTAAGATTTTATAATTGTTGCCTATATGGTTCCTAAAGGCAATAGTTCAGTTTCTATGAAGAGCTTCTATTTTTTCCCCTGTATAATTCATTTAAAAAAAATTACATATAATTTGAAAATTCATATTAATTTATCGATTGATTATTATGAGTCACGATTACTATATTAATTATTCCCACTTGAATTACAATTTTTATGACAAAAAGCTAATGCATGCTGATACTTATCACACATATCAATTACACGCTTAGTTAGTTTTATCACAGTACCTAATTACATCACAAGGCAAACTAGATTGTACGTGTTTGTTCATTTGCGTTCACAGTCTATCTCAAATCTCACACTACTAATAGTCAGTGTAATTTTCTTACCTTAAAATTTGAACTCGAAATAAATTGTAAAAATAATAGATTTTTTTAATGTTATCACGCAATAATTTGTTAAATGTGACTTACTTACATGTAAGTTCATTCATTTCAAGCTTTAAGATTTTTTAATTTAATACAAAAAAATATTTATTCTTATCTTTTTTTTCACAAAAAAATTACTTTCTAAATAATAAAGCAATCTATAATTAGAATACGCTTTTAATAATAAAGGTTTTCATTAAATTTCATGTTTAAATTAAAATATTACAACATCATATCAATAAAAGTATTATATTTTGTAATTAAAAATTATATTTTGTAAATTAATTGATATTTAATTGGATAAATACACCCTTGAGGCTTCATTTATAAAATAATTTAGTCGTCTGATGAACTATAAAAATTATATATTACGCATTATAAATATATTTTGTATCTTTTTTAATATCATTAAAATGTGATTTATATTGATTACAAAATATTATTAACCTCTAATTTTGATCTCAATAATTTTCAACTACTTGTTTATGTACTAAGGTTCCATCCTGTGGTGATTTACCAGTGAGGAGATTTTTATTGTAATTTTATTCCAGAATCCCTTTAAAGGAATAGACCAGAAGAAAACATAAGCATTTATATCACAAGACACTTGATGGGACTTTCATAAACAACTTTAGTTAGTCTCAAAACCCAACTTTAGCTCCATAGCAGTGATCAGAAAATTTCGATTTATGCAACCCGCACAACATTTTTTCTTCTTCTAATTTTTGCATGTTTCTGACGTCAGAAACATAAATAGTCATGCAAATTGCATACTTTACAGTATTTTTTCACGCTCTCTCGTGGGGCTAAATTTACTGGTAAAACTTGTCATCAGTTTTGAAGATCATATTTCGTGTTTATTCATGAAAAAGCACATGTTGTTTTATGTGGTCTATGGCTTAAATGTAAAAAATTGTATTTAAAGTTTATTTATTGGAAATTAATGTGATAACAATAAAACCATTGAAAATATTTTGTTCCGAGACTTAAAACGTCAAAAACAAATAGAGGTATGTATTAAACATTTTTATTGGAATGATTGTATATATTTAAGTAACATAATATACCGTAAACTAATTAAAAAAATCTCAACTTACTTGTGTAGTTAAATATATATTTCAAAACCATTCTCTTTTGTGTTAAAAAGCAAATGATTTTTGTTGTATTGTGATGTAGTGAGGCTTCATATTCCATCAGTTCGTCAATATGCAAATGACAGCAAATTTTTTTTTCAACAAACTCTCATGTAACATCGATCTGTTGTGTAATGAATACGTCATCACTGAGAAACAAAAGAGTAACTTGTCGTGTTTAGGGAATAACCATTGCCTACGCTTTCACAAGTATACTTTGTCAGCTGGTGTTATGTATTTTATACTGTGTAAACAAAAACTAAAGAGAAAGCTAATATAACTACAGTTTTTTTTTTTTTTTTTCGTGACGTAACCTAAATGCACGTTAATAATAAATTACAAAGTTTTAAACTTTTTTAGCAACTTAAATATGTTGAAAATATATGTAGATATAAATATTTAAAATTAAAACCCAGAAAGAGTATTACTCTATTAATACCATATAGAATAATAAATTTTATTGAATATACAGTATATTAAAATCAGCTGAACCAAAACTGAAAATTAAGAGGAGATGGAAGGGGGGCGAATATATTTAAAATTTGAAAGTTTTTATTTAATGAAAGTAAATATTTAAATTTTACACAAAATTAAAAAAAAAATCCCTCTACTTTTACTATTAATATGATTTTTAAAAAACTGCTCTCCAGGTTGCCTATCTTGTAGGATACTCTGAATTTAGTTTTATAACTTTTGTTTTTATATTTTTCAATTTTGAGATAGTGTCCACGTTGCTAATAATGAAGAAGAGGCCCCCCCCCCACATTACCAATTTTCAAAGAACTGTAAATAATCTATGTAAAATAATAATAATAATAATTGGTTTTTATTAAGCGGCCAAAAAAGGTACATACCCTTATACATGGTCCTCTGACTATTTATAAATAAAAGTTTAATATTTTTCTAACAGAATTTAAAAATTCAATTGAGATGGTCTTTTGCTGAATTATATAAAAGTTACGGTTGTTATTATTAATTAACATTTAAAGTTATTCTTTAAATTACTTATAAATTCATAAGAAAATTAACTTTAAAAGGTACCTTACCCAATATTTATTGTTATATTTTAATCCTATATAAAATTCTTAAAAACAAATTTAACTAAGAAAAGCTATTAAAAATACAATTCTATATTGTAAATATGTCTATATAAGAAAAGATTTGATATGCTGTTAGTTTCTCCAGTTGAGTTAGCTATACGATTAATTAAGTGACGTCACAAATTATACACCTCATGAGCGCTTACTTAATATTCATCGCAACACTGACTTCTTATTAAATCTACAAAACATGACGTGACTTTCAATACAAATTGTTTCAATCTTGTATGTTTTACTTAATTTGTAACAAATCTCACAGTATAAAAGGTGATAAATAACATTTCTTAAACTTAATGTTATACTTAAGTTATTCAGTAATTTTGACTTTAAAAGATTACAGTCTATTATAATGCTTTCATATTATATTAACTAATATAATAGTTTTAAGCATTTTGCATTAGCAATATAAGATTAATTTAATATAATATATCAAACAGTTTTTTTTTTTTTTGGAAATTAATTACTATATCAGTTAATTTTATTCCCTCCCGACTGTTTCAATACTGAAGAGAACACTGTTGAATACGGTAACCCAGTAGAAGAACAATGAGAAAAACTTTCACAAAATTAGGGGATATTTTATTTCATACTACAAAACAGGATATTGTCCTGAATCGATACATATGATTGTTTTTATTTTTTGAGTTAAAGTATTTTATGCATGTAACCATGGGAAAAAGTTGCAGCCTATGACGTAATTTCGTGACCTTTAAAAATTAAGTAAAAACACTTCCTGAACTGAAAAATTAGAAATTCATATATTTATCGGTTCAGGACAATGTCTTCTTTCAGAATATGAAATAAAATTATACTTAATTTTTTTGTAGTCTTCCTCATTGAAATTATTATATCACCGCTTAAATGTATCAAATTTGCAATCACGTATGACAAATGTGAATGACACTTTATTCTAAAACCTCTTTAAAAATCTCTATGATTTTTAACAAATACTACAATTTAGATTTTTTTAATCCCAATGAAAAAATTGATGATGTTAATATGTTGATGCATTCTACACTTTCAAATTTAGATTTTTTTTTTTTTTTTTTTTTTTTGCTTTGCTTTATTTGCTTGTGTTTAAAAATGATATATGTATTGTTTTTATTTTTTTAATGGTACTTATATTTCAACATTTTTATGACTAATAGAAATATTTATTTTTATTAATTTTGATTATTGTAGATAAATTGGAAATATATAAAGACCAATGCGTGTTGTAATTTCTTGTTACTGCCTGAGTCAATAATATGTAATGTAAAAAAGAAACCTGAACCTTACCTTCTACCACAAATTCATGCATGTTATTTCATGTTTAATTATTTAAAACTTCATGCAAAAAAAAAAAAAAAAAAAAAAAAAAAAAATACTCTCAATAGGATGGATAGATATGTATTTAAAAAAACAAACAAAAACAGTATGTGTGGAGAAGCTTTTCATCTTGTACAGTACATTGATATATATTTATCTTTATATTTTTTCTATTTCTTATTATAAACCCATTAATCTTACATTCTAATTAACTGACTTACTTAGCAGAAGTAAACTTACTTTTTGGAATAAACTTACTCTCAATAAACTGCCAGTATACTAAAATACAACACAGTTATTTGCTAAAAGGTATATTTAATTATTTTCACCAGTTAGTAAAGGAAAGCATTCAGTTACTTTTTTTTTCTGATACTTATTTCTCTGGATATGTAATGGTTTCACAAAAAAAAGAACAATTTAATTTAAAACTGCACATAGTTATTTTCACCTGTTCATAGAATAAAATAGCATTCAAATAAATGTTCCAATTAAAAACTCCAATAAAATATTGTAATTGATAAGGTTTATATAAACTAAAATACTTATGGTAGAGACACAATATGTTACAGTATATACATAACATTAGTTTTTAATTACAATTGCAGCTGCAGTTTGCTATATTAAATTTCAATTGCATTTAAGTTCATCTCCACAACAAAATATTTAACTTTATTGAAATAACATTAACTTGTGTTGCAACTTTGTTACTTTTCAATTAAATAGTTCAGAATTATAAACAATATTATCATTCTCATGCTGTAGAGTACAGTTGCCAAACTACTTTTATTTTAAAATTGTAAAAATAAA
The DNA here is from genome assembly GCA_949318235.1 of Ecdyonurus torrentis. NCBI lineage: Eukaryota > Metazoa > Arthropoda > Insecta > Ephemeroptera > Heptageniidae > Ecdyonurus > Ecdyonurus torrentis. The sequence goes on from OX439130.1 coordinate 32,904,176, forward strand.
CTTTTTGTGAAACATTATTTTCAACACTATATTTTTTTTTTCTTCTCTCTTTCTCTTTTTTTTTCTCTATAGTATAAAAATGAATTCGGATATCATTGCCTCTAAAACCTTATAATATATTTTCATCTTGACTGAATTTTTGTGACCTATTTCATAGATTTTACAATCTTTTTAGAGAGTATAAAGCGTATAGAAAGAAGGAGTGAGTACTACATAGAAAGAGAGAACGAGAGAGAGAGAGAGAGAGAGAGAGAGGAGAGAGAGAGAGAGAGAGAGAGAGAGAGAGAGAGAGAGAGAGAGAGAGAGAGAGAGGAGAGAGAGAGAGAGAGAGGTTGGTTCCTTTCAGTCTACATGAAAGTGAGCTATATTCTACAAACGCTTCAACATATAGAATAGATAAAGTTATGACCTTTAAAAAAACTGCTTTTGTTCCGTCTCTCTCTCTCTCTTTCTCTCTCTCTCTCTGTCTCTCTTTCTCTCTCTCTCAACGTATTATTTCCTACACATGTATAACACTGTTCTAAAAGGGAAAATGTTGAACTAGCCTGAGGTTGCAATCGATATCGACATATAGTACATGGTACCGCGAGAGAGAGAGAGAGAGAGAGAGAGAGAGAGAGAGAGAGAGAGAGAGAGAGAGAGAGAGAGAGAGAGAGTACATGCACTGTTGGGTGGTGGTGGTTTTGATTGCTAGACTCTCTCTCTCTCTCTCTCTCTCTCTCTCTCTCTCTCTCTCTCTCTCTCTCTCTCTCTCTCTCTCTCTCTCTCGCTACTCGCGGGGAAATTGCCAGTGGCTACTCCAACTTCACCCAAATTAATTCGCCACAATCCAATGCTTCACTCCAATCTTGGTCATAGAAAGGTGAAGCAATCACGCATCACCAGACCAAAAACTATATACTGTACTGCAATATATATTTCTATACTATTTCAAAATTAATCTGCTTTGAATATTTCAATGTAAATTGGAAATTATACTTGATGACAATGGTCCAAAACTTTAATTACTCTGCAAGGTTCAAGGATATAATGTAATTTATATTTTAAGCAATCTGTATGCTTGAAGTATTAAAATTTATTAATTTTAGCTTTTTAGTTCAATGTATATAGGAAATGTTTAAAAGCTCTCAAAATATAAGGAAATCAAATTATGCTACTACTATGTATCATTATGTATGTTTTCCCTATTATTTCAAGCTATGTTATGTATGTATGTTGGTTGTTTGTTATTTCAAAAGTCATTGCTTTAAACCAAAATGTAAATTTCTCATTGCCTTTCCTGTAAAGTAATGATTGAAATCATAAAACAGTATTTAAGGCATTCATAAACTATTTAAAGTTTGGAAAATCAAATTTATTCAACAAAAAACTATTGAAAATATTCAACAAATGATATGTTTTATACAAAAAAGTATAGATCATGATCTTAATTGCTTTTATTATTTTTTTTTTGCTCATAACAGATGCAATTTATAAAATAAATGGTACAAAATATAAATTTAAATAGCTTTAAAAAAATAAAACATGCTACTTTTTTTTTTCATATAAAAAAATTATTTATGTTAGTAATTCATTTAAAAAATTATTTTATATTTTTTTAACTGCAATTACCATTATAAGTTAAAATGTATGTATATACTTTTGTGTGACAGCAATTTTACGACAGCCCACATAAAGTAGAATTATTATTAAAATTAATGGTAAAATTCATAACTCTGAACATAATATACATTTATACATATATATATATGTATGTGTATATGTATATTTTATTTACCATAACCAAACACAACTCAACTGTATCTGCCGGTAGAGCAAAATACGAAAAAATAAAATAAATATATTACAGTTGGCTAGTTTTATTACCAACCAAAATTAAAGGGGCAACACAGATAATGAATTTTAGATAATTTTTTGTCATAATTTTGAATATAATAATAATATAATGAATGATGAAAAAATTATCGTTACATATTAATATTTCCCAGAAAGTCATATTTTTATAGATATATGAAATAAGAATCAATTAATAGGCTTATTGTATTATTTATGAAAATCTTATATCTGCTCAAGATACTACATTCTTGATCTGCTAGTTGCCTATACTGGCTGATGCCCACGGAGCAATAATTGCATTGCACAATATATTGGATTACATGAAGGTTTAATACTTTTTAATGGAAATGTTCATGCAAGCAAATATATATTATACGTACATTGAAAATATTGCATCGTGTGAACATGTCTTTACTGACACTAAAATTCTATCCACACGTATAGCATAATAAATCCACTAATAAACCACAATCATCACTGCAATATAGAAAACCTAGAGAACAACAGTTAAAAAAATTAACCTTATTGTCAAAAAATTTCAAAAACTTTGAAATATTTTTTAATTTAAACAGAATTCAAAAATATTTCAGCAATCAAAATGATTAAGCTATCACTGTTATTGTTACGTTCTGTATGAACAAACCTTTTTACATTTTTTTTTCAATAAATATAGTATAATATCTAAAAATCATTTATTTATATATTGTAAAATAAAATTATATGATATAAATAATTAAATTTAAAGACTAATAATGAATTCATAACTTTTCATGTATACAATATGAACCATTATCAAAAATTCAACAATGTATTATTCAATTCGTATTCTTTGAAGCGAACATTTAAACAAGTTACTAAATAATTTTCACTATAGATTCATACACAATAGGGAATATTGTATGTAATTGTTCCAATTATGAATTTATTACACATTGCTCTTTATTATTGTAATTATAGTATCATACATACATGAAAATTTAAATATATTACAAAAAAAAAATAGTTACATTATATTTTATACAGAATATATATTTTTTATAAGTGGTAAAAATTAAAGCTTATGAATATTTAAAAATTAATAACTATTATTTTTTAGATATTTGAGTAATAATAAAGGTTTGTTGTTGTATTATTTTTTGTTCGCATCGTTTGATTCACTTTACACCTTTTAATTAATGTTTTTTAACATTATCGTTCAACGAATTTTTTTTATTTTATATAGCAAAATGTTTTAAAAATTATAACTAAAAAGAAAAGCATTATAAAGCGTTACAAATACATTTGTTTTAGATTAATCGATCTTTACTTGCGCTGTTTTATTATTATTATTTTTTTTTATTTATTCAGTGTGTTATAAAAGTACAATACATAATTTTTAATTGAACTACCAATGTAATATTATTTTTTGTTATCAATAAACTCTAAAAAAAATAATATAGTTTCATGAGTAAAATTACACATTAATAACAAAGGTCAAGCGTATCGACATTAATTGATTTTTTTGAAGTGCCAATTAAACCGTTCTGTGTGTAATAAAGTGTACAAAGATTTTGGTATATTTATTTTACAAAAATGTGAGAATGATTAATCATTACTCATTACACAAAGCTTCCTTAAAAAAAAAAAAAAATTATTAACAAAATTTATTAAAGATCGTTCTATGAACTAAACACAACTCTTGAGCCAGCTTCGAAATTTTTCCTTTGTGAAAAACTTCTGATCATGACGTATTACCTGTTTACTACGTTTATACATATGGTTGATAATTGTTATTAATGTAAGTAGATAACTATGTAATCCAGAGAGGATTCCCTCTGAAAAGTACTGGTCAGCTGGAGACGTGTATTGCGGGTAAAATTACATTGATCAAATGGGCAACAAAATATAACTTCCAGGATAAAATAAATTAAAATGCAACAGAAAATTGAATAACAATATTCTCTGGATTACCTATCTATATAAATACTTTAATTGTCATTTCTTCGTTTAGAACTTTGAACTTGATAAGAATGAAAGAAACTTTCCAAAAAAAAGTTCCCGTCTCAATATGCGACTCACTTTTATCGGCTCAAAAAACAAGATCAACCAATGAATGTGTCTTATTTTGTTGGTCAGCCAATCACTGTTAATGAGATTCACTTTACTTTACAGAACAAGCTTATGTGTTTTTAAGAGATTTAAATTTGTTTTAAAAGTTTATTACTTAATCTCATAAGCAAAAAAAAAAAAAAAAAAAAAAAAAAAAAAAAAGAAGGAATTCGTTTTGATAACTAATATGTAATTGAAATTTATAAATTTTAATGATCGTTGTCAGATCATGCATATAGCTTCAAGTATACATTATAATTAGCAAATACTGTTGAACTTATGTAATGAATGTCCGTTACTGAATGCGGCGTGCGAGGGGCCTCATTCGTTAAAAAAAAATGTTCATAGCAAGGTCCATATAATAAAGAGGTTGAGCGCAGCACAAAGCTCGCGCATTCGATTTCATTTTGCGATGGATTGTACTTGGTTCTAAGCCAATACGATGCCGTTCACCAGTTACGTCACTGATTAGGTGAACAAAGTTGCAAGTGGTGATATGACGTCTGTGGTTAATTCCTTTACTTTGCGCGACTTTGGCCAAAACTTTTCTCGGAGCATCTAACCTCTTATAATAGACCTTGAGTTCATAGTAACATAATGCATATTACAAACAAGCATTTTTCTTTTCTTATATTATTCAAATACAATATTCATAATTATATACATAGACAAAAATAAATAAGCACACTAGCTCGATGCAGCAACATTTATGCATAACATAATAAATTATGCTATATTGTATTGTGATTATACTACATAGCATAATAGTTAAGATATCCAGCATAATTACTTAAGTTATTAAACAATAACCAACATTTGCGCTCTACACTATAGGAATATGTAGCATAAATTACGTAATTAATTTTTACTGTAAACAATAAAAATTAATCATAAAACAATACTTATACTCACAATCTAATAGAAAATATATAATTAAATTAATTAACAATATAAACAAATTTTGTAATCATGATTGTATCTGTATAATTTTTTATATTTTCTTCTTGAAGTAAACATTAAAATATCAACGTCATCAATTTTATTGTATTATTATCATAATATCAATTTCATGTAATTTTAAATCTACATAGTTGATAAATTTACATATCGTTTTGAAACGTGTCCAGATTTTACTTCTTTTATTATATATATATTTTTTATGGTACAATTACAATGCATACATATATGGTAAAGCGTACAAAAATTAAGTAGGATTATACTGGTAGTTGTTAAGCTCAGTTTGTGACGTCAGAGGCAAGGGCGGAAGTCTAACGTAAAAGCAAAGAAGAAGCTCCTTGCGACAAAAGGAAGTCGCTTCCAAGGCAAAAATGAAAGACGAAGTAATTTATCACCACTCTCCTCGAGTATTCATTTATACCATGAAAACAAAGAAATAATATTCTAAAAACTATATTGATTATTATCTTGTATATATACATATTTTACACGCGTTAACTTAAATAAATAATTGCTATCAAGTTTTTTTTTTTTTTTTTTTTTTTTTTTTTTTTTTTACGTTATATTTTTTAAAACATTTTATATCTTTTTTCTAGTAAAAATAATAATGATTTAAAACTTCTACTCTATACAAGTTTTGTTTTGGTCTTTATGTGATATTATTTATAGACAGTGAGTGTAAAACTATAACATAACATAAAATACTGTACATTAATTAATAATGTTTGCACAAACTTTTGATGTATAATAAATTTTAAGCTGAGAATTATTTAATTATAAATTTAAATTATGTGCAAAATCGATATAATATGTAATGTAAAATATCCATGTATAAAATACAAGCAAATTTAAGTTACCAATTCTAAAAATTAAAATTCGTGAGTTTTTTTTCACAGCTGTTATGTAAACTTTTTTCTACTATATAAATGCTATTTTTATATTCTACTTGTATTGATGATTAATTATGAAAGTGTTAAAAATGCACGGTCGAATAAGTACGACTAATAAAATATACTATAATAACATCGCTGTCATGATTGATATTATTGATAACGAAAAAAATAAAAGTTATGTTTATAGTATCAGTAAAAGTTGTACGTAATTTTTGTTGCAAAAATAAAAATCTGAAAATTTGAAACAGTTTGACACCAAAATGTAAAATATAGAAATAATAGAAAATAATTTAAATCAAAGTAGCAACTAAAACAATGTTCTCTGATAACTATAGTTCCGTAAATGACACTTTACCTATTGTTGAGATAAAACAAAGCAACAATTTGAATCAAAATCATTTAGGCTATTTACCTATTTAAATACACAAATAAATAGTCCAAAAAAGGTATGATTCGTATTGTACTGCAGCGTATGTGATTTTTTTTCCCTACTCCTGGTCCACCTCCTCCTCTCTATTTTCAATGTTATAGTAATAAAATAATGGATAAAAGTTGAATTGAAATTTGTTTATAGCAAAATAAAACTCAGTTTGGCGTAGCGTCTATTGTTAAACCATGGAAAAAACAATGTAAAACAATATACATTTTCACTGTTATATACGTACCAATTTTTCAAATAACATTTTTATTATGAACAAAAATTGACAGCAATTTTTTTTATATATGAATTTTTTTATTTTAGTGTCTTTTTTTTTTCATGGTCATTCAAAACGAATACATTGAAACATAAAAAATATTGAGAAAAATAACCGATAAAAATTCAATTTTATGTCTTTTTGAAATAGCACTTGGGAATTTTGTCAAGATTTTTGTTTTTAGAATCAAAATGAAATATACTGAGAATTAGAATTAAGTGATAAAATTTAAATGACGATTTACGCTACGTGAATTAGTGTAGAATTAGGACTTTTATCCATAACTATTAATTTTAACAACAGCAAAAAGGCTTACAATAAAATTGAAGTAAAATAAATATAATTGTTTATTTTATTCATTTTGTTTAAAACATATTCAAACATTTTCAATTGCTGCTGTAATAATTATTCATAAAAAACAATACATAAAAATATACAAATTTTATTTTTTTTTCTCCCACATTGAAACCAGACTGTATGAAAACTTCTTAATTTATTCCTACAGCATTCGCACAATGCAACAAAGAATTCGCTATATTTACCTACTTACACTGTAAAAAAATATTGTTTCATAAGTACACTTCTCTCTAAAAGATATAATCTAATATATCATAATATGTATATAAATATAAAGCATATAATAAATACAAAACTGTGTCATCAATTTTTTCAGTGTATATATAGCATCAAAAAGTCGAGTTTAATTAGCAGAGCTAAAAGAACTAACAAGAGAGCGCATGAAGATCCTAATGAGATTACCTGATTAAAGTTATAATCAAAAAGGAAAAATCCAATCAACATATTTGTAAAAACATTTCACAGATTTAATTAAACACGATGGATTGGGAAAAAAAATCTTGTATTTTATTTATTTGGCAGACTTTTCAGAAAAGCTAAAATGTAATGTATAACAAGTTTGAAAGGATTATTTGTGTGTTTTAACTTTTTGAAAATAATTAATTTTTTAACGTATACAACACATTGTAGCAAAATAAAAAAAGCTGATATAGTAGGGAGGTTCCCCTGCGTTAAAAAAAAATTATACTATAAAATGCAGAATGATTACATCTATAATTAGCCAACTATTTAAGTACGCAACATGGTTGAAATTTAACCAATAGTTAACAGAATTTGTCTAAATTACTCGATATACAGTGATTAATTAATTATAGTATGGAGAAGAGGGGAGGGGGAATGAATATCAAAATAAATAACATTAGAAAGACGTAAAAATATTAGACGGGCAAATATTAACTTTTTTAACTTCTTATTTATTAACTTGCCACAAAGTTTACTTAAAAAAAAAAAAAAAAAAAAAGTTTAATAACAAAAATGTAAATGACGAAAATGTCAAGAAAATTGGAGTTCATTTTGGTATGGTTATGGCTATTTAATTATGTTTTACAAAAGTTTGTCGTAAAGTTTTGATGGCAAGTAATTTCCACATGGATCAATATCCTAACAAGTTTTCTCCGACTTGAGATGGCTAAGCGATCGCTAATAATTTGATCAGGGACGTGACTTCTTTCCCAAGTTACTGGCAAAAACAAACTTTACCCTATAATATATTAAATTATTTTAACAATATTTTCTTGTTTATTGCTTTATTTAATAATTTACTAACAAGCTATTAGATATTGAAATAAAATACATTATATTTTATAAAAGTTGTTATTTAGTTTCAAATCAAATTAGATTTTAAGATTACAGAAGCTATTATTAAACTGTTTATATTATAAGTATCAAGAGTATGTTGAAATCAATAGTGGCAGAACATAAATAATAGTATGAAATTGAATTCTACGTAGAGTTTTAGTTTCAAATGACTATTTACTTATACGTATACAAAGTAGGAACTTTTGGACGCAACAGTTGCATACCCTCCAGGATACATCAGTTATTCAAAGAGTGAAGGACTAACAAAAAAGAGAGAGAAAGAGAAAAGAAAGTAACACAAACTTTTTAAAGTTCTCATAACCAAAGTGTACAGTTTTTGTGATGTAAAATTTTACTCTATTTTTCTAATAGCAATATAATGCATAAAATGCATGCATATATGTAGATTTTGTATAAGAACATAATAATTAGGTACATAATAGTATTTCTATAAAGTAATTGAGTAAATTTTTTAAGTCACAGTTACAATATTAATGATTCAAGCTAAGATTAAACCATTAAAATAAAATTGCCTTCTTCTACTTTTTTTTTATTGTTTTTTTTAACTTCTAAAATATTATGCAGCCATTAACAAATTTGAAGAATTAAAATTATTGTATTTCTTAAACGAACACATTAAACTCTATGTGTTTAATTAAAATACAAAAACTGAAGAGAAAAAAAAATCATTACTTTTTCATTTAAATTATTTTAATATAAAAATTTGACGTAATAAATTATGTTTTATATTATTAAATAATATTCCAATTTTCAGAAGAAAAAAAAATATTTAAATTCAAATTTTGAAAATATTTAAAATGTTATAATATAAAATGATATATGAACATAAATCATACTTTTAAATCTCCCCCTTCATTTAAATATTTTCGAGACATGAGTGAGATATGCGCTAAAAAAAAAATAATAATTTGAACAAATGACATGAGTTTCGCGGCATATGGAGGCGTTGCTGACTTGATTTATAGTCACAACCCGAGGCTAATCAATCTCACCGCGTTCTGTCACTTAACTACTTTAAATTTGTGACGTTAATATTATTTGATACTCCGCATATTATTTTTATAACAAAATTTAAGCACTTTTGTTTTCTACTTTTTTTTTTCTTCTTCCATTTTTCCTATGTGATTTGTAATGATTTTTCTTAAACGTCTCTACACTTAGACAAGAAAAGTTTACTGAAAATATATTCTTTAATGTTCTCTCATGGAGTTTGCAAAGTTTTGTATGTTGTCATTATAGACGAGAAATGTAAATAGTATTGTCCAAAATTGTTTGTATAACATACTTTGTCATATTATATTTTTTTATCTATGTTTTTACGCTAACAATAAGACAAAAGAGTAAAATTTTATATGACATGTACACATGATTGTGATAATATATTTTACCATTTAAATTCAAAGCGTAATTTTTTCATAGGGAATCAAGGTCCATGACTGCTTATGTTTACTCAAAATGCGGAAAAGGAAGTGCCGGAAGAGGAAACCACGTGACGGTAAAAGTGGGAGGTAGCTCAGGCCTATAGCTTTGCTGCTGGCACCAACTTTCTCCCACTTTTACCGTCACGTGGTTTCCTTTTCCGGCCACTTCCTTTTCCGCATTTTGAGTAAACATAAGCAGTCATTATAATAAAGAGGTTGAGCTCAGCACAAAACTCGCGCATTCAATTTCATTTTGCGATGGATTGTACTTAGTTCTAAGCCAATACGATATCATTCACCAGCTACGTCACTGATAAGGTGAACAAAGTTTCATATAGTGATATGACGTCTTTGGTGAATTACTTTAAGCTGCGCGACCTTGGCCACAAATTTTCTCGGAGCATCTAACCTCTAATATGGACCTTGATAAGGAATAACATTGTAAATTTAGCGCGACTTTTTGAATGTTAAAATATGTTATAACAATCATGTGTAAATACGTTGTGATTCATCAGATGAATATTTCCATCTCGAGTTTTTAATTCGTGATATTTTGTGAGAAAAGTAACATTGATTTGGTGTCCCATCAGACCAAATTGACTCTCTATAATTTTTTTCAAGGAGAGAAAAAAGGTGTGTTTTCTGATTATAGATTTACGTTTCTATTAAAGATTTGAAATCACATTTATGTAAATATTATGTATTTGAATATTACTAGTGCTATATTTTAATCGTCATCACCGTATATATTACGTTTCTGCGTGTTTTGTGTAACAGATAATTATAGTTGGTAATATTAATCCCCACTAGATTGTGGTATCGTTTGTTTTCTGTTCATGTAAATCTAAAACATTTTCCTTGTATTTTAAAGTAGCAACACACAATTTTTATTCATTAAATTTGTAGATGAAAATTTTCACTTTTTAATTCCTTCTCTTGCTTTTCAAATCACAAATAAAATGTTACAACGTAAAAAAAAGTTATAGGTTACTAAATAAAAGTTACTGTAAATTCCACTAAACTTAAAAAAAAATTATATAATTTGAGTGTTAAGTAAGGTCACAAAACTACATACAAATATGTTCAAACATTAAACTATAAAGACATAAAGAAGCAAGCACTCTGTAAAAGTAAGTTGTGATAAATTTTGTTACTAAAATTTCACGTCTAATAATTTCATTTTTGTGATAAACAGGCTAATAAAGTAAGCAAACTTATTGTAACATAAACTTTAATATTCGTAACTTATTTTCATACATATAACCAAGTAGAGAAATTTATTGTTGGTTCTCTCTCTCTCTCTCTCTCTCTCTCTCTCTCTCTCTCTCTCTCTCTCCCTCTCTCTCTCTAAATCACTACTTGATACTGTGAGAGCTTTTGTAACATTCGAATAATTTATTTCATAATTTTGTTATAATGAACACTTTAAATTTAAATTGCTATAAATTTTTTACCTCTCCAAATGATGAGAATACTTGAGTTTAAAGAGAGCTATTGACTATACAAAATTCTAAGAACTAATTCTTAGCAAAGAAAATTACTTCCATCGCTTCTTAGTTTTAAAAAATAGCAGTATTTTAAATTAATAATTTGCATTATCAACAACTCAGATGCATTTCTACTCAAACAAATGAACTAATGAATAGAAGTATTTTTAATGATATCATTTTAAAAGTTTTTTTTTTAATTAAGAAGTTAATGAATTATAATATTGTAAGCATCCTTTTTATGAAACTTTTCTATATTTGAAAATTTAATAATATTATAGAACATATAACAAATAAATAAGTTTTTTTTATTTTAAATCAACAGTGCATATAATCACAATTACTTGATTTAGATAAATTAAAATAATAATCAATATATAATTAAATTAATGTTGTGGAGAATTTTTTGATATATAAAATTTTGTTAAAAACAGAGTATAATAAATCACGTATAAACAATGCTTATCACGTGTTGACCAAATTTGAAGCATGTTTTGCGAGCTTGTATTACATACACATACATATACAAACTCAACACGCAGGTGCTTTTCTCTGATCAATAGCTTACCGCGCATCGAGGAGCATTGAATATCAGTGATCAACGTCATAACCATCAAAATATTTACTCTCTCAAATAACTATAAGTCTATATAATGAGGAACCAAAGATTTTATAATACAAACGTATAGATTTCTATTTATATAAATATGAGGTGTTTCTATATAGAAGAGATAATAATTATATAGAATATGCCTTGAATTAGTAGCTTTGTATTTTGATACAGCTCATGTCAGTATAATATGCTTTTCTTGAGATAATTACTAACTTGATACTCTAATAAGAAAATACATTTTTACTGACGATACAAGCAGTTCATTTTAACAATAAATTGCAACAAAAGACTTGGTCTTGTATTTTCAGAACAAATTTTACAAATTTATATAAAATAATCAGAATCAATGGAAATAAAAGTTTTGATTGGTTGGATAGGATTTATGATACAGAAATACTAGTGTTTTAACAGTAAGAAAAAAAATACATACAATTTTTAATAATAAAAAAAAATACTTAATTCAATAAATTTCAAAAATGTCTTTATTATGCAAAGGGTTAGGCAAGATTGCCTTTTTTAATAGATCACATGATAACTTAGTTTATGTAAAGTGAAAAATTATAAATTTCAACGTGTTGTATGTATCAACACACCAATATTATCAATTTTTGATTTAGAATAAAATAAAAAAAACTTCAGCCAATGTTAAAGCCATAGACTACATGAAACAACATGTGCTTTTTAATGAATAAACACAAAATGGGTACTTCAAAACTCATGACAGTTTTTACCTAAATGTTAATATAGCCCCACGAGAGAGCGTGAAAAAACTGTAAAGTATGCAATTGGCGTGAAAATTCATGTTTATGGCGTCAGAAACATGCAAAAATTAGTGTGAAAATGTTGTGCGGGTTGCATAAATCAAAATTTCTGGTCACTGCTACGAGGCTACTATTAGGTTTTGAGACAAACTTCTGTTATTTATATAAATCCCATCAAGTGTTTTGTGATATAAATGCTTATGTTTTTCTCTGGTCTATTCCTTTAAGTATTTAAAAAATAAGAATATCTTTTATAATTAGATTCTTGTGGAACAATATGTCATTATTCACATTCTCAGCAGTGATTGTTTATGAATTTTATTATTATTTGAATAATAATAATAATAATAGGAATAATTGAATGTTACTTTCAATTAAAGTAATTCCTAGTTGCAGTTCTATCTTGAAATTTATAAAAACGCTGAATATTTTTAGGCCTAAAATATTATACAATTACTTTTATTTTTCTTTCTTGGAGGAAACCTCTTAACTTCATGTTGTAGCTACGTTTGGAACTAAAAAAAAAATGCGTATGTCATGAATAAATCATATATGTTTCTTTATTCATTTATAATACATAAATATTTTTCTATTGAAGTTTTTTTTTTTTTAGTATAATGTGACCAACATTATTTATACGTTTACCTTTTATTGTTGAATCAAACAATGGTGATTAAAAATTGTGTCATCTTTATCAAAAATAATATCTTTTCATACTTGTTATGTTCATGGAACCACAGTTACAATTTAATAAAAAATTAAACAAATAAAGTTGACAAAAACAGCTGAGGGGATCAAAAGAATTTTAAATTAAATGAATAATTCATTTCTCTTTCAGCAACGAAAAAAAAAATTGGAATAGAAGTTAATTAAATTGAACTTTTTAATTTTAATGTACGGTTAAAGAAGATATCACACTCAAATTTGAGATTTTTTTTAAATTTTTTTTTATTTAGAAATTATTAGAAAATATTGATGTTTATTTTTCAAAACAATAATCACCATAGTTACAGATCACTTTTATTATGAGGACATGATGAAGTTTTAATTTTTAGTTAGTTTCGTAGGATTGCATTATTAAACGTTAGTTTTTCATATTTAGCAAATAGATCTTTATAGGGTGGTTTAATTCATTCATGTTAAAGTCTACGCCATAAGTGAGCGCTAAATAACATTGGCCAGTATGGAAAAATGACTCATTTTGCCAGTTTAAAAATACTTCACAATATTTTTCAGAGCATTGACTCTGTTAACAGGTTGCACTAGTTTTTCAAGTATGCAAGAAAAATAACAATAACCAAAAAGTAGCTGATTTTCCATAGAAAATAGCCAAAAACTACGTTTGTCCTATGCTGAGCAATGTTATTTATTGCTCAAGAAGAGTATCAAAAAGCATTCAGAATGATGTCACGCGCACACACCCTATATTTTGAGAATATAAATTGTATTTATTTTTAAATATACATTTATCTGCCAATTTAAGTATGTAGTAGACTATAGAAAAAAATGTGAATGCTAATAAGTCATAAACTTATACAGGGACATTATAATAATGCAAGTAATATATATTTTTTTAATGAACATAAATATTTGCACAAGGATTATAAAACATGAACAAGAAGTATTTACATAATTTATAGAAATAAAATAATATAAATTAATACTAGCAATGAGTTATTATAACTATACTATATATGTGTTTTGTGTCTGAATTAATATTAGGTCAGATATAAATATTAATTACAGAAGTAAATGAATATAGTTTATTAAAATTTATAACAAGTTATATTATTATAAACTGTAGAATAAAATAATATAAAACAATAAATATTAGTAAAGTGCAACTAGAGTATAATTTAAATATATGTATAGTTTGAAATATAATATAAAGGGCATATTAAATTTATTGTTTTGAAACATAAATTATGTAATAAATAGTAAATGAACAGGTTGAAAAAAAAAAGTATAAAATCTATGTGGAAAACTTACTATTATTACCTTTGTATATAAATGTCGCGTGGTTTTGTTTGAATTCCTCTTACAGAAGTTTGTGTTAAGCATTGTGCTGGTTGCTGGTAATAATTTAATATATTGCAGCTCTATGTTATACTTAAAGCTAAGTAAGAATAATTATAAAATATTTATAAGGAACGTATAGTATATGAGTTATAATATATTATTTTCAAATTTTAAGAACTATTACTAAAACTGTTAAGTTTAAATTATATAATTAAAAGAAATTGAAAGAAAATAAAATTAAAAGGCATTAAAAAAAACTCATAAAAAGTAACTTGATTTGCATTTGCAGATGTCAATGTATACGTATACAAGACCGCGATAATATATTTTACTATTCAAATTCTGGCACTAAATTTGCAATGTTAAAAAAACGTGCTGGATTTAAATGGTAAAATATGTTATCGCGGTCCTGTGAACTTATTTAATTTTTTTGTCAATTAACAAAGTTATACGCCTCATGCGGGGGAAAAATGGTCTACTAAATCAAAGGAAATAAATATATTATTAAGTATTATTCTAAAGCATTATTACTCTGCTCCAGCTACTTTTTGTTACATCTCTGTAACAATGGTGATGTCAAATCCTACAGTACACTACCTGCACTTTAGTTGCAGCAGTTGTGCTACAGTTGCTCTGAGTCGAACTAGTGTACCAGCGAACTTGCCAAATCATCGCTAAATATACCAAATTCCAATCCAGTGGATACGTTTCTCTATTTTTCAGGAAGGCACTTATCTTTTAAATACAAAATATACAAACTAATCTAATAATTATTCAAGACAAGATTTTTCTTTCACAAAATGTAGAATTATGAATAAGTAATACGAACCAACGTCATATATACATTCAGTTATTAAACAATGCTTCTAAGTTCTATGGGAATATAACTATAAAATGTGATTAATTATATTGTTTTGAAATGAATTTTAAAGTATACTTGTTCTCTAATAATAACTATAAAGTGTTATTCTTTATACGGTGAAATAGAGCATTTAGAAATTTCTTGGCAGAGTGCAGCATAAATGATCCGCGAAGTTCTCGTTGTATAAATTCACTTAAGAAAACACACACACAAGAAATATGACTTGATAATGCACAAGAAAAGTAAAGAGGCAAAAATGTAAATTTATTACTCACTTAAGACCTCATTTTAAATATTTTAATAAAATTTATTGAATTAAATATGGAAATATATTTTCAGATTATCTTCTCAAGCTTGTGTATTATTCAAAGAAGAAAAAAAAATTTAAATTAAAAAAAAAAAAAGTTTTTGGGTAAACAAAGTTAAATGAAAAAGAAAAATGTTATATTATTACGGTTAAACAATGTTTTTTGTGTTATTTTTTTTAACAAAAGATTATTTGAAAAAAAATAAGAAGAAGGTAGTCTAAAAAAGCAGCCACGTAACGAAGTTCTTTGTTATGTATAAAAAATAATAAACAGTGTCATTTTGTTTTGAAAAACCGCGATAAGTGATCATTATTATAAACTTATTTTATATTTGTTCAATTCTTTTATCGCTACATATTAGTAATTTTGTCAATTTTGCTACTTTACTATTTTCCATTGTTTATGTTTTTAAATATAATATAATATATTTCTAGACTTCATACAATGAATCTATGAACAATACTAAAACATGAAAGAATATTATTCTTATTATTATAGTAAAATAAATCTATTATAATAGAACTGTTACAAAGAAAACACGGATAAAAAAATTAATTCAAGCTTTATTTTTTCTTTTCGTAACTATATTACAGTTTTAATATTCTTTCACCAATATTCTTTAATACACAAAAAGAAAAATCTGAAATGATTTAAATTTATGATTGCTGAAAGATGTATTTAAAAAAATAGTACACGCATTGCAATATTTTCGATCAAATTAACCATTTTCAGCTATAAAAAAACATTTCATCGTAAAAGCACTTTTTTTTACAATTTTTTTATATTTCTATCATATACGAATACATGAACCGTCATTATTTAACAATAAAAAATTAAAAGCTATACATACATTTTTTTTTGTTTTGTTTTTGACTCGTTGTTTTTTACATAGCTAAATACTAGTATATGAGCTTTAAATAATTCTCTAGTTATTTATAAACCTAAAATAAAGTACTATTAAAATCCCTAAGGGCTATATAGAAACGCGTTGCTAACATAAAATTTACTTTAAGGTTTTAGTTTTATTATAATTACTTAAAGTTTATTAAATTTTTAATGTAATACAATTGTTTTACGTACAAAAAAGAAAAAATAAAAATAAAAAGGAGCATTCAATTGTATTACATTTTTATAATTTTAATATCTTTTGTAGAAAAAATGAAAAATAAATTTAAAAGTATTCTCATCCTTTTTTGTAAATTGTACATATTGAGGTCAGTGACAAATAAAACGTTCCCTAGCTACTAATCTTGCCTTATTTCACTAGAACTATTGTTGTTGTTGTTATTTTTGAAGCGATTCACAAGTGTAGTGTAATTTAGTTATCCCAGGCCAGCAATAAGCCCCAGATTACCACTAGTAATAACTGTTACTTTTGTTTTACATTTCATACCTACAATATATACAGAATATAGTAATGCTAATACATATTTATATATGAAAATATAAATAAATGGTTTTGTAAAATGAAAATGTATAGACAAACATTATTATTTTAAACTTTTATAATTCAGGTGCGGTTCTGATATATATATATATATTTATTTTTACGTAAAACACAAAGTAAGATTTAATTGCAAAAATATATCAAAATATATGTAACCATATATATATAGAAGTATTGATCGTATTGATGTTAAATTTTATTGGTAAATATAATGAATTTGATACAAAAATGTAGATTAATTAATTTTGAATCAACAAAAACCACTTAAAATCATGAGATTTTGTAGCTTTGGGAATAAAAATAAATAAAAGTATATAACAAGTTGCTATTTTTTTAATTAACAAAATAAGAAATTTATGCTAAGTTAACGTAAATTGTCTATGCGAAAAGTGTTTGTATTTTATATAAAAATTGAAGGCACTGACTTTAGGCCATCACTTTCAAACTGAAATTTAAATACAAATAATATGACATAATGTGTAATATTTCAATAAGTTTACAAGGTAACCAGTGTTATATATGATTACATTTAACTTCATCGAAATAGTTTTATATGTTAAGGTTGAAAGGAAATTGTTGTTGCCGGTGATTTTTTTTTTTTTAGCAACTAGCTATATTTTTTATTTACGTAAAGGAATAGAACACATTGAACAATAAACATGTCTAGTATCCTAACATATTTAAATATCAACGTTAATTTGACCGGAGTCATTGATTACTAATTTATTTTCCATTTACAAAATGTCAGATGCATGTTTATGACGTCACAGCTTACTAGTCCACGTGTGTGGAAACAGGCAAGCTGTGACGTCATAAACATGCAGCTGATATTTTGTGAATGTAAAATAAATTAGAAATCAATGACTCCGGTCAAATTAACGTTGATATTGAGGTATGTTAGGATACTAGACATGTTTTTTGTTCAAAGTGTTATATGCCTACAACGTAAAAATGTGACTAATATCAATTATTCAAATTTATCCTGCCTCTGTGCAGTAGTCTTCCCAACATTATAATAATAATAATAATAAGCACTAATATTAGGGACACGCAATGTTAACAGATAGGTAATTAAAGATTCCTTTGCTTTTCCCATTTCGCCTGTGATTAGCTATAGTAAGCTGCACCGATAAGCCCCATTGATGTGATCATTAAAGTAGCTTTCAAAATAGACGTGCAAGATTATACGGAAATCGACGTATTTTATTATATTCACGAAAAGAATAAATTACATAATTTATGCTGCAGTTATTATAGTATAAAAATTATGCTAATAAATTAGAACAAAATAAATAGTCATGCTGTACAACATAATATTTATGCTATGTAATGTAGTTATTATGAAGTATAGTATATTGTTATTCTATAGGGTGTATGCACATGACGTCATATCTAATGCGCTTGGATGCCATACTGGAGTAATAAATAACATTACTCAGCATAGGACAAACTTCCTTAGTATTTTAAAATGGACAAACTGAATTATTTTCCTATACCAACCTATATATTATTGAGTGATCCAACATGGGGAAAAAACCAACAACATTAAAATTAGAATATTACGCCCATCATGAGATCTATTTTATGTTGATTATATAACAAAAATAAATTACAAGTAATTAGTGAAATTTTACATAGACCGGCCCTTAAGATTAACACAGTGATATTAAGGCAAGAGTGAAATTACATAGATAAAGATAGATGAGCCAATCACGTTCTGTATCTGTTAGCACATCTTGTATGTTTGTTCAACAATAACATTCAAATGTCACAAAAATACAACAGTATTATGTATACTACCTTCCTTTATTATACTACTAATTTTAAAAAATGAGTGCGAGAAATACAAAAAAAAAAGTAATAATAATAAAAAAAAATCAATAAAATCTAGAGTTACAATAAATACAGTATAATAGTATATAAAGTAATACAGTATATTTAAGTATCTTATTTTAAATTTATTTAATAAGCTTAAATTTTCAGTCTTTGTATAATAATATTTTACAAGTATATAAACATGGAGAAAAACAAACTCAATAATTTGTTAATAAAATTTTATAAATAAAATATGTAATTTAAGTTTCAATATAACTTTTTGTAAAAAGTAATATTTTCTTTATATGAAATTAAGTTACAATAAAAAATAAAATAAGCTTAATACTTTATAGTAATACCTTTATACAATACATATATTGTTGAAATTTTATTAAGTAAAAATATACAAAGGAAAAATAAAAGTAATCAAAGCAAAAAAATACAAAAAAAAAAAATGTTACAAACAATTTTTTACAATGACTCGACAAGTAGACTTTTTTTTTCAATATACGTATATTTTTTATGTATATATTTTTTAAAACTTATATTATAAATAAAATATTGAAAAATCGATGAATATACAATGTAGTACCACACAATATAAAATGAATATGTACTGTACCTGTGTGTGTGTGTGTGTTAAATTATATTAAAGAAAAATATATTTTAAAAATAATTAAGGAATTTATTAGGATTTTAATGATCAAACTTAAAATAGCACATACTTGAAATAAAGGAGCGTAAAAGAAACAAAAATCATAAAATATTTTTGTTTTGAATTCAAAATAAATAATAGTAAAAACCTAAATCATTTGGCTATAATTGAAAGTACATAAAATTGTGTTAATGAAAAGAAAAAAATCATTTGAATTTTTGTAGTAAGGTGATTTTTTTATTATTATTATTTTTTAGGAATAATACTTAAGAATTTATAGAAAAATGCACACACACACACACACACACACACACACACACACACACACACACACACACACACACACACATAATATATATATATATATATATATGTATGTATGTATGTATATATATAATCTCGCTCTTAGTTACTAGCTGTGCAAAGAATGCATTTCTGTGTGTTTATTTTAAAAAAATAGCAAAAAAGTTTACATAGAATTTATTAAACTCGTAATTTAATAATCAAAATGAGAAATCAATTTAAAGTAAAAAATACAATATAAAAAAAAAAATAATAAAAATAGTAGCTTTAAACTTTTATAAAAGTTTTTTATTAATAATTTTTATAACAAACCTCTACATCAAATAATAATAATAATAATATATATTCTTTAACATTTTATATAAGTTTAAATAATATAAAGTGGGAATTCGTTTTTCTTGTTATTATAATATTCAAAACATGAACTAAGAGTTTTGCTATATCGCGTGTTTGTGCTGAAACTGGTAGAGAGAACAGAACAGATCAATGCGGCGCATATTATTATAATTATTATTGTCTCATTTGCATACAAATTAACTGACTCAAATGACACTTTGGTTAAATTTAGTGATTTATGTGAAAGTTCAAAAATTATAATTTCTATCATGAAAACACTAATTTACGTTGTAGCATGTTAACATTTTTTTATTATTTTTTTTTGTGACTAAAAGTTCTGAATATTTTTTTATACAAATATATATATATTTTATATTGTCAATGAAATTTTTAAAATAAAGTTAATATATAGCTATTATATTACATGTGTATTGTCCTGATAACTTACAGTAAAAAAATATATATAATTGAGAATTTACAAGTATTATTATAAAAATAATTTTTTTATGACTTTGTACAAAGAAAATGTTTTGTAAAAAGGAAGGAATTATTATTATTAGTTCATGTTATTATACATCGATCAACTCAATTTAAATATAAACTACTTATAATATTTTTTTCTTGTTTTTTAGTAGTGGCTTGGTAGCGAAGCCACTTAATTTGTGTACACTTAACTTTTGTGTGAACTTGCGTGACTGTAAAACAAAAACGCAATCAAATTTAAAAGAAAATATTATGGAATTTAATCCAAACAGCTTGTTAAAAGTAGCTTGTTATTAAAAATGAATAAAGGTGCAATGCAGCAAATATTGCAAATCTGATTACTTATACTTATAAGCAATATTTTATATGGTAAAAATAGAAAAATTAATGTATTTCATAAATGTATTTAATAAATTTGATAAGTATTTATTTCTTTATCATTTTTATTGTAAAGGGAGTAAATATGAAAAATGTTGGTCACATTTTATAGCACATGGATTGAAATAAAAATTTCAAAGTTGTGATTTTTTTATTGTTATTATTATTTTTTTGTACTTTACTACAAAAATACTGCAATATGATCAGAACTGTGATTATTTAACCATAATGCTTGTTTCCAAGTTCTTATTATTTTCAGACTTCAGCTATTTATTTGTAAATGATGTTCATTTTACAAGTACATCAATCTTTACTAAAGTTTCTTCACAATTCAAAACTTTTTTTATTAATGTTTTTTTAATTCTCGCCAAAACTAAGTGATCCAATTTGTTTCCTCCTTAAAGGAATAGACCAGAGAAAAACATAAGCATTTATATCACAAAACAATTGATGGGATATACTGATATACATAAATAACATTAGTTTGTCTCAAAACCCAATAATAGACCCGTAGCAGTGATCAGAAAATTCGATTTAGGCAGCCCGCACAACATTTTCATACTAATTTTTGAACGTTTCTGACGCCATAAACATGAAAAGTCACACAAATTGCATACTTTACAGTTTTTTCACGCTCTCTCGTGGGGCTACATTAACATTCTAGTAAAAATTGTCATCAGTTTTGAAGATCCCATTTTGTGTTTATTCATTAAAAAACACATGTTGTTTTATGTGGTCTATGGCTTTAAAGCTGTATGTTCGTTCGGGAGGTGCATGATTGATGTGATTGCACCGACCAGCCTGCCTAGACGTTTCCATGGTTTCTCTAGGCTGTCTTGGCGAATGCCGGGCTGTGTACTTGTTAGGCCGTGGCCGGCCCGTGTGTGCTTTTCCATTAATTTGGAAAGTCCTTACCTGTCGATAAGACAATTTCTTGACTGGGACTGGGATTGGTAAAGCACAATAACACAATATGGTGGCAAGAAAAAAAAAAAAAAAGTCTTGAGAAATATCAACATAGATACTTCTTCATGCATAGAGAACACAGACAATAAATATTTAAGTATCTATAAATAGTAATAGTCACAACTTATAATCATACATGTAAATAATATTATAACGTAATTTATACTGCATAAATGTTATTGTAGCATACATGATATTAAATTAGAACAACATAAACAATTATGCCCTACACTACAACATAATATCAATGCTTTGTAGCATAGATTATCACTGAACAAATTGTGCGGAAAATGAGCTAATTATTAAGTATTTATTTCTGTCCTTGTAAAAAAGCTATGAAACAGTAACCAATATAATAATATTTTATATTTGCCTTTATGTACTCTGTATAAAAGAGAATGAACTTATAGCATAAATCAAATTTTGGTGTTTATTTTGTGAACTCTTTATAATTTTTAACTTAAGAAAACAATTGAATTTATATAAGCTTGTTCTGTTAAGTATCGTGAATCTCATTTACAGTGATTAGCTGACCAACAAAATAAGACACATTCATTGGTTGATCTTGTTTTTTGAGCCGATAAAAGTGAGTCGCATTGAGAATGGAACATTTTTTATAACTTTTCGTACATTCTTATCAAGTTCAAAGTTCTAAATGAAGAAATAACAATGATCAACCATATATAAACGTAGTAAACAGGTAATGACGTCATGATCAGATGTTTTTAACAAAGGAAAATTTTTCGAAGCTGGTTCAAGAGTTGTGTGTAGTTTATAGAACGAGCTATAGTAAACCAAAATATTTTTTTCTTTATTGGCTGGATCTCATTGCAGTTGACCTATGAGTAAAACCAAGAAAAATATAATCTAACAATGTATAGTTCATAATATGGAAAAAGGAATACTGTATTTAATATAGTAAACAAATAAGCAATTTATTATTGTTATTAAAATCACTGCAACTGACAGATAAAAAGAAAAATAGAGTACAGCATAATTTTTAACGTCATATTGCTGTATTTTTTTTTTATATTATTATTCTTTAATAAATATTTTTTTATTATTTTATTTGATGTAATGTAGGTCATAAATGAAACAAAGAGGGGAGAACAATAAACTTGACTTGCTTAAAGCTCAAAGCTTAAAACGTCACAAGTCATTTTATTTATTTACTTTTTCCCTACTTGAAAACACATTGAAGCAAATTATAATCTTGGGCGGTATATGTATATGAAAACTAAGAATCTTGATAAAAGAGAACATACAATTATATAATTTTTTTTTTTTTTTTTTAACACATGATACAGTATATCCAACCAAGGCAACGCCTTATCGGTTGGTTCATACATAAAGAACATTTTGTCGTATGAAAATTATTTATATTATTGTTTTACATTGCTTATTAATATTAATTATTATTACAATATTAGTGTTGAATATTTAGAATTAGTTAAATCCAAATAAGAACAAAAAGACAATAGAGAAAATAAAATTTAAAAAAAAACAAATAATTTTTATTATTATTTAATAAGAAAAAAATATATATATATAACAATACAATACAAACAAATAAATATGTTAAAAACAAATACTAAACAATACTGTAAAATATGAACGTTCAAAGTAGTTTTTAAGATCAGGGCACGTTTACAGGGGGGAACTAAATCAAAGAAACTGCATTTAATTTGAAAAGCAATGTACTATAATACGTGACACTTTTTTTTCATACATGAAAATGTGGAAACTTCTTAAGTTAAATTAAAAAGCAATATTTCGTTTTGAAATCTAATTTTTTGTTATGTTAATTATTAAAAAGCTTTATAAAATAAAGTTCCAAAATAATTTATTTATATAAATTTATTCACTGAGCTGAGAAAATATACATATTTAGAAATCAATTTGTTTTGAAAGTGAAATTTATATCCCCATCCCACAATAGCACATAGAGTATAATGTAAAAATGTATGCCAAAACGAAAGATTAAAAGGTTTATGAGTTTTTATAAAATTGGAAGGTATAAAGTTTTAAAAACAAGTGTAACGTCTAGATATAGTCTAGTCTAAAAGTCTGAGTTTCAAAAACAAACGAAACCTTATCGGTGCCGCCTCTTTTATTGAAGAATTTTTTGTGCGTATATTTTTGCCAACCAAAGAGATGAAAGTAAATTTAGAGTTGTTTACAACGAAGCCAAGTGCAAAAAAAATGAAAAGCAAAAGGAAATGAAAGAGCAAGATATCCATGACAATGAAATGTAGAGAGAGAGAGAGAGAGAGAGGTTTTATTCTTATTTCTCATAAATTATTTGGAACATGAAGGAACAGAGGAATTTTGTACAACATATTTTACAGTATAGCCTTGAAAACAAAAGGAAAATTCTCTCAATGTAATTTTGGACATCAAATAAACTTCTTCTTCTACTTTTACACATCTCAGATTTCTTTTCTTTTGATGTAAAATATTTTTTCTCTTATAATTAACATACTGTACATGATATTATATAATATTGAACATAATTATTGTGGTTTTAATATACTTTTTTTTTCTGCTGTAAATTTTTATAGTAATTTTATCCAACTTAATTAACTTTACACATTTAACAAAAATAAAAGTTTTATTCAATTTTACTTCTTTTACCATTACTGTGATATACTTGGAGTTAAATGTCTTTTAATTTGATAAATGTATACATATAAGTATTGTATAAATGTCTGTATAAATATTTGTGACAAAAACTATAAAATAAACCAAGTTTCAAAACAAAATAACAATATATTATTGCGATGAAGTATTTTGCACTAAAACAAGGTAAAATAATGTTTGAGTGCGTTAGGTAAAGTTATTTCACGCGTCACTAAACTACCCCCATGCTTCAGGGATTGCAATTTGTATGTAAGTGTTTGTTTAGCAAACATTCATATATATATATATATGATGTTTCCTTGCTATAAGTAATATTTCATAATATAACGTTAAAGCGCAATATATCTTCAAAATTGAAGATTTATTAGAAAAACGTCAAATAATGTCCCAGCTTCACACCGTTCTTGATTTATACAACGTGAAAAAAAAGTGAACAAACAGTAATTAAAGTTCTGCTTTTTAAACTTAAGCTCTAAGTAAAAAAAAGATTAATTTACTTGTTTTAATTAGCTTTTGTCTACTTCTACAATTTTTAATAAAAAATATTAATAATATTAAAATATTGTGCTCTAAAAATAAATATTTTTAATAAATACAACCATATAATAAAGAATATAGGTACAAACTTCATCAAGAAATGCAATATAACATCAGAAATACCTTTTTTGTATTATATAGATTGAAACGTAACGTTTTGAGCCAAATTGTTGTATCTTCTTTACTCTTAATTAAATTAATTCGTGATATGGCTCGGCATCTATATTATGATGAATGTTAAAAAAAAAAAAAACATAAACTGAATACCTTTTTTTGGAAATACAACTATAATTTTTAGAGCGATTAAATGATTTCGGACTTTCAGACATTCAGCAAACATTTTAAATCTTCAGCCTCGCATTTAAATTTTTGTCATTAATAAACTTTAAAAAAGTTGCTTATACCATAAGATACCACATTTAAAAGTATTTTGATTTCAAATATTAAAGGTTTTGAATATAACTCTTTCAAAAAGTAAAATTTTAGGTATGACATTAATTTTTAATGAAAACGAAAGCCTCAAACAAAATAAATAAATAACTTAATGAAAGTGCAAAAAAAGGAGGAAATGAAAGCGAAATAAAATTGTTCAATTTTTTTTATTTTTTATTATGAAATCAAAATAATATATATTATATCTGTTTGTATTAGGATAGGAAAATGTAGATATTTAAATGATAAAATAAATTGAAATCTTTAAAAAATTATATACGTGATTCAGAAAATATGAATATTTAATAAAATATTCCTTCGCATTTTGTATGTTAAATATAAATATTTATTGCTTGTAATCAATTTAAAATAATAATATAAATTTTTTAATTTAATTTCTTCCCGTCCATTTATAATTTAAAATATGACACATATATATATATATATATATATAGTATTTTTTATCGTCGTGGAAAAAATTCCCCTGTTTTATAAGTCGATTTTTCACGCTTCATTGGTATTACATCTGCGTTTATCTTTTTTTTATTGCAGATCCCAATTGCTCACGAGAAGTTAATTTACTATAAAAAATGAATTTTTCTTGCTCATTTCTTTGCCAATATTATATTGCAGCAAAATTGATCAATATTATTTTATTGGAATTGTTAAAAAATAAGACATTGATCATAAGTCTTGTATAAATGAACCATGAATTTTCATTGTTTTAAAGAATTTTCGAATATATATATATATATATATATATATATATATATATATATATATATATATATATATATATATATATATATATATATATATATATATATATATATATATATACACACAATACTAATATAAATATAGTCCAAACAATAAATAACGCATAATTACTTCAATTCATTTTTGTTAAGTATCTAGAAATCTAAATTTTAGCTACACATAAAATTATGTCGACACATTCAAGAAACAGTCTTTTTTCATTATTATAAAAGTTACCTGCAGATTTAATAATAATAATTTATTGTAAATGTACGCTTATTACTATAAGTCTAAAAACTGCTGTAATATTTTTCTTTATTAAAAGTAATTTTGAATTTTAGTCAATAAATTTTGTGACACGCGATCATCAGATTTTGTATTTTTATAAACCATTTGACAAACGTTCACTACTAAAATATATGATTGTTGTTATCATCATTATTTTTGCCATGTTTGTTAAATTTTTATGTCATTTATTCATATATGTATGTACAAAAAATAATGTAAGGGAAGTTTTTTTCCCTCTCTCTCTCTCTATGTTCATGTTTTCCCATTTGGTTTATTACCTAACATTTCATAACTAAATAATAAGTTCCGTATAATGTTTGTACTTTATTATGTACAACTAGAAGCAAAAATACACAGTTTTTTTATTTGCATTATTATTTTATTTCTTAACATAAATTTGTACATTATTATCAATAAATTTATGGTTCTATTTTCTTTCTGATAAAATTCAAATAATTTATAATTTAGATTTTTTTTGTAGCTCATCTTTAATAATAAAAAAAGTGCATAAGATTCAATGAAGTTTTTTATTCTTATATTCATTTTCAAATAATAATCAAAATTAAAACATTTTAATTTACACCTACATTCTTGCCACCATCACGTATTATATAATCATATTTTTGTTCAACATACAGGGTATTAATTTTTTATGAATCATTTATTTAAAATTTATAAAATATGACGAAAAAACTATTGTAAAACTTAAATTTTAAAGGATTAGCTACACACAAATAAAATGAACTCAAATTGTAAATAATTAAATACCTTCCATTATTTTCTACCTGCAACATAATATGTAACTAATTTTTTATAATTTAAGAAAATAACAAACAAATTACGATATATTTTTTTAACCAACATTGCATTTTTTTTTTTTTTTTTTTTTTTTTTTACAAAAGAGAATTGTTCTCTTGAGAAAAGTAATTTACATAACAAGAAAGTCAAGAGATAATTTTTGTAGCTATTAATTAACAAGCAAGTAGTGGTATACCGCAATGCTGATATTTTTTCTCTCTCTTTTGTTACAGAAAAAAATAGTGACGTCAGTGGACCGGAAATGACGTCACATTGGAGACCTATGAAGAGGCGCAAGAAGACATCTCGTGATTTTATGGCGTGAGATTGGGGGCGGCCGGGGGTTCCCCTCACGCCGCCACATCGTAAAGTGCGTCTCTACCGTCCCTTAGTTACTTTGAGGTCATACAGTGTACTGTTATTGTGTGTTCTAGTGATGTGTATGTTAGGACCTGCAGTGGCCGAGTGCCCTCGTGCATGCGAGTGCAAGTGGAAATCGGGCAAAGAAGCAGTTCTTTGTATAAACTCTAACTTAACAACAATACCACAAGAATTAGATGCAGGAACACAAGTACTTGATTTTACTGGAAATTTATTAACTGAAATCAATAAAGACGCTTTTAGTAATGCTGGCCTAACTAATTTACAAAAAATTTATTTATCAAAATGTAGAATTAAAAAATTAGATCGTTATACATTTAGAAAATTAACAAATCTTGTTGAATTAGATCTAAGTTATAATTTATTATCTTCAGTTCCTTCACACATATTTGAATCAATATCAGAATTACGTGAAATCAAATTAAGTGGTAATCCAATACAAAGAGTTTTAAATGATGCATTTCAACGTGTTCCACAATTAGTTAGACTGGAGTTAAGTGAATGTAGACTTGGTACTGTTGAATCACGTGCTTTTGCTGGTTTACAAGCTCTTGAATGGCTTAAGTTAGATACAAATCAAATAACCAGTATTCGACCTACTTCAGTGACCAATCTTAAAGCATTACATGGTTTAGATCTACATGGAAATCCTTGGAACTGTTCATGTACATTAAGACCACTACGAGAATGGATGGTCGCGCACAAAATTCCTTATAGTGTACCCCCTGCATGCAAATCACCAATTCGAATTGCAGGGAAGACTTGGGACAAACTTGAACTGGATGACTTTGCGTGTGTCCCGGGGATTGTTGCAAGAGCAGTAATAACAAAGGGCGTTGAGGGCAGTAATGTTACAATGAGCTGCAATATTGATGGAATACCAGAACCTAAGGTAAAATGGATGTGGAAAAATCGTGTGATTGCTAATTTGACAACTTCAACTTTTGGTAGAAAGACTTACGTATTACAAGAAATGGGAGATACTGAGAAAGCAAGCAACTTAACTATTTTAGCTGCAGACTTACAGGATGCTGGTGTTTACATTTGTGCTGCCGAGAACAAAGCAGGAAGAGTGGAGGCTAATGTGACGTTGGCAATGTCACGTAAAGCTCCAGATCCTGGCTTGTCCTTCCGTGTTATCATCGCAGGTATCGTGGTAGCAGCGCTATTCATTCTTGCTGTTTGCCTCGTGGCAATCTGTATGTGCTCAATGCGACGCAAACAGGATGTTCGAGTGGCACGACATAATAGACGAGAGGACAGTTATGAGAAAATCGAAATGAACCATAAACCTCCTGTTATCAACCATACAAGCAACGGTCCAGGTAGCTCAGGTGTAGCTATGAGTCCTGCTAGCCTGCAGACGTTACGGCATCCAAGACACGCAGAATATAGAGGTGTCCCATGTGATGCCAACAGTCCAGGACAACCAAGAAAACAGTCACCTCAAAGTGTTAAAATGGATGGTGCATGGAGCGCCAGATCTCCAGATGGTGCAGGGAGTAGTGAGGCAGGTCATCAGGGTGACACGGAGAGCTGCACTGCACGGAGCAACAGTGAGGCAAGCGACCCTGATACACTTAGACCTGTACTACCCACGTATTCACAACATAGGTAAACACACTCACACACCTACATATATTATAATATAATAATATATTTCATATATATATATATATATATATATATATATATATATATATCGATGCTTCCGCGTCAAAAAAGAGTATTTACACTTTCCACCAGCGCGGTGAGTGGAGGATCTACACTTTCCACGCAGCACGGTGCGTGGTCTATATAGCAGCCATTTACCTAACATTACAGATGCTCCATGGTGGAAAGTGCAGATCCTCCACTCGCCGCGCTGGTGGAAAGTGCAAATAATATTTTTTTTAACGCGGAAGTATTGATATATATAGATATATAATATTTTAAGTGTCTGTAAGAGTCTCTTTAATCACAAAAATATTTGTTTTAATTACAGGGAAGAAGTAGGCTACAACTTAAGACGTCCTCCAGCTCCTAGTTACCAGTTTCCCGGTGCTGACGTTTCCCCAAGTCCAGGAGATTGTGGCCTTGAGTCTCGAGAGGCAAGCATCGAATTAAAGGACCTGCACATTCACGCACCTCCCTTACCTCCAGACCCTGATGCAGATGGTGCCGATGTGCCTGATGTAGTTGGTTATGGAGGAGACCCCGGACATTACGGCACTGAAAGTTTCTGCACGTTACCCCGTCGTCGCTATGCTAACCCTCGATGGCGTCGCGGAGGATGCTCTGATAGTCAGTCCCCTTTGCTACCTGAGAGCAGGTATAACAGCAGTGAAGATAGCGGTGGTTCAATTCGTCGCTACTCCGGGGAGACAACAGTGAGCACTGTGAATTATCGACAACGCTCGAGTAGTTCCCTCAACTTGCCGAGTGACGTGTATACTAGTGTGGTTGCGTCAAGACCTCAGCGTTACCCTAGCCTACCAACATCACCTGTGATGGAAAGCTTGAGTGGAAGTGGAAATACCCCGTTGCTAGGCAACCAGCAGAGTGACTATACACCAGTGTACGCCACTCCTGCTACACCAAGTAACGTGGTCAACTCATATGACTATCACGCTGCACAACTAGAAAGATTTCTTGAGGAATATCGCAGTTTACAGGAACAACTTAGTAAAATGAAACAAACATGTGATTCTTTGCGACATGATGCAACCACACCAACTACACGTGCATCTAATACTCGTAGCCTCGTGGAACCACTAAATGTCAATGCTCTAGCAGCAGTAGAGGACAACCCAAGGTCAATTCTCAAGAGTAATAACAATGTACCCCCAACCTCCACAACTACCCCCCATGGTCAACCTGACCCACCACCTTATTGGGTACCACGCTCGGCATTACGTCGTTTTAGTGGTGACTTTTATCAAAGCTGATTGCAAAACATCCCCGAGTGAGGTGTGTGTAAACTACACTTAACTCATTTTGTCTTGTAAATAAAATTTTAACACAAGTGAAAACTTTTTATCGTTGTTGTTAATAATATATTACATACTGTTAAATACTCAAAAAAATTTGGTAAATAAAAATATATTATATATATATATAAATATGTTGTGTGAGAACTACGTTAGAAGAATCTTATTTCTACATGATTCAAAAGTGTTAAAATGGTGGTCATTATGTTTTGGTATGTAAAAAGCAGTATTATAACATTTTATTTTGATTGCATATTTTTATTTGTTAATTTTAAGTAATACTGTGTTCTGATAGGTGTAAATAACTCCTTTGGACTTACAATTTTGTCTTGTTTCAGATTCTATGAAAATAATATGTTTTTCACTTATTCGTCATTGGGGTCTTTACAAATTTTTTTTAGGTTTTAATAATACTTTACCAACAAAAAATGAAAAATCATTTCTGTGTAACATTTTCTTGTTCACCTTACTTTAATTGATAACGCTAGTAAGATTTTTTTGTTTTCCATTCTTCATAATAAATAAAAATTATAGACATTTTTTTCTACATTGAAATTTTATAAGATGAATTTTCTAAAAAAATATATTAAAAAAATCCCTTACATTAATGGTATAACTAAGCATTTCTGTTATATTTTATGATTATGTAAAAACAGACCCCCAAAAAAATCTTTGATTTATTCTTTTGTGTTTTACTTTATGAAATCAACCTTTGTCTGAAAATGGATATTTGCACTGAAAAATGTTTAAAACATATTCCACGCAAGGTTGTATGGATCTGGTTTGTTTTATTTTCTTTAAACGTGTGCTTAATCTATATATTTCTGTAAAAAATTTGCTTTCTGTTGTATTTAACAATAATACTTAATCTGTGGAGGTTATTTAATACATTTTTTTAAATACTTACAAAATGAACAAATGAAAACTTCTTTTTCCCAATTTACAGTATATATTGTAAATATACCTATCATTTTTCATATATTTGTTATGATATAAATTCAGTGCAACATTTCTTTTTTTTTTTTTTTTTTTTTTTTTTCTTTCTATTTTTTTTCTCCTGTTTTTATATTTTTTTTCTAACGTTATGACGTACAGTATGAGACACATAAAGAATAAAAACCATTGTATGTGTTTCATTTTTTGACTGACTGCAAAGTTAAATGTTCCCCGCCAACACGCCATAAGAATGTGAAAAGTTTTGTATCCAGGAATTGTAAAAGAAAAAAGAAGTCCACTTCATAAAAAATTTCCTTCTCTAAAGTAAATAAACAAAAATGTAGCAGAAAAAAAAATTATGTATAAAACAACTATTAAAAATTTGAAATAAATAAATATTTCTTCCTGTTTTGTTAATTATGTTTGTTTGTCTTTTTTTCCTATTTTTGATTCATTCTACAATAAAAAAAAAATCTCTATTTCCTCCCCTAATATGTATAGTTGCAGATTTTTTTTTATATTTACTATATAACACATCATTTTTTATTTCTTCTTTTCATATAAAAATATAAGATTTACAAATATATTAGAAAATTGAAACTAAATTGCATTACTTGAATTGCAGTGCCTTTCATTGCACCTTATATATCCAGTTTTTTTTTTATAAATATTAAACTAAATTTCATTTTTTTTAATAATATCACGTACAAAATATTATTGCGTACTATTCTTCATACACACATGATTCCATCTAAGTGCTTATATTGTTAAAATCAATGATGGTGTATCTAGAAATGTAAATACAAGACGTGCAATACAGTTCAAACAGTCCAATTAAAAAAAAATCACAAGGCACAAGGGAAATAATGAAGAAATTTTGGCATTAAATATTTTATAGGATTGTTTTTCTGTTTAAATTGCACAGATAAAAACCAACATATTAAAAATAATAAGTGTTAAATGTAAAAATATGATAATATAATACCAAAATTTATATATTTTATATCAAGATTTTGATACTTTGTTTTAAAAATTTAAGATTAATTTCCCATTCCTTTCACAATATTTTTTTAGGTGTCACAAAAAATAATATAACTGACAAGAATGGTATGTCAAAGTTCTAAGAATATCATTTTAAATATAGCAATTTCTGGTAAATAATTATTGGAATTGGACTAAACTGGTATGAAATTATAAAATATATAATTACAAGCCTAAAACTCTTAAACAATATTAAGCACAGATAGTAACTATTTATTTTCCTGTTCAACGTAGCTCATATTAGCAAATGTGCTGTGAAACCATTAATTAAAAATGAGGAAATAATTTGTTTAGACGTAATAAAATTATGCAATAACGCTAAAGATTTCTTTATCATCTGATTGTTAAGTTACTTTTAATGTGGTATTTCGATTAAAAATTGTGGGGGGGGGGGATGGTAATACGAAGATCAATTTTAGTAATATCCCGATATTTATCAGCAGTAAGAATTGTGTTTCTTTGTTTACATAGAAATTCAGATAAGGCGCATTTACTTGCGTTCAGCTGGTTGCCTATCATTCAGTATACTTGAAATGTGCTCTTCTGCAGAATAACAAATTCTTCTTTGCATTCATGCCCGAGTACGAGAAAAGAGATTTCATCTTATAGAATGACAGCACCAAACAAACTCTCTCTCTCTCTCTCTCTCTCTCTCTACCACTTTTTATTTATTTATTTTATTTCGTGCTTTTATTATCGTACAGTTGAAGAGAAAAAAAGTGACGTAAGAAAAAGAGAATGTACTTGAAGTATATAGTAGTATTGTAACTAGACTTTGCGGAGGACATTTATTGAGTAAAATAGTGTTAGAAAAATATAAAAATAAACTCAAATGTGGATCTCTAAAGTGAGAAAAAAACTTCTTTTTTTTTCTCTCTTGAACAACTTATTGGTATTCTGTATGTGAAGTTTGGCTAAGGATTGGGAAAAAGAGTTATCGCTTTTCGTGGTGGCCTCTTCAAGAAAAGAGAAAGAAAAGAAGAAA
The DNA here is from genome assembly GCA_949318235.1 of Ecdyonurus torrentis. Classification (NCBI taxonomy): domain Eukaryota; kingdom Metazoa; phylum Arthropoda; class Insecta; order Ephemeroptera; family Heptageniidae; genus Ecdyonurus; species Ecdyonurus torrentis. The sequence goes on from OX439130.1 coordinate 32,937,942, forward strand.
AAAGAATAAGAAATAAGAAAGAAAATCCTAGGTTTTGTTGTCGGGTTGTTTATTTGTGTTAGCAGCGTACCTGATGCTGTCCCGAAGGAGAGAGAGAGAGAGAGAGAGAGAGAGAGAGAGAGAGAGAGAGAGAGAGAGAGAGAGAGAGAGAGAGAGAGAGAGAGTCTCGGCGGAGTGCGGGTGACACGCTCAAGACAAACTGCATCATCCTCTTATGTAGTTAGAGAAAAATGAGCTCCACACCCAGTTATACACACCCCATCCTAGAGTAAAAGAGAGCACAAATACAACCGTCTGTTTGTATTATATCTGTAAAAATAATATATATATATATATATATATATATATATATATATATATATATATATATATATATATATATATTAGAAAAATTTCTACCCCAGACTTTTTTTTTCTTTTTTTTTTCCTTCATAAGTACTTAAGAGAAAATTTTTATATCATTTTTACAAATTTTATTACATTTTTCTTTTCTTTATATTTTATAAAAGAAATCTTGTTTCCTTTTTATAAAAGTAACAAAAGGAAAAATATAATTTACTTCGCGGTTCATGAATATAAAATTATAATTTTTATAATAAGAGTTGTTTTTTATAATATAAAAATATGTATTTAAAATCATTTCTTATAATCATGTAAATTACTTTTTTTTATTGAATATACAGTAAATTCTCAAAATATAATAATAATAATTGTTGACATTTTAATGTTTGTTTTTTTATTATCGAAAAATAATATATACGACAATAGTAATGAAAATTTTAAGAAAAGAAATGTTCCGATTAAATATGATTATGATTATTGTTTGCCAATATCGCTGCATTTAAAATACAGAGAACCTTAATATAGAGTAGTCTTCAGGTAACAATACATTTTACAGTAATAAAATAGTACCTTGTACTATGACTAATAAGTGTGTACTTCAATTTTCTTTCAAAAAGAAATATTAGAAAACATTAAATTATATTTGGAATAAAAAAATATAATGAATACTCTACGTCAGAATTCGGTGAAAAAAATTTCAATTTGTATAGTGAGTTAATATAAAATTTGGTAAAGTAGTTTTCATATACTCAATGCTAGTCACGATAGTTGTCAAAAGTGTATAATATATAACAGACAAAATTAATTAACAATGTTTCTTGAAGATTTATTGATCGTGATTGTTAGTTACACTTGGCTATTACATTACGATAACCAAAAATATATAACAATATGTGTGCACTATACATGTTGGTACATAGTCTATATACTTGAGCTGTTGCTATAAATAGCCACAGCCACTTGCGTGTCTTTGCAAAATGTCGTTATGTCGTTTGTTGTGTCGCTAAGGAGATGAAATATTGTCGTGTTATTGACACCCTGAAGAGACGTTGCTTATTTACGATGTCTTAAGATTACACGCCCACCTCTGGACTTCAATGACTTCGTGCACGGAGAAAAAAAAATTAAACTTTGAGAAGGTGAGAAGTAAAAAATATAATTGTTTCACAGCAGATGTTTTTCAAATATATCTATATTAAGAGTATGTAATTTAGTACCTATTTTACACGTGGAGTTTTAATGAAAAGTTTTGGCTTTCGTGTTACACCGTGTTATATAAGCAGTAAATTGACATTGAAAAGGAATTCGGCTCGACCGGGACTCGAACCCGGATCTTTGGTTGCCGCAGTGGTCTGGGAAACCAAAGATCCGGGTTCGAGTCCCGGTCGAGCCGAATTCCTTTTCAATGTCAGTTTACTGCTTATATAACACGGTGTAACATGAAAGCCAAAACCTTTCATTATATCAATATAAATTAGAAGTTTCTTATTTAAAATCTATGCAGAGTTCATTTTTTTAAAATCTATCCTTCACATTATAAATCTTGGTTAAATACCGGATTGATTCGTATATGAGTTATTACTTTACAATTACTTTTCATTTTTCATTCATTCTTAGTTTTTGTGTTCACATGTTGTATTTTTTTTCTCAGTGTCTAACAGACACTTTCTTTTACTTTTTATATCTCTATGGAGTATCAGTGTTGTTGTCGTTAATGTAGGTTATACGTTGTTATGTAATAAACATGTAACTTATAAGTAAGAAAACACAAACTTCAAGCTTTTAAACATTATTTCGATTGAAATAACATACTATAAATCACAAAAGTTAATAAAAGGTAATGCCAAGTTTTTTTTTTTTTTTTTTTTTTTTTTTTTTTTAATATGGCAAAGTTTTTAGTTGTGTAGTACGCACTGCACTTTGCTAGATTTTAAATTTGTTCTTAATACATCAGTCTAAAATATAAGATATTTTGATTTTTGTTTCCATATTTGAACAATTTAAAAGAGACATGGGTAGAATTAAATTAACGTAGAAGGTTACCGACTAGGACCAGAAATCGTTAAAAGAAAATAACTGTATTTTTACAATAATTTTTTGTTCATTATTTATTTCCAACAAAACAAATACTATAATTTCCAAATAAAATCGAGTAGATTTAAAATATATTGCTTCGTTCCGAAAAAAGTTTATTAATATTTTTAATTTTAAAAAAGTTTCTAATTTGACTAACATTTGCCACTAAAATTTGAATTTCCACATTTCCATTTTATCTTTAAAATGGAATAACTTAAATATTTGATCTATTTTTCACATATTTGACGTAACTAAACGTTTCAGTACCATTTTTTCTTTATTTTGTATTTATATTATAATTCGCGACCGTCTAGTTTGCAAGATATCAGTCGGTCACCTACCCCCTTAATGTAAAGAAAAAAATGTTAACATGAAGTTATAATAATAAATTATTTTCTTCTTTGTAATTACAATGTTCTCATCACAGTTCATAAAGCTGTTAAATTGAAATGTATTGCACAAATGTAAGAAAATTGCAACTTTGGAGATAAATAATGTATTATTTATAATAATATATTTCTCAGTAGCACAAAAAAATGTATTTGCAAGTAACATTACAAAAAAAAAAAAAAAAAAAAATACTGAAACTTTCAATAATATTTTCAAATAAAATTCACATACATAAAATTATTAAATTTACAACTACATTAAAGAAACAAATTTTCAGTATTATCAAAGTTATCTAGATAACTAAGCACTAAACTCGTATTTTATCGATTTATAATTACGTAAGTAAATAAAATACATAATTTATTTAATTTTAAAACTTTGTTGAAAATTTTTTACTTTTTTTTTCTGTTTCAATTTTAAAATAACATAAAATATAATTTAATATTTAGTAATAAAAACCAATATTTTATGAATATTTGATTAAAAAATACCTCTCTAACCACGAACTTTTAACTATTTAAACAATACGCTTTTTGTTTTGAAAGTTTTAGAGTATCTGAAGTAAATATTTATACTCAAAAATTTTACATTCTGAATGATTTGGCTGAACTGTTAGTGTATATCATAGAGAGAGAGAGAGAGAGAGAGAGAGAGAGAGAGAGAGAGAGAGAGAGAGAGAGAGAGAGAGAGAGAGAGAGAGAGAAACACTTTACTATAAGGCAACTCTTTTCGCTCCCCAGTGTATACTAAATTTATTTACATTAATAATTTATGATGTAACGCCAAAAGCTTGCTCTACTATATAAACTAAGATTGTATATTCTACATTTTGCTATTATCTAGTCATTCAAAGTGAATTGTGAACCTGAATATTTCCCTCTAACTCAACTTGAAACAAAGATTTATTTTAACTTTTTGAACCTGTTGCATTTTCTCTAATATATATATATATTTTTTAAGCTGTCGGTATTTAAAAACTTTTGCTTTTCTGTGTATAGCTAACCTTAAATCATTTTACCAGTTTAAATTTATTACATTATTTTTAAGCAACTAAGAAAAATTATATATATATATATATATATATATATATATATATATATATATATATATATATATATATATATATATTAGTCTGAAGTAAAAATATTTAGTTGGAAATAAAAATTATTTACACTTATAAATATTCAATATGTCAATATATTCAAGTATGTCAGTATTTAACAATAGCATACAACTATAAATTGACTAAGCAGTCTGCAGCTTGCCCTCACGCATAAGTATTATCAAATCGCTTTCGTCTATGAAGATTATATACGTAATGGGAGGCGCTCATTTGATTTTGTTACTTTCTATACATTGTCTAGTTTAACGTCATAGTTAAAGACATAGACCACATAAAACAACATGTGCTTATTAATGAATAAACACGAAATGGGATTTTCAAAACTGATGACAATTTTTACCTAAATGTTAATGTAGCCCCATGAGAGAGCGTGAAAAAACTGTAAAGTATGCAATTGGCGTGAAAATTCATGTTTATGGCGTCAGAAGCATGCAAAAATTAGTATGAAAATGTTATGCGGGTTGCATAAATCAAATTTTCTAATCACTGCTACGGGGCTACTGTTAGGTTTTGAGATAAACTAATGTTATTTATGTAAATCCCATCAAGTGTTTTGTGATATAAATGCTTATGTTTTTCTCTGGTCTATTCCTTTAAAACATACTAAAATATGAGAAGGTTATTATTTTTATCAACAAAGTATACCAAACTTATTTTTAGTAGTAGATAAATAGTTCACATCCCATATATATAATGTAGATTATAAATTGCAAAACAAACTAAGCGTATAATATAATATATAAGTATATGGTTTGATAAACTGAAAGTGATATTAACTTCCTATTATACATAATACAGTAATAAATAATTATGTATCATTTAAATTCAAAATCATATGATGACCACAGACAGGTTACTTATTAATTATTTTAAATCATTTAAATTTATATAGAAACATAATATTATAATATTATTTTGATAAAGCAAATAACATAATTCAAAATTATATAAATTGTATTTCTTTAGTATAATATGTATTCAAATGAGTGATACAATAAATGAAACAATGATACCACGTCATATATATATATATATATTATATATATATATATATATATATATATATATATATATATATATATATATATATATATATATATATATATATATAAGTGTGTGTTATTGTATACATATATATATAATATAATACAAGTTAATTAATATTCTAGGCAAGTCAGGGAGTAGCGGCAATATATTGTAAAATTATGTCAAGCGTAATTGCAAATATTTCCACTGAACAGATTTACAATCAAATTGATGACTTACAATTCACAAACGTAAAATTAATTTTATAATATATAGAAATTCATATTGTAGAAAATCATATAATAATAATTATATAAAGTGCTTATCTACAATAACATATTTTATTATTCAATTTTGATAAATGTGTTCACATAAAAATATATAATATGATAAACACACACAATATGCTTTATGAGTTATTTATGTTAATTTTTGTTTTTCGGTAAAGTTAACAGTATAATGGTAAATTATAGATAGTATATTTTGTTGTATTATGCAATTTAAAAAAAAAACATCCACTTATCAAGTTAAATGGTGCATTTATAACCTAACACTTGGGATACAATATTTTATATATTTTGATACTAACAATAATGGATGGTTCTTTAAAGTGAATTAAAAAAGCAAACGGCAAGAAAAAAAATTAAGGGGATCATGTTTACTATATTTTGTCATCAATATATTGATCTGTATAAAATACATATTGAAAACTCTTTTTATACTTTTTATTATTTAAAAAAAAAGAAAAATTCTGTAGTATATAGCTTCAACAGCGTTGTTGTCAAACACAGAGATAAAAAGGTAGGTTTGTGTCAATAAATTACTTCCTGGTGTGTATATATATATATAATAATATATATATATATATATATATATATATATATATATATATATATATATATATATATATATATATATATATATATATATATATATATATATATATATATATATATATATATATATATATATATATATATAATAATAATAATAAGCTTGACGACAGCATGTTTGTTAACATGAAAAAACAATTATTTTGAAGGACATGATATCTATAAAAATATGGTAGTGGTGAATCAGGTTCAGATGAACCAGCATTATTTATTAGGTACTCGCATAAATTATTTGCAAATAAAAAAATACACAAAATTACAGTAAATGAATAAAATATACATTTTATCTTTAAAAATGTCATTTTAAATCAATGTTTATAATACTTTATCAACCTTGGTTTAAAACTATTAATATTTAAAAAAAAAAAAATTTATAGGTGATAAAATTTGCCTTTAGCACTAAAAAAATCATTATTATCAGTCATCATTGTAGCAGAATTTTCATAGTGCTTAAGTTAAAATTAAAAGAAAAAAAGTATGGTTAACTTTTAATAAAACAGAATTTGTTCAATAAGATACATCTTACTTTGAAATATATAGACCTAAACTAGAGCTCAATTTTAGGCTACAATAAGACTTCTATTTTAGTGCACATAATATCAAACATAGTATAGTGGGTAGTGAAGAAAGGACATATATTTGTGTTTGTAGAAAAAAAATACAGGAAAAAATAAATAAGAATAAAAAAAAAATCAGAAGGAAGTAAAAGAAAAATTGCCTTTTCTTCGTAATATTTATGTGTCGTCCAAGCATCTTACAAACAAAATAAGATACCGTATAAAAATATATAGAAGAGATGAAAAATAATAAAGTTGAAGCTCAAAATTTCTCCAGATGTAAAAAATGTCTATTTTTTTATTGGGATGAGAAATGACAAATGGCGGCAAAAACCCCACTTTGTTATTTCTGGCTCATTTCACTACAGAACAGACGAAAATGTTGTGGCGCGAGTTCTTTGATATTTGTTCTTCTTGTTTGACAAAGACGATGATTGACAACGCTTTTTACTTCAAAGAAACAGACGGTATAGTTCCGGTACACCAAGTTTCAACGTAATTACACCACCTCTCTCTTTCTCTCGTCTGTTCTGTACTTTTATTTTTATAAATATATATATATATATATATATATATATATATATATATATATATATATATATATATATATATATATATATATATATATAAATATATACTACTTCTTGATGAAGTAAGAACCATCAATACTAAAGCAATATAAAATTTTGATTGATTTACAGTGTTCAATAAACATGAAAGTATCTACTATTCAATGCTGGTCTCTACTACATTTTTTATTGTACTGTTATCTTATTGAACTGTGATTGAACATAAGATTCTTTGAATTACTTTACGTACATTAAATGTAATGATATTAAAAATAGCATTCATAAAATCATGATCATAACTGCGACTTTCCTTTGTATTTTTTTTTTCTAAATGTGATTATTCTTTTGTTTGCATGATTTGTATGACAATAAAAATATAATACTGTGCGTAAAATACACAGTTGTGTTATGTAGATAGTATGTCAATAAGTCAAAAACAAAATATTAATATTTCATTTAAACTTTCACTTTTTGTATACAAATATAACAATTCTCTCTCTGTTGTATCCCACTAATGAATACACTAACACACATTTTTTACATTTTTTTTTACATTTTCTGCTGATCGCGTGCTTTACAAAAATCTAGTGAGATATTATGTAAAATATTGGCTATTATTGTTGATTTCATCAAAATATGTTTGTATATTGTATAAAAAAAAAAATATTTGTTATTTATATATATTTTTTTTTAACATTACAGCAACAAATTGTATTGTAAAAGTAAAACTCTTTGTTTAGCATATTTTACTTTTAAGCTAACAAGCATTTTTATTTTTGTATACATACAATATACGACTTATATATATATATATATATATATATATATATATATATATATATATATATATATATATATATATATATATATATATAAAATACTGATTGTTTCGATTTCTTTTTATCATATTTTTATGAATAGTAGAATATTTGACACGATAAATAAACATTAAAAAGAGAAAGAGCTAATGTTATATCAAAAAGTGATGATTCATAATATAGGACTCAAATTTAGTTTCAGGCACCCGTGAGGTAGGAAACTGCAAACTTTATGGCATCACTAATGTTGCTTAAAAAAATGTGCATAATTTCATTAAACATCAACATAATATGTTGAAAATAGTTGACCACATTTTTGAAACATTATTATTATGGGCATAGTTTTTCTCAGCCATCTCATTGTAAAGGCTATAGGTTAGGTTGTACATCCATGACGTCATCTTTAATGTGCTTTGACGCCATACTGGAGCGATCAGAATAGGATAAACTTCATTTCTGGCTATAATTTCTAAGTGTAATCAATCAATTTTTGTTATTATTATTTTTCTTACATACTTGAAATACTAATTATAAATCAAATCATTAACAACATCGATGCTCTCAAAAATATTGCTTACGTTGTATTTTTAAAGTGGCAAAATTAGTCATTTTCCTATACCGGCCCATGTATTGTATGATCCAACATGGCGTTGACTTAAACATAAATGCATAGACCCTAATATAGAGTACACTTTTAGTATAGTATATATTTATGCTTCTATTATTATCAATATTTATCATTATTGCGTTACTGTGAAACACCTTTACTATAATCCCTATAAGACATAATTTTATCAACTTAGAATGGCACATGAGCCAGCTATGACCTAAATACACAGCCCGGCATTCACCATAACAGTCTATAGAGAAACCATGGAAACGTCTAGGCAAATTGATAATCACATCAATTAATAATAATCATCACATTAATAATGCTCCTCTCGAATGCTGTTCGTCGTTATGGAATGCGTGTAAACACATTCCAAGTAATTTTGTAAAGCAATAAAAAATAGTCACAAAATAACGAATAAAGGTTATATATTTTTATTTATAATTTAATCAAGTCTAGTAGATTACAATAAAAACAATGTAATTAGGATATCTTTTCCGTTAGCAACAAGTTGAAACAAAAACACAGTTGAAATAATTAAATATAATCACTAATTAAAGCTTATATAGAAATTAATTTTAAATATAGAACTTTTTATCTCAATCAATGAAATCAAAATAATTTAATAAAATGTCTACTTCAATAATTTTTAATTTAATAACAAAATTAATCAAGTTATAATAAAAAAAAATAATATTATTTTAATGTTATTGGGTGTAAATTGGGATTCGGTAAATAAAAAGATTAAATTATAATAACATTTTATACATTTAAATATAAAATTCTGGTTGTAAAATTTTAACTTTGTTCTGTAATCATAATTTTATAAAATAAATTAATTCTCTCTCTCTCTCTCAATAAGTAAATGAAATGAAATAAATTTCAATATATTTATTTTAAATACTTTGACATGTACAGTATACATTGCAATACATTCATTACTCACGTAAAAATATTTTATAAAAGAAAGTTGTTGTTTTTTCTTTTGTTTTTATTAGTTTTCAAGAGTTTTCAAAATCATAACTTTCAATTCAATTTAAGGTTAGCGCCTACACACATAGGCAACATGTTTGGCAGTTATAACCTAACGGTTGCATAGCTTGAAGGTGCTCTCCTCTGGAATTGGATTTAACGTACGAATTGTGTCAATAAATAAAAACATTAAAAACCATTTGAAACTTAAACATATAATTCGTAAAAAAAATAATAATTACTTGATTGTATAGCATTATATATATATATATATATATATATATATATATATATATATATATATATATATATATATATATATGACATTTTAGTGTAAATTTTTGGTAATTGTAAATTTTTTACCAAACCTGCATGAAAAATGCGGTTTGATAAAATGTTTAAAATATAACAGAATATGAATGTTAGAAGAGGAGAGAGAGAGAGAGAGAGAGAGAGAGAGAGAGAGAGAGAGAGAGAGAGAGAGAGAGAGAGACCAATTTAAAACTGATCCCTAGAGACAAATGTTATAGCAAGGAAGAGGAAGAAAAAAGTGCTTTTGATTTTCTCACGCGCCAACTCGTATTTCAAAAGCAGTCTGAGCGAATGAAGTGAGATGAAAATGTTGAGATGTTATGCGCGGAGAATTTCAATTTGCTACTCTCACCTGCGACATGGGTGTAAGTAAGTCACGCGTAAAGATCACACCTGGGTCTCTTACCCTGAATGTTACTATTACAAGTTAACTTCACAAATGCACGATTTTTTTTTATCAAAGATCATTGCATCTAGCAGTCAAATTCTTGTTTTTTTATTTACTTTCAATTTATGTGATAGTATTTATATTATAGCAAAGTTTATATATCATGAAAAAATTAGAATCTTGAAATTTTGTGTAATTAGTTGATTTTGTAATTACTCATTTAATTTTTTTGATGGTTTAACACTTTTACGTGTGTAATTTTTTTACCTTTTATTTTTTTATTGATTTATTTTTTACTTTAAGTATTGACAGATGAATAAATTTATAAAATAAATATTTACAAATAAATGTTTTACGGTAGTATGATAATTCATTGCAATATATAATATATTATATACTATGCATATTCCAAATGTTTAGATTATTAATAATGTTTTAAAATTTACAATATTGTATAATTTTTTTTTCTGTTTTTCTAAAGTTTATTCTCTTAATTTGTCTATCACACTGATTCTTTTTTGTATTTATTGTGTAAAATTAATAATAATTAGATTCGTTTTTTTTTTTTTTTTTTTTTTTACTTGCAGAAAATTTAAAACGTTTAAATCGTTTAATATGATTTAAACAGGCTTGAAATGAAAAATTTTAAAAATATATATACATGTATATATATTTTTCTATTTAAAAAACAAAATAATAATAAAATTTGTACTGAAGTAAACCCTACGGTATGTTAAAAAAACATTACAATCCTAATCTTGTGTAAAACCATCAAAATTTCGTTAAAAAACAAAAACATTAACATTAACATAAAAATAAAATATGTTGTTTAGCTCTGAACATCAGTTTTCATAACCTATTAAAGTTTTGTTGTACGCAATTGTATTTTTTTTTTAAACTCGGGAGAGACATTTCATACATGTTTTTATGTTTTCCAATTCTCTAAATTACTTTGTGTTGAATTCAGTAAAAATTGTTTTGCCCAGGGCAATTTTGTTGACTAAATGTTATTAAAAGATTCAGAGATAGCTTTGTGGCTACAGCTTCTGCTACACAAAATTCTATACGCTAGAGGTATTGATACATAAAATTTAAGTACAAAAAGTAAAATATTGCCGCAATATTTGTCAAAAAATTTCAGTTATGTATTATATTCAGATTCTCTGTTATATCTCAATAATTTATCGTCATCTAGAATTTGATTGTAAACTGATTTTTTTTAATATAATAAAATAAAAGAACTTATAAGAATCTAAATTAAGTTGTAATTTATATCATACAATTGTAATAGTATGTATGATTTATAAAGACCATAATAAAATATATTGAAACTAGAATAAAAAAAATCTGATGTACTTTAAAATTTTCTTTAATCTTATTACCTACGTTTTTTATTTTATTCACAAGTTTGAAGGAAACGCGTGTACATTTGCAATTAATATTTAATTTGAAGAGACACATCTCATTAATTTTGACACAAAGAATTGAGACACAAAATTTTTTCCTTGCTCTTTTCTTATACTTGAAAATAATTTTTGCACGCTCTGCTTGCCCTCATGTTTCAAACTAATTAAAATTTCATAATATAAGAAAAGAAAAAGGAAGAAAAATATTTTATATTAAAAAAAAATTTCTTGTATTATATATGAGAGTTTTTTCACCATATTTTCTTTCTTTTTTTCTTAAATCCTTATACTTCTTTTTATTCCTCTCCTTAGGGCAGAAATGAAACAGTGGCAAGATTATTGTGAGATTAATAAAAAAAAAAAAAAAAAAAAAAAAAAAGAGCGCACACTCAAGTCTTGGATGAGCAGGTAAAAATGTTGAATAAAAATCGTACAAAATGAAAACGAAATAAAGGTCACGCATCTTCCCTATATTCAAGTATTTCATAAGTATTATGCTTTTTTAGAGATCTTCACGGCTCTTGTTTGTTGTTTTAAAAAAAAACCTATCAACTTTTTTTTTTCTTTTTTCATATTGCATTTCGTTTCATTAAAATTATATTAAAGTGATTATAAACACGTTTAAATCAAATCAGTGCTGAATTATTAAATTCTTTGATTAAATTAACAATAATAAATTAGTTATTCAAATTCATGGCATATAGAATTTCACTGATTCTTTATAGAAGTAGTAAAATATATTTTATTCTTTTTATTTTGTAATTATAACATTTTTATGATCTTATATACAATAAGCAAAAGAATTTTTAAGAACTAAAAGTTATGCTATAGAGACTTTTACACGGAACAGAATCTAAATTCTATATATTTTACTACATTAACATACATATAATTATATCAAAATTAGATCTATATACTTAATTGGATTAGTAAAATAAAATCTAAGATATTTCATTAGTTCACAAATAAAGAACTTTTTTTTTTTTTTTTTTTTTGCCATATTGTGTTATCCTGCTACACCAGTCCCAGTCCCAGTCAAGACATTGTCTTATCGACAAGTAAGGACTTTCCAAATTAATGGAAAAGCTCACAAGGGCCGGCCACGGCCTAACAAGTAAGTACACAGCCCGGCATTTGCCATCACAGCCTAGAGAAACCGTGGAATGTCTAGGCAGGCTGGTCGGAGCAATTGCATCGATCATGCACCTCCCGAATGCTGTGCGTCGTCATGGAATGCATGTAAACATGCATCGTGCAACGTGTTGTGCTCTCACACTTCACATACGCACCTAGCAGTGGCTCGAACCTATACTCGGTGAGGAGTACAGAGTTACGAGTCAGCTGCCTTCACCACTCGGCCATACCAGCTCTTCTCAAGTGATGTCAAAAATTAAATAATTAAAATTTTAACTTGTTATCATAATAGTAATATCTTCTTCAAGAAAATCTTATAGATTTTAATCTTTAAGATTCTATCTATTCTATCACTGTAGTATATGTATTATTATGTGAAGTGCTCTAAAGGAGTGGTTTTTTATCTCGGTGACAACACAGACAAAATTGCTCGCACGAATCTGAATATTATCACACAGAATTGACTCTTTATGTAAAAAATACACCTTCTCTAAAATATATATTGAATTTTTTATATTAAATGAATAAAAAAAAGGTTGTAAAATATTTTTTTATATATATAAAAATCCTTTTAGAAAAATAATATAGCGTAAAGTATTTTTAATAATACTTGTCCTCATTCAATTGCAATGCTCAACATGGCATATTTAATGTTTTTTTGCAATAAATTAGAAAAATTCAAATTATTTATATTAAAAAAAATTATGAATAATTTAAAGGTTGACTTACCCTTGCAATCAAAATTATTAACAATTTATATGTGAATAAAATAGTAATTTGTTAAAGTGAATATTTCTAGATACGAAGCATGGTATAACAAATTTTAGTACAGTTTATTAATTAACACTAATTATTTACTATCAATAAAGCACACTAGTTTCGTAATATTTACTATATTTTAGATATAACAATTGCAAAAAAATAAAATTAATAATATGAACCTTGGAGAAATAAGAAATAAAACAAATATATTGATCCAGGCTGTTCATAGTAACATTGATTGCTACAACAATCGTTGGTCTAGTCATTATTTACAATTGACAAACAAAATACACATACACACATTTAATTAAAAATACATTGTCTCATTTTAATATAACAGTTAAAAAATACGTTATGCTAAATGTTATAAATTATATAGGCAGTTAAGTGTTCCAAATACTTCACAAATTAAATTAAAAATAAAATAATATTATTTCCATTTTATTTATTTGATAGTCATTTAAAGTAACAAATTGTCATTTTGTTGTAAAAATTGAACAAGTTACATTGGTTGTGTATTGTGTAATAGCAAAATGTGAATAAGTAAATGAATAACGATATGTATAAGTTATACATATATGTATAAGTTATGTATAAGATATAAGATTAAAGTGTAAGATTAAGATTAAAGATTATGTGTAAGATATGTATAAGTTAAGTGTGTAACTTTCCAATTTTGGTTTCGCGAAATCCATGTTTAATTTTCACGGCAAAAATACAAAATAAATTCTTCTGTTTGTTTGTTTGTTTGTTTGTTTTGTTTTTTTCCTTTTTCTTGCCCTCTCCTACACCTAACTGACACAATACAGTCAAAAACAAACTATTTTTGAATATTAAAGGTATCCTGTACACAGCAAACATAAATTTTACAAATTGTTCAGTTACTCTTGAACTCTTCAGTACAATCCAAAAACTGAATTGAAAAACGTTTAAACACTAACTTGTTAGTATAAACGTTATTTCTTCAGCGGAAAACAGTTAGCCCTTCATATTTTGAAAAACTTTATATATATAAGAAATTTATTCTGAAAACTTCTGAATAGTACTTTTTTAGTTACTTTTTTCAATGTACGTAAAAAACACACACGATAAATTATGATACGGGACGATCATACATACAGCTATCTAACTGGGGTCAAAAAAAAATGTAAAGTAGGCATATTTTGGAATTCATCACTTCATGATATCCAGGTCTACAATAAAAATTGTAAATTGAGTTGCCCATTTTACAAGTTGTCTCTTCGTGTGTATGTAGAAAATGTCACAACTTGGAATTTATCAATAAAATGATTTTTTTTTTGTTAGTACATATAATTTTTTATATAGAAAATTAATTCAATATTTAGAACTGAAAAATTGTAAAATAAAACTCTCTACTTTTAAATATAATTATCAGTATTGAAAGGTAATGTATACGATGATATATTATTGTAACTTAAAATATATTTATTACTTGTACGTTAATACAACCAATATCGGGACGTAGAGAAATTTAACAAAATTTCCGATATTTTATGACAAGCTAGTCACGCGTAGAAGCAAAGGAACACGTCATGAGATTTAAAATATTATGACAAATTAGATTGTCGTGCGGATTAACCACCACGTGCACTTGAAATCGTTTATCTACTTAAAAAAAAAACTACTTCATATATATATATAACTCAATTTTGATAAAATTTAATGTGAAAATTCCTAAGTCACCTTTATTTTAAACCAAATGTTAGAAAGAAAAATGTTTTTATTTAACGCAACTAAATGAATTTTTAAAATATATGTACCCATTTTGTGTTGAAAATACTGAATAATATAAAAGAAATTTTTGTTATATTATTTGGCATAAAAACAAAACTGGACGCAATGCAGTTTCATTCCCTATACCCTATTTTATAATATTTTTCTATGTATACTGTATATCAAATTTTTGGATTGAAAATGACTATAATATGTTTTCTACTTTATTGTTATTATTATTATTGTACTTCCTTGAATGCAAATAACTCACTATACATATATATTCAATGAAACAAAACATAAACATGATAATGCTTGGGATAAATGACGCTATATCACAATTCATCACAAAACACAAAAAATAACATTATCATAAATATTACACAAACCTAAAATTGTAATAAAGTATAAAAAATAATCTTTTTGATCGCTTGGTTCATCAAACATGAATTTTTGTTGGTCAGAGTTTTTAATATTAATCCTCATCCAATAAATTGTACTTACTGGTATTCAACGTAGCTTTTTAATACAATATGAACACCACTTTAGCTGTAAATTATTGCCTCTCATCAATGTTCGCTTTATATTTTTTTACATCACCGTCGCTAATTTACTTTTAGTGCCACACAACATTTATTACCTTTGTTCAATGCGCTATAAGAGCACTTTTAGTCATTGAATGGTAATTTAAATCAATCATATAGTTTTATTCACTATTGGAAATTGTAGTTTTTTTTTTTTTTTTTTTTTTTTTTTTTTTTTTTTTTTTTTTTTTTGTTAGCTAATTGATTTTTATGTTAAAAATTTCTAACTTTTTTATTGTTTATTAACAATAAAAATACATTTTATATAATTTGAGTGAAATATTTTATATTATCTTATACGCTTTTTTATTTGAAATAATAATATTTACAATATACTATTAACTATTTTATATCCTATGTATAATTCATCTGCTGCTATATTCTTGAGTGAACAATAAGGAATTTTATTCATTTAACTAATATATATATAAAACAAATGATGAATTGCATGGGATCAATTTTTTTTAAATCTGCAATCTTAATATATTTCTATAGAAATGCGATTCCTCATCGAGAAATTATTATTGAAAATATATATATGATCGACGTTTTATCAACATGATCATCTTTTTCCTACGTTTTTTTTTTATCTGCAAGTTTTTTCTTTTAAAAGTTGCACCAGTATTATATATTTTTACGAAGCACATTGATTATCATGTTTACTCTTAAGTTAGTCTGCATCTCTCTCTCTCTCTCTCTCTCTCTCTCTCTCTCTCTCTCTCTCTCTCTCTCTCTCACTCTCATTGCTGTTTCTACTGGGATCCATTACCTTAATGAATTGACGTCAAAAAGTTTAGAAAATGAGTTGGAGGTGAGTAAGACTCGCGTACAGAATATCAAGTAGCTTCGTAGACTTTGCCTTCGAGCAGGGAAAAATATCAAGCATATATTGAGCTGCAGTAGCGCTGCAAATTTGACCCCAACTTTGGATGTCAGAAATAACTTTACTACGTTTTTTAATAAAAAATTCTTCACTTTTCTTACACACTCTATTATATGATTAGAAAGAATTTTTTTCTACTCTATGGGTTGCATATTATATAGGATATTCAAGTGGCTTTTTATAGAAAGAAATTAAGTGGCAAGTTTGTAATTTTGATAAATTTATTAAGTGGATATTTATATCTAATCTTTAAATTTTAGTACTTCTAGCCTCAAAAAATTAAGAGAATTGTTTCAATTCTTTCTTTAACATTAGACTTAACCCGCATTTTGAAGTCTGGTAGCATCAAATAGAGATTTAACAAAAAAATCATTAAAACATCCAACGTTTAATAAAAAATAAAAAGAGACAAAGAAGAAAATAAGAATAAAATTTGAAATGTTATTTTTGTATTTTCATTATAAGCAAAATTTTCTTTACTGCTTGATTTTACTAGAGATTTTAAAATGTTGTATATTATATTCTTCTGTTGAGAGCTGGTGATTTTAATTATTATTATGCAGGTACAGGAACATAGCATAAATATGATTACACTAATCCGTAAATCTACATTTTATTTCTCATTTGAGAATTAAAACTACGTAACTCTTTGTATTAAAATATTTTTGCTTTATTTTCAACATTATAATAAATAAGAAGAAAACTCATTAATTTTGTATATTGAAGACAATATAATTAATCAAGAGTACATTAACTTGCATCTTATTAACTGCACCTGTCTTAATATGCAAGCATGTAGCACTCCATGCAACACAGTTCTCATAAAATCGTAAAAGCTGCTCTTCATTATTACAAATTTATTGCTAAGTTGACGCTGTTAGCAGCAAAATAATAATACACACTATCTTAAACTTTATAATTACATTTTCGCGAGCTTGCTCAACCATAAAATTTTCTATTCTGAAGTGTTACAGGAAGTTAGCTCTCTCTCTCTCTCTCTCTCTCTCTCTCTTTCTCTCTCACTTTGTTTAACTTAAAATTCACCTATTTTATTCAACAAAGATAAGATATTAAAAGTGCTAACAAAGTAAAATATGAAAGCATATTATACTTAATGTTACTAACGTTAATGATACCTTACGTATAAATATATTTTAGATTAAAATCCACGCAGAGGTTGAAATAGAAACAATATTAAATGATGTAATAAATATTTTAAAAGTACGTATGGTATTTTATCTACATTTACTAAAATATATTTTAATTTTGTAAAAGCAATGATGTTTATTGTTAGAACAGACGACTGGTGATTTGCAATTAATTTTGTGCCACATTCAGGCAGGTGCAACCGACATGATCAGCTTGAAATATGGCAAACATTGATGATGATGCTTTGTCAAACTAACCGCTCTCTTTATCTCTCTCTGTCCTGTTTTTTTCTCTTTCTCTTTACCACTATCTCTATTTTTCTCTATTTCTTGATTAAAAAAAAAAAGACAATAAATGAAAAAAGGAAATTTTAAGTTCTCCTTTCCCCCCCTTTCATTTTCGTTAAGATTTTGACAGTTTACTTCTAGAACTATTAACAAAACAAGCACCCATTTTAAAAATCAATTTACTATATGGTTTAAAATATTCATTGAGTTTTCTTAATTTTCTGTTATGAAAAAGTTATATGAAAGTCATAAAGAACTCTACTTTTATAAGATATAAATTATGTAAGAGAAAGTTAATTTATTATATACTTTTAAAATTCTAATTAAATATTAAATTCATTAATGATTCTTTTTATAATATAAAGTATAGTATAGTTTAGAGAAGTAAAAGGACTTAAAAAATAAAGAAAAAATATATATATCTGAGTCGTAAATCTAGAATATTGAACACCTTTGTCTTATATAAAACAGCAGGTAAAAAAACCAAAGACTGCATTGCCAAAGTAAAGATAAAAAAAAAAAAACGTACAGCAGCTCTTACAACTATTCCATCTTTCCTGCGTTTTACGATACACACAAGCATACAAAAAATAAAGAACGTTACGTTTGGAATCTATATTATAGAATTAAAGGGGCGGATTGGTCTAGTTAACCTCGTAGTTAGCATTTAGTTCCAATTTTTTTCTTTTTTAATGTTTCTGTATATATTTCTGGGCCCTCGTACTAACAGAGGTAGCAACAGAGGCAGGCAGGAAATGTATTAGTCCACAAACTCTAATACTCTCTATCACAAGGAAACTAGGCCCCGACTACCCTGACGTAAGGGATGGTTGAATTTTTGAGGGTTAGGTTGAAGATCGGGTATAGATGGATGGGAAGGTGACGACTGTGGCCTGTTATTATCTATTATTAACTTTAAAAGTGTTTTGTTTCTATGGGAAGTAGATCAATGTGAGACATTATTTGATCTTGTAAATTTATACAATACATTTTCGAAGAAGAGTTTTATGTAGCAAGAGTGGATGTAAAGTTAAGTGAACTTAATATTCATTTGCTATGTGTACCTGGCCCAATTATGTTTCTGTTATTGTATGTATGTATATTTTATTTCATAATGTAACAAAGAAATCCGGTGATGTAAATTTTAAAAACACCTTACTGTTTTAATAATAATGTTTTTTTTATCAATGTTTGATGATTTAATTATTCAATTTTTTTATATGCAAATATATTTTATTGATTTCTTTTTTCCTGTTATTATAATACAGTAAAATGGATCAGCTTAGGTTATTAGTATTTAAATGTAAAACAAAATGTTTAAATCTAATGGAGGTTATCGGTTTAAAAAAATGCTTAAAAATGACTATGGCTTAAAACAAGTAAAAGTATGTCTAGTATTTCTCATTTAAATTTCTCCGAAATCGGTGGAGTAGTTTTCTCAAAAATCGCAAAAAACGTGTTTTTCCCCATAAGCGTAATGTTAAATTAGGGGACCCTTAGCTTTCCCCGCGTCCCCCCGCGCGCTAAACCGATAACCTCCATTTGAGAGAATTACAAAATATATCGAGCCTGGGGTTTGGTAAAACCCACCATAAGTCCCAACGTGTAACAAATCTACAGCATGCTCAAAAAATAATAATAATAATGCTAGCCCGGGGTTTTAGCCCATTTACTCATACCAACATAATTTACGTTAATAATTATTTTGCATAGTATAACAAATATGTTTTGTAGCATAATTATTATTGCCATTCCAAAATAACAACATTATTATTTCTTTTATTCGAGCGTGAAGGATTCGTCTTGACCAACGCCCTTATGAGGATTACGGTGTCAAGGTATCAAAAGCATCTCATTAGAGGAGTTTCAAAATATTATAAGTTATTTCCTCAACTAATTAACTTATTACAAAACAAAATATTAATAATATATAACAATTATTGCCTTTAAAATTATTCATCCTTTTTTAAATTTCTTTGAATATCATATTTCAACACATTTTTAATTAAAAGAGTACAAAAATGAAAAATTATTTCCTTTCATAAAAAAATCGTCAAAGTGAAACTCAGTACTTCACAATCTCTTCAAAAGACAGCTCATATTTTTGGGGTTTGTATATTTTTGCTTGTTTTTACCAACGAGTGAATATTTTATTGAAGTTTTCGCCGACTCAGGGAGAAGAGAATAAATTGACGACAAAGCATCGTTTTACACAAACACTTCAAGCGTATATTCTATGGAAAACACGTCAATATAATCGCTGACTTTAAGATATAACACGTGTGTGTCTGTGTGCTTAGGTACTGTATACAAAACCTCGTATAGCACAAAAATACACATCTTGCCGTAAAAAGAAGAAGAAGACTTATGTATTGTCACTAAATGAAAAATTTATTTCTGACATATACTTTTTTTTTCCTTCTTTCAATTATTGTTTCTCACTGAGCTGTTTCATATTCAATACTTAAAATTAGTATATTTTTTTTAAGTATAAAAACTAAATAAATAACTAGAATATAAGTAAAGAGTACTAGTTAGTTATAGAATATTATCTAACATTGTTTTATTGCCACAATTTTTTTTCTGTCATTTTGATGCTTTGAATATATAACAAAACTCTTGTAGTGTATAAAGGAAGTTTAAATTTTAACGGATATATTACAATAATTTAAATTTGCACATTAATGTAACTATCATATCTATGTTTATAGGATTTCATTTCATACATGTTTGTACTTTATCACTGAGCTCATATCACCAAAAGCCACAATGAAATACAAAATCTGTGATGTTAGTATAAATAAATAGAGCGATAACAAGTGATTTAACGTCATTTTACAATCCTATGGAATTAGCTGTGACACTAGTGTTTACCGTCATCCCCTATCTACTTGTTTGCTGTGCTCTATTTTGTTACAGTATTAGCCCTCCGCCACAAATAACATCTTTTTTTTTCTCTCTTTCTCTCTCTCTTTCTCTACTTTAAACCCTTCAAGTTATGACTTTTTTTTCCTGCTAGCCCTCGGAGTGAGCAAACGTGCCCCTAGAGGTCTGAGCGTATATGTTTTGCTTTGCCCTGTATTGTATTTGCAACCCCTTCTCTCTTTCTCTCAAAAAGCTACGTATAAACAGAACTATATACGTATTCTATTTTTATACGCACGCATGAATTCAATTTTCAGTATAATATATTTGTCTCTAAAAATATTGCTTATTTTTTATGTCAACTTGTGTTATTGAAGTAAAGGGACGAGATAAGGAGGCAATGTCAACTAAGATATGGACCATAAACTGTGCTCTACAAAATCTCGTCCACACTTTTTACTCTTGATACTATGTGACCAGAACACTTCAAACACCAAATCTCGAACTTTTATATACTTTTTATTTCCACATTCTTTTCAAGTATAGAGATAAAATTCAATTTACCATTTTTTTATGTTGAATTCTATATGTTTTAGTAAAACTTAAAATTAGGTATAAAATGTTTAATAATTTTTATTTTAATAATCATCAATTATGTAATAATAATATTTTAATAATAAAACTGTATAATATAGAGGAGTTACGTAAAATGTGATTGAATGTGAATAAATAAAAATTGTGGTTTTATTTTAGGATTACTTTTTTTTTTCGTATATAGTGATGAATAAAAAAGGAAAAAAATATGAGTGAAGTTGCTGTCATGTTTTTGTCAGATCAGATTTGATACGCCAAGTTTGAGTTTCTCTTTTTCTTTCTTTACATATCTCCCCCTAGAAAACCAGGTAACAAGGTGTGTAAAATTACACCCTATATCGTTGAGCTGTTGCCACGAAGTATACAAAAATGAGACTACAGGATTCGCCTGGTCGAGAAACTTTAAGAAAAATATTCCCCACTATGGTATAGCCTAATCTCAAGCGTCCCTAGGAGAGAATCCCCTTTTCGCTTGAACACTGAAAGATGGATGAGAGAATATTTTCAACCATTTTCTAAACTTTTTTTTTCTCTAAACGAGGAGAGAAAAACGTATAAACTATAGAACCAGGAGAGAGAGAGAGAGAGAGAGAGAGAGAGAGAGAGAGAGAGAGAGAGAGAGAGAGAGAGAGGAGCTTATATATACAATCAATAAACTATCGTATGATGAGGAAATTTGTCACTTTTATTACCCTCACACACATGAACACATTATATATATACAAAAATCTTTTGAAAATAAACAAATAGTTGCAATATAATATACTACATAATTTTAAAATATATTTTGATGTAATATCATATGAAATTTGTTAAAAAAAATCTACATTAAGTCACGATAAACAACTCCGATTAAAAATTGTGAGAAAACAAATAAAAATAAATAAATAGAATCAGAATAAAAAAAAGATTAATTAACTTTTTAAATGAGATGATTTTGTATATATATTTGAATTACTGTCACATTTAAACAATATAAACTATGATGCGTTATTTCTTCGTAAGTTTCCTCTACGTAATAATGAAAAACTTGCAATATTTCATAACTTATGATGATTTATTTTTAAATTATTTTATAGTGTACTAGAAATGACACTAAAAAATGACCATGATGCATTTTCTTCTATGTTTTCAAATAGCCTAGTAACTTGAAACTATTTCTATGCAGATGCAGATATATGTTTAGAAACTTTTTTTTTTTTTTGAAAATATTACAGGAGAAAAAAATATTGCAGCAGTTTTATTTATTTGTGTTGTGAGTTATGAGGGTATTTGTGGCGTGCGGTATTTTGTGGTGAGGTGAAATGATACCTATGATACTGCCCGCCTCTCTCTCTCTCTCTCTCTCTCTCTCTCTCTCTCTCTCTCTCTCTCTCTCTCTCGCATATAAATCACTGCTGATCGCGCGATACCGTGAGTGCCAAAATCTCATCTCTACTGCTACCTACAAAAATAAAATTTCAACCAGAGTATATGTACATTATATACTGTATAATATACATATATGTATGTGTTGTGTGTGTACAACGTTACATAGAATACGAAAAGTGAA
This sequence comes from Ecdyonurus torrentis, assembly GCA_949318235.1. Lineage (NCBI taxonomy): Eukaryota > Metazoa > Arthropoda > Insecta > Ephemeroptera > Heptageniidae > Ecdyonurus > Ecdyonurus torrentis. The sequence continues at coordinate 32,960,968 of OX439130.1, forward strand.
TTTTGCTAGTGATTCTCTGTATAAAAATAAAATATCTTGCTTTGTATAGAAGTAAAAACTTGACGTCTTTAAATATTTAATAAAATGATATCAGAAAATGGTATATGTTATTTTCTTTAAAAGTTTCCTTAAATATATTTATTATCATTATTATTTTTATTAGCAAGTGCAAATGTCAAAGTTAGAATATCTATGCTTCAACGAATACCTTTTTTGTTTTAAATATTTTATTAAATCATAACCTTCGGTAAAAATACAATGAAAATATAATGCAGAGGACAGACACAAAAATGTTATTATTTTACGTTTATGGGCATACAATGCATTCATATGTAAAGTTTAAATAATTAACGTTGTGCTCCAAGCTCAAAAACACATGATAGTGCCGTAAGGCAATAGAATAAAAAAAATTTAACACAGTGTAGGTAAAAATTCAATTCTATTGTATATTACCATCAAATATTGTAAATTTCTAAATATTTCAATTTAAAAATTTTAAATGTCCCAAATTACCATAAACTATGCACTAGGATTAAAAAGCTGCAAAAAGTTAATTTTTAACACAACTAAAATTTAAAAACATTGGTAAATTAAAAATTCTTATTACTAATTAATATTTGGTAAAATACTCTGATTTACAAATGAACTATTTTTTTCCCTCTATAATGTTTTTGTTAATGAAGAAACATAAAAAATATATGGCAAACACAAATAACTGGTTAAAAAAAAGTGAATATATGAATAATTATTGTAAAAAAAAAATCATGTTTATATCATGTATTATTTTTTTCCCAAACAGTTTTAAATTTATGGGCATATAAAACAAACAGTAGCAGCCGCGGGCACAACGAATGCTGGTGATTTATTAAATCTGTAAATAAAATTGAATGTTAAACATGACATGATGTATCAATTTTTGTCAAAATAACTACACACTGAGGTTTCAATTGAATCTAAAGCTTTATCATAGCATTAGACGTGTGCACTAAAACTAAATTTCATTATTCTTATATTTTCTTTAAAACAAGAAGTAAACAATTTAATTTTAAATACCTTCATTCTTGAAAATTTCAAATTAACTTACCATTTGCACAAAAATCAACAGTAATGAGATTTTTTTGTAATTAATTATTATATAAACGTTTTCAATTAAATAAGAAATAAAATTTTAAATTATAATTACAAAATTTTGTTTGATATTAAATTTTAGAAATAAAAACGTATATAATATTAATCAAGATCTCGTGAAAAATGAAATGTAAAATATAGTATGTACGTAAAAATTAAAACTGTTGTAAAACTAAATTTATTAAAAACTATATTAATTTTTTAGGTTTCACAACCTTTTAATCGTATTTAAAATTAAATTATCATACTAAGTTATTATTTTGTTTATCATTATTTTAAAGTTTATATAATTTTGCATATTTTGCAAAACAATCATTAAATTTGCTTTGTTTATTATGGCGCTTGAAGTCTGTTATAACAAGGTCACACTTTCCTTTACAATTTTCACTACATAATAACGATGAAAATAATAAATTAGTACATAATACATAAACTAAATCTTTATATTTTGTAAAAAAAAAAGTCTCATGACTTCATATTATAATTACTATACTACATGATATGTATGTCTGCTTTAATTTTCTAAAAACACCAGTGTTAATGAACGATATTAAGTTAAAGTACTTAACAATACAATTCTAATAAGTACTGTTATACTGGTGTTAAGTTTAATAATAATAATAATAAGTAGATATAATCAATGATAATAGACATTACTAACTAAAATATTGATCAGTTAAACTTATTGGAAAATAATTACTAATCCTTTGCTCTATAATACCAAGGCAATATATTTTGAAAATTTTCATTAGTTCATATATAGTTTCCTACTCTCACCACATGACTATTATTATCCATTTCCTTTCTGACCCACAAATTAGCTACCCCTATCAGCACTTGAAAAAGATAAAATAACTAAAAGAGGTAATACAAATTGTCCAATGTTATGTATATATTGTTATATAAACTATAATATTTACAATTGCATCAATTTTTAAATACCATACAAATTTTAGTGATCGTTTACCAAATTACTTTGATATATTAGGCTTTGTGTAAATGCTAATTAGTTTAACCTATATTTCCACATACTTTGAGATTATTCTATCCACTCCAAAACCTCACACAAAAATTGAAATTGTGTTGTAAGTTTATGTACAATGTAATTACAATAATGTGTAGTGTACAAACAACACATTCAAAATTTTATATCTATTAAAGCAGAAATTTTGAATCCGGCATGTTATATAACGTAAAGTTAAATAAGATATTTAATTATTATTAATAATAAATAATATTAATTAATAATTTTAGTAAGGCATTGTGGAGCTTGACAGCCGTATTCAGTTTTAATGTATATTATAATAAAAATAAAGTATGTAACAACTTTAATTTGTTATGTTTACGTTAATTATGTGTTTTGTCGTTTTTCTGTACATTTATTTGCAAACTATAATTTTTTTAATCATTGATTAATCTAAATAAAATTTTACATAATTCTGGCTGTGTTTTTACGGCATTTATTATTTTGTATAAAACTAATAAAATTAAAACTATTACAATGTATTACATTTAATTTATAAATTTCTGTTTTGCATGCCTCATATACACTTAACGATTCCACGTAATAAATTATCAATGAAATAATTCCAGTTAATGATTGTAAATAATTAATTTATATTTTCGTTACTAATTCCAGTATTAATAATTATGGTTCAAACGTTTAAAAGCAAAATTAAGCAACATACAAAAATCTTGCAAATTTTTTATTCTAACTAAAAAAATTTACTTATTTTAAGTGATTTTTCTGCTTATAAGAAAAGTAATCAGAGTAAAAACTCTGTGTGGTTTTTGTGAAAGTTACCAAAAATATTCAAACACATAATGTACATTGCTACTTTTGATATCAATTTTTTTTGTCTTTGCCACTACAAGATCTCAGTTTTTATTGCGTTTTTCTTTACAATGAGTAGAATATTTTCTTTCTTTCTCTCGTTCTCTCCTGGAAGAAAAACAACTGTATATATGCTTTTGAAAAAAATATAGAAAAAACTCATAGCAAAGCAAAGACTTTATGTTTAAAACATAAAAGATGAAAGAAACGCTGACTACAACTGAAAAAAAATATGAAAGTACGGAAAAAAAACTGGGATGGTGAATGAATGATGCCAATAATACGATGAATTAACTTTTTTTTTCTCGCCTCGATAGTAAAGGGAGAAAACCGTCATGTTTTTTTTCTCTCTCTCTCTCTCGCCTTCTTCTTCTTTTTCTTCCTCTTTTTCTTGCTTTGTGAGGGTTTGCACGGCAATCAGTGAATTTCTTTCTCTTAAGATTTGCGCTCACTCAAGAGTAAAGGCAGCTCGCTCAGCACAACTTAATACACTCCGCGAGCGAGTGAGAGAGAAAATGAAGACAGACTACCCTCCTTGCAAATCAGAAACATTGCAATCATTGCATGTGCTAAATGAAACGAACATTTTACATTTTTTCTAATCATGCAGTTATTTTAGCAGAGAGAGAGAGGGAGAGACAACTTATTTTATTTTAATAACATATTATGCTTGATGATTGTACTTCTATAATGGCTTTTTTAATTATTATTTTCAATGATCGGAATGAATAAAAAAAAAAATACAATAAATATGTAAGTGTTAAAAATGTTTCAAGTTGATTACTTTTAAAGGATTCAAAGAAGTGATTTCTGTTATATAACCTATTCTACATTGTAGTGGTCTTAATTTATTTTTCTTGCTTCATCTAATTTTTAATTTTTTTATACCTAGCTCATCTCGTTTGTGCCAAGGTAAAGGTGATAGTAACTCAGCACCAATTCACGGAGACTATTGGTGGTAACTAATATGGTATTATTATTGTTGTGATTACTTTATGTTTAACAATTATTTGGCAATATAGAATATTAATATAACTTAATAGATTAACGTATTTTGAGAAATATAGTATAATATAATAATAGTAGTAGAAATATAGTAAATAACCAATAAAAGCAACTGAAAGAAAAAGCAATAAATTATTACAATCTAGTGATAACTCTGGGAAAAAAAGGTCATATAATGTCATGATTTACATTCTAATCTTATCGATCTTTACTTGTAATTGTAAGCTTTTAAAATGAAACACAAAATATAGAGAAGCTAAAAAATATATAATAAATTGTAACCATGGAGCATTAATATGGTTTAATAAACAGGATATCATAAACTTACCACTAAAATCAATAACAAAAAAGTACAAATAATTTCAAAATAAATTTAAAGTTTAAATGAGTGCGCGAGAGAGCTAATTCTGCGTGTTGCTAGCAGTATAGGGAAGGGAGAGAGAGAGAGAGAGAGAGAGAGAGAGAGAGAGAGAGAGAGAGAGAGAGAAGTTACAACTGTTCGCAAATAAAGGGTGGAAAAACATGCAAAAAAACGGGTGGCTGATTGTTATGTAAAAAGTGGCTGAACAATAAAAGCCAGTTGGTTATGCCAGCAACAGGTTATTAGCATTCTTTTTATAGTAGCCACTCACACTTCCAAAATACATTGCAACGCTTTTAATTACGTTTTTTTTGTATATATGTACACATACACTGCGCATAACTTTTAATTCATGAGTACTTTTCTGAGTTACTAGGCTTTTTTTTTAACTCGTTGATGAAATTTTTTAACTCTATGAATAAATTTGAAGTACTGCAATGCACTTTCAAATTGATACACTCTATTTTTTTAAATTCCTATTTACAATAAGGCTCTGGTAGAAGGTGCACATACATTTTTATTGCAAATGCATGTAATTTTTTTATTTCAGCAAAAAAAAAAAAAAAAAAAAAAAAAAAAAATCTGAAACTTAACAAGTAACCTAATATCAATGTAATTTAAAAATAGATGTGTATTTTACATGTATGTAAATTTATTTTTAATTGCTATGTATATATATATATATATATATATATATATATATATATATATATATATATATATATATATATATATATATATATATATATATAATATGTATATATGTATGGTTTTTACTTGCTTTTAATGTTTGTGCCATGTAACGTTATGTTTTATTTTAAATTGTTACAAATAATAATGATGCATAAAAGTAAATAAAGAGTTTTAATTTAAACACATACCAAAGATTAAACTTTTTATTTATTATTATTTTTTTTTTTTAGAAAAATAAAGGTAAATATTAATTTTTTATTGTTTTTGTTTCATGCTGAGCAATTTAAAAAAAAAAGCTAAATAATCTAGCTTAGTAATTTAAAACGTAGAACACTAGCGAAGTTACCAGTGATACATTTTTAACAAAACATAATAATATATATGTTAAATTCAGATTTTAATCAAACTGGTTAAGCATTTTTTGTTCTGTTATACTATTTAATGGTTGTGTTGATTTAAAAACAATAATAACTATATACCAGATAATATTCATCTTTTTTTAAAATCTTCTTTGTGTGACTTTATGTGCACTCAACATGCATACATGTAGTCTGATAGCAATTATAATGATAACTCACAACATGTTAAGCAAATAAAAAGTTAAAAATAGTTTTCTTTTAAAGTACGTTTGAATCACGACAGTTGGTCAAAAATGAAATACTTTATATATCCTGCACTACTTTTTTGGGCTAAATGTTATCATTTTGCTGCTAAAAATTAAAGATTTACTTGTCATGGAAGGAGGGAGAGAGGAGAGAGAGAGAGAGAGAGAGAGAGAGAGAGAGAGAGAGAGAGAGATTATTTCACGTTATGATGGTTATGATTAAGTTAAATACAATTTAGTACTGAAAATTTCAGGATATTAAAATTGAAGAAATGTTATCACAGATCCAGTCAACTATATTGGAGAACAATTTAAATGTACAAAGGTTCTGTGGTTCCACCGGAGATAAGCGCGTGATGTGCTGCGGGCGTCAGGTCTTGATTTTGCGGAAAATTGCAAGCGAGGCCTCTTTACACTGACTGCACACATTGGACTGGACATTTCATTCAGTTACCTGTCAGCACCAGCCGCTATCTCTCTCTCTCTCTCTCTCTCTCTCTCTCTCTCTCTCTCTCTCTCTCTCTCTCTCTAATACACACACAACACATAGACACTCACCCAATTTATTTTGCATTTCCATTGATTTTGGGTAAACAAAACATTTAATTTACGTAACAAAAATTACTTGCTGTTAACTTAACAATTTCAGTTTTTGTTTACGTAATATATGTATATATATATATATATATATATATATATATATATATATATATATATATATATATATATATATATATATATATACATAATATATATATATATATATATATATATATATATATACATAATATATATATATATATATATATATATATATATATATATATATATATATATATATATATATATATATATATTGAGACCCGTGATATTTTTTTTCAGAATTTATATATTTGTAAGCATTGTAGCAAACTTAGTACAGAGAATACTACTCAAATACATGGTCATTCACAAACTCAATTACAGAATAATAACAAGCAAATGGGGTTATTTTATACATATCATAGACAACAAAATAGTAATTAAAAGGCTTACGTAAAAAAAAAGTATTCAAATTATTTGAAAGGAAATATACGTACCCATGCATGGTAAAAAAAAAAAGCTTGAATTTGTTGTATATTTATTTAAAGTAAAAAAAAAAAAAAAAAAAAAAAAACGTTGTAATTATAACACATAATTTTTACTTAATATTAATTTCACGGTAGTTGAAGCTAAAACACACTTTTAATTTTTATAAAAACCTATTAGACGTTAATATTGTTAGCGTGGGGTTTTACAGTTTTGTACTGATGATACTGCGATGGATATACAGACATGGAGAAAACAGAAATCACCGTCTCTCTCTCTCTCTCTCTCTCTCTCTCTCTCTCTCTCTCTCTCTCTCTCTCTCTCTCTCTCTCTCTCTCTCTCTCTCTCTCTCTCTCACACACACACACACATACACACTCACAAGTCAGAACAAGTCAATTCCAATTTAACACACCGCTACATCCATCCGGCCTCTTTCATCTTGCTTTTTCCTCTCTCTTTCTCTCTCTTCATTTCAACTTAATATAGAGTGAGAGTGCATAGAGTGCGCGTAATGTAATAATTTACAAGTTACTCAATTATTGTACAGATTGTGTAGTGAATACCAAATTTTCATATTTCAAAAGTTAATATTAAAAAAAAACAATAAATATAATAAAAGTTATCATAGTATTCTTGTATTTTATAAGAAATAAAAATATTCAGTATTCAATAACACACGCGCACTCAATCAAAAATCTCTTGTTGAACGCATTGTACTTACTAGTGGTTTTTTAGATGTACTCTTAACCCCGAGTAAAAGTTTTCATTTGTTATGTATAATTTTGTACTTTTAAAAATTATCTATATTGAAAAAGAATAACATGAATTATTTAAATTAAAATAATATAGTTTTACCCAGAGTTTTTTAAAATTTTCAATGTAATAGAAAAAAGGTCTTAAAATAAGAATATAATATGCACAATACTAATTTATGAATTTTTTATTATTATCCTTATTTATATCTTATTAGGCTCGCGTATGCAAGAGGGCTTTTTTACAATGCCCGATTGAGGTAAATCAAAGTAAAAAAAAAATAATAATAATAATAAAATAAATGAATAATACTTTCTACATGATCATATTTAATCCTAAAGAATCAATTGAATTTACCACAAAATATTTTGAAATCAGTTAAATCATGTCAATGGAAAAGTAGTTTGCTACATATAATATATCAAGTATGATTTAGCAAAAACGTACTGAAACCAAACTCGTTGTGGCTGAATGAATTGCTACTCGGATGTTTATCGTCAAATCACGTGCAATTGAAGCGTCTAGAATTACATTGTAACTAAAAAAAAAAAAAAAAAGAAAAAAAAAGGAGTTCCCAATGACTTCCAAGTTCAGTTAAAATGTAATAGAAGCGATAAAACGAACAAACGTACGTACGTGTTTCACAACAATCGATTTCCTATCATGCTTTTCTAAGCCTCTTATCTTAAATTTTAATTGATTTTAAAGATGGAAAGTGAGAAGTAAGGATAGAATTTTAATTCATTAGTGCCACTAAAAAGGTTAAAATTATATTCTTTAAAAAAAATAGCTGCACAGTTTTGAGTTTTACATTCAATGTGTATGTTAGATTTTAAACTCTCAGTGGTATTTTAGATTTATAGTTATAAGATTTTAAGAGTTTTTTTAAGCTTTATAATATAAATGAATTTCAGGTACATGATACATGTCACCAATTGAAATGTTTGGTACAAATATAACATTTTAACTTTACATGTATGTGTCAGTGTTTCTCAAAAATTACTAAAATCTATGCCCACAAGTGAAATGTTAAAGAAAAAGCACATCTGACAATTTATTGAGCATTATTTACTCTGAAATTGCAATCGGGTTATGTCTCGTGGCATAAGATAAGACGAGTGCTCCCTGGACTGCTCTTCTCCCTTATTTTTACCAGGCTACAACAAGCAGGTTTGCGGGCCACTCGGGTGTCATGTGGCCACAAGTACCCGGCAAATAAATGCATCAACTACACTCAAGAGAACGTTTATTCTATACAAAACTCTAAATAAACAACATAAAAAGTAAGTGCAGTTCAGATTTTAATCTTAGATTGTTATTATAAATTCTATTCTTTAAAGTATAGTATGTATATACTAACTGTATATTAATAAGAATTAGCATATCTTTTAATTATATTATACTGTTTCTAAGTTGTTAGTTGGCTTTTCATCTTTGTGTACTGAGAAAATTATTTTTAAAATACAACAATGACATAATATGTTAATAGATGTATTTTTTATATATTTTAGTAAACTCTGTTTATAAAATAGAAATGATAATATTTTAACAATTCTCAAGAAATAGAAACATGAATTGTCCCCACTTACTTTGAATTACTTTTAAAAACTGTAACTGTGAAGAAAAATGTTGTTAAATTATATCATTTTGTTGCAGATTAAAAAAAATTGTTCAAAACTTGGCTTCAATTCAATATTTTTCAAGGGTTATTTGTTTCTTCAAGTGTACATGTTATTTTTTTTTCGAGTCGAGATGAGATTTTTCATAGTTTTTATGTTCACATAAGGGTTGATAAAGAGTTTTCCAGTGCCGAGTGTTGACCGCTATAATAAAAACATTAAAACAAAAGCATTCTAGAGTTGTACATTCACGTACGAAACTTTGTGTAACATTGTGTGGGAATGTTAATAATAATAATAAAAAAACTTTTAGAAACTCAAGTTGTTACCAGTCAGCAAATAATGCAGTTTAGCTTGAATGGTATGGATTAGTCAAGAGTATTTTTAATTTAGTCCTTGAAAAGTCAAGAAGTTTTGTTACAAAATGGTGTTCTAAAATTTTTAAATACAACAAAAGAAAATATATATGTTGAATAATAATCAAAATAGTTGAAATTTGAAATAACATTCCTTTTTGATAACTTAACTTCTTAATTATTATTTCTGTTTATAAGATAACTTAAGCAATTTAAGATACTTTTTAAGATTATATATATATTTTATATATATATATATATATATATATATATATATATATATATATATATATATATATATATATATATATATATATGATATAAATACATATATATACACGTTAGGTATAATGGATTTTTTTCTAAGGAGGAAGTGAAACAAAATAGCTAATAGTGCATTACGTAAAACACTCTTAAAAAAATAAAGAAGTAAAAGCAAAATATTTAAGAAATGCAATTCAACTTAAGCAATCTTCTATCTCATTGCATTATCTCACTTAATCTTATACTAAAATAGAATTGTTATAAATTACATAAAATAGAGACAAGAAATTTATCTACGTGTGGAGAAGTAAGCGAGAATTTATTACATTTTTTCTTCTTCTTCTTCTTCTTCTTCTTTTTTATTGCGCGGTCGTACATCAATGGCAAGTATTGTATAGTGTATAGTTGCTGTTGACCTGGGACCATAAATACTGACGAGTAAATTCAAGAGAACACCACAAAAATATGACTTCACGTAAAGTGACTTGTTGTAGCAATGTATTAAATTATGTTATAGCGAGTGTGCATGCCACTTTATTACGTAAAGTAAGACGTTGCAAAATATTATATGAGACTTTATGCATTATGCATTGTCCTTTTACTGATGTACAGCACAGTAACTTATATGATTATTTAATTTTGCACACAACTCTCGTTTAAAAGATAAGTCAGCTAAGGTTCAATTTAATATTATTTGAAACTTTTGAAATCTCTAAATATAGTCACTGTATTATATCTGAATGTATAATGATAGTCCAATAAGAATTTTAACTCAACGTTGAAAGTTTACCATGACAATCTCTCGTTTGAATATAAAAAAAGAGTGATTTTTTTTCTTTTTGCATATTTTTACTCTAACATTAGGCATAAGCAATTTTAAGAGGATTATCTTGCGCATATACTGTCTGAATTTATAAAGATTCTTCTCATTAAGCCTGATGTTAAAAAAAAATCTATATTTCAATTATACCCACTCTAAAAACTTTTTTTTTTAAATATATAGACAGCTGTGATACTAAGAAATATAAATATTTTAAAGAGTACATGTTCCCAAAACTTTCAAAATTTAAATATGTGAATATATTGTCATATTACCCTATTAAAAGAACCCTGATATACACCGGGTGTGGTTACTGTGCCTGATATAGTTTACTATATACAATGTTATGTATGTTTGTTGTATGTAGTATTCTTGTGTAAGTAAACCGCAACACGTATGCTATATATAACAAACGATCTCAAAATAATATGCATGGGACACAGTTTCAGTTGCACTTTGCATGCACCGAGCAAGCGTGTGACACCACAGTTTGCAAACATGAGCTGGTCATGCTCATCCATAATTGAAATGATGAAATATTCTGATGTGACCTGACAACAATAAGCAAAATCATTATTTACATACATACATGTTTGTTTGTTTGTTTGTTGCTCTAAATAACCACTTCACGTGCATAAATATACTGTATATTTCATTTATTTTCAAATCAATATATAAAACTATGCATAAAATACATTGTAAACAAATAAGATGATTTTTTTGTAATACTATCTCTCTCTCTCTCTCTCTCTCTCTCTCTCATATTATTGATATTACTTTGATATATTTTTTTCAAAGATGAATAATAAAATAAAAGTTATGTTGCCATATTTATGTTTTATGTTTCATTATTACTTTTTTTTTATAAATATTATAATTAAGTTGCACTTAAAGGCGAATTTTTTTCTTTTAGTTACCTTGAAAAACAATATTATATAGAGAATAGTCAAATCTATACGAAATATATTTATTAAAAGAAATAAAATTAATTTTAATTCAAGATAAGTAATTTAAAATTCAATGAACACATCTGTAAAAATTGACCAGTAAAGATATTTTACAAGAACCTGCAGAAGTGTATCAAAAATCTATCAAACCAGCATATTATATTACCATCATGACATATGCATTATGTATAACATATATTTAAAATCATTGATTGTTTCTACCAAAAATTTACAATTTAAACGCTTTATTCTGGTTTTAAAATATAATTCATTTCTTGTTGTGGAGTTGAAAGATGTCAAAATTATAGATATGTCAGTTTATTTTTAATGGAGGATATAATATTTTGAAACAAAAAGAGTAGAGTTTTATCTCACTATATGGGTGAAGCAGGATGCTCGTCACTCCAAATTAAGAACTTGTGTTGAGATGAAGCAAAGAGGTCACCTCTTTTGAAATATGTCATGTCTTCACGAAAAACTTTTTTTTCTTTCTTTAACCTTAGAAAAGAAGAAGAAAAAAATCCAAGTGATTCATTTACATAATATAAGACAAAACGAGAAAACTTTAAAAATATTTTAGGTAAAATTTTAAGTTTTTTTTTTCTTTTAAATAGTTTTAAAATTTAAATAAGGGAAAAAAGAGATTGGGTTGAAAAACATTTGCTTTTTTATTTATATAAAAATGTTATTATTATTTTTTTTATCAAATAAAGTTAAAAGTTTTACTTTTTGTACCAATTTGAATTAAAGTGTATTACTAAATATTTTGGAACAAACAGCTATGAAGAAAAAAGAAAACAAAGAATTTTAAAGTACATAAATTATAAAATTATTAATATAACGGTAGTCATGTCACTTGACTTTTTTTTTTTTTACAATCTCACCAATCGTTAGTGTAATCTGTTACATTAAAACCAAATTAAAATACATTAAATTACAAATGTTGCATTAAAAGGACATAATTGTTAATATTTGATTACTGCTTTTTGTGTGTATAACTAACTTGAATCTTGTTGTTTTTATTTTTATTATTTATTTTCTTGAAAAGTATAAAAAAAAATGACAACAACCAATCGTACTCCTAATAATGGTTCCCGGTGATTAAAAAAATTGATAACTAAAAGCTTGTAAAAAATTTGTCTAGAATCCATCATTTAATTTATATTTTTATCCTCGGTGCAGTAGTTTTCTTCAAGCACACTAAAAGCAAGATTCCGCAACTCAAAGGATAGAAGGGGTAAATTATGGGACTCGCACCACCAATGTTTCTCTAACTTGCTCCACTGACAAACTTTGAAACGTTTTACAATTATTCTCATACCCAAAAATGTTTAAAAAAAGAACTCACATAATTTCTATTAAATGTAAGGTGAGAGATATTTAATTTTCCCAAACTTTCAAAAATTATACACAATTTGTAAATGATACACTAACTATAATGTACATTAATGATGTTAATCATACAGTAAATTGTTATACTATATATAGTGAGTGTGATGGAATTCACTCACAAATCAATATGAGCTATACATACCCATCCCATGTATATATATTATAATATATATTATATTTTAATACCCGAACGACCAAATGATTTGATCAGTGTTTAAATTTTCATTATTTTTTAATTAAATAATATTTACATATAAGCGGCTTTAGTAATAAATAATAGTATATAATAAATATATGTTATATTTATATATAATAAAATACCAAAACTGTGTGCATAAATGTTTTTTTAATAAACGCGTGTTGAATAACCAATTTGCAAGCTTATTGAAACTGCTCAATTAATAACAAAGTTTTGCATATTGCTCACTCTCTCTCTCTCTCGCTCTCACTCTTATTTCAACCCTTCCCTAGGGAGAGAAAAAAAAGAGAGAAAAAAGCAAGCGGGGTCACTAAAAATTCTCTACATCAAATTTAATTATTTATCAATCTCACCCAGTAATAAAGTATTTTAAAATAAATGAAATTGGATTTTAAATTCCAGTTAAAAATTTATTAGCTTTTATATATCCTTTATATGATGTGAAATCTCGTTGTAACAAGTGTTTCATTTTTAATTAAGTATTCCTATTCACAAAAAAAAGTTAATAAGTTAAAATTAAACATGAAATAGCTTTGTAAAGGCGTAATATTCGTTGAAGTACTTTGTTTACGTTATTTTCACTAGTTTTTTTTTATAACATTTTTGAGTTAAAATAATTGCTTATTACAATGAAAGTACTTATAAAGTATATTGCTTTGAATTTTTGCTACATGTAATCCATCTATTTTATAACTTTTTGAAATTTTTGTATCGTTTTAAAATTTAAGTATATGTGAATTACTTATAAAAAAAAAATCAATAGAATATGTTATTTTATTGCTTTACAAATATTTGCACTTTTTTTCGTTCCCCCCCCCTCATATAATGGTCATACATACTACCACCCTCACAGTAAAAGAGGGAAACAAAGTATTAGTGGGTGTTTCTTAATACAAAAATTATATCGTTTATATCCACTCTTGATTGTGACAGTTTTGACGAAAAACACACAAATGAAACTGCAATTATATAGACCAAAAAAAATCAAATTCAGAAGGAATGGATATATTAACAAGCATTATTGTTTCGAAAAATGACTCTCATAGCCCCCTTGCTACTTGTGTATTTTTATAAATACGATTACATTGATTTAGATGTGCGTATATAAAAAGTTGTCTGTCTATGCACTACACTTTTTTATTAACGAATTAGACCCCATGCACGCAGAATTCAGTGCAGACATCAGCATTACATCTTTGTTAAAACGTTTAACAAAATATTGTAAAATTACATATCCCTGTTCTGTATTTTTTTATATACATACATTTTTGTTTACTATTTAAATAAAAAAAATAATAATTAATCAATTTAAATTTTACCCATCAAACAATTCACAGTATTTCCTAGCAACCATTCAATTGAATTATGCAGCTCCGGCGGCCAAAGCTCTCGTGTAGATTACAGTACATTAAATACTGGAATGAGCTTACAAAATTGGTGAGCAGTAAATGATTTACAAGATATCAATATAAACGTATTTCTATTCATATTCCTATTTTTTGATAAGTACTGTACAGAGATAAAAGATATTTAATAACATTTGCTTTTATTTGAATCATCCTACATTTAAATTGTATATAATACTTATAACAATTATACTAAACATGTAATATTTATGAATCAGGAATATATATATTATTAATATATATTATATATATATATATATATATATATATATATATATATATATATATATATATATATATATATATATATATATATATATATATATATATATATATATATATATATATATATATAGTAAGTACGTACTACATGAAATGGCGAGGTGTAATTGAGTGTAGTATATATAGTACTGTACTACGTATAAAATGTGGTGTGTATAATTACATGTATAGTCATTTCATTGCATGGGGAGAACACCTACTAAAGATCAGTACTAATGATGGTAGTTATTAGTTGTTAGTATTGCCGCTTGGGGCGTACTGTACGTGTTCGTTCAACTGATATTATCGTTCTTATAACATGGATACTTTTACATCTCGAATTAATATTATTATTAAATACTTTAGTATAACAAGTATTTATTTATGGTATCTTAATTAAATATATTATTTTCAAACCAATGCTTATGAGACAGTTTTTTTTTATCAAATTAGAAAGTTAATTAATGAGAAACGCATTTACAATAAAATGGGCATTATCTGTTTATTTATAATATTGAATTCTTTCAAAACTAATCAATTTTTAGTTTAATTATCTTTGATTGTTTTGAAATAGAAATAAAAATTATGTTCACAAAATATTTGTTGCGTTATTTTTCCTTTGGGATGATGAGAAGAGAGATATATAAGGGGAGATTAGATGAGAGAGAAAGAGGTGTAACCATGTCTCTAACCTGCAGGCGACTCTAAATTGCAACTAATTGCCATAAAGAGACCACAGTGGCCAATTTTAGCAGTCATGCAATGAAATCCATTTTCAACGCCCAGTCAATCAACTAAGAAGTAAATTGATATTTAATGTTATTTTATAATCTTGTTTTCTTTTTTTTTTTTTCAAACTCGTTTACGATTCTCAATGCAGCAGTTTAGTAACAGGAAAACGATAAATTGTTGTTATAAATTTCAAATATAAAGCCATGTAATCTATAATCATGGTATGATTAAATTGAATGAAAATTTGGATTGCATGCGTTGACTTTTCATGTAAATTGACTGCACAATGTAAATATTGGTCCGTGTGAAGAGGCCTCTGTGTTTATGTATCATTTGTACACAGGACATAAGATATTTTACCATTTAAATCCAGCACGTGTTTTTCTCGTAAGAATAACCTTTATTGTATCATGAGAATAACATTGCAAATTTAGCGCAAGTTTTTGAATGTTAAAAATTATCGTACATAGTATCGTATCGTACCGTTGTGTGAACATAGTCACATTACATAATAACTAATGCCCTACCAATCACTTTTTTAAGTTAATATAATATTGCACGGTAAGAATAAATTACGTATAATTTATGCTGCTTTTATGTCATGATAGCAAAAATGTTATTAAATTAGAACAACATAAATAATTATGCTGAAAAAGAACAACATAATACTTATGCTATACAACATATTAATTGTGAAGCATAGCTTAGATTATGCTGCTCTGAACAAATTCTGCTGAAAATGGGCTGGCATAATTATTAAGCATCTATTTTTGAGCGTGTGTAAATAATTTATTCAATTTTATATCTCACTGAGCCTTTTTTTGGGAAACTTGAATAAACAAATAACACATCCTCTATTAAAATTGATATTCCCAAAAAAACTATTTATTCAATTTGTTAATACCGTAGCAAAGATTTATGTTCAAATTACAAATATTAATTATATAAAAGTTAAGATTTTATTTAGTACAATTAACACCTTGAAAAAAATAAAATAAAAAAATCTAATATTGCAAATGAACACAATGTGGTTAGCTTTATTTTTTTAGGTCTAAACAAAATTTGATACTATGGCAATTACTTCAGCTACGAGGAAAGTTGAAGAAATAAAATAACAATTAAAAAGTTTTATTGTTACATAGCAAGTTGTGACCACGCACGAGGTTTTAGTATTTAGTGACTGGTCAACTTGGATATGGGTATCGACCTACCAACTTTAGCTAGACGTAAAACTGGAACTGGAACAAAAATAACATTCATTTGTTCTGGTAAGAGGAGATTGACAAAGTTTGCTCCGAGCAAGGCCAATTCAGTTCGTACAGTTTGGATGTTACAGAAAAATATTGCAAGAAACTTTACTATTCTCACCATATTAGGTGTTATAAAAATAATAATATGTTTGAAGAATATTTTCAATTAAAACTCTATAATAGTTTCATTGTCATTTTAATAAAATAAAAATATATTTTGTGTCAATTTCTTTTATAACTAAAGAAACTGGCAATTATTTTAATTTGTAATTGGGTTAAAAATAAAGTATAAACAGGTTTTCTTATTAGTTATCCTATTATTCTATACACTAAAATGAACATGGTAAACATTTTTCCTATTTTTAACGATATCCTTTTATTATTATTTTTTTCCCCGAAAATATATATAAAAAAATTCATTACTCGGATTCATTGGAGCGGACCTTCAATTTTGTTGTGACGTATTTTTAGACTCTACTAAAAAGCAGTCCCTTGATCAAAATAGAGTTTAAGGGAATATACTGAGGTGGACGGGCAGTACAAAGAGGGGTTGCGGCTTAAAGAGGTCCGATCCGGTGTTCACTATATAGTTTACCATAAGACTTCATTGGATTTTCCACAGTTTAAATGCTTGTGGCCACATCTAAAATTGTATGGCTAATACTTGATCGCAATAATGCTTTAAGTTAACATTATATTCCCGAGAAACTTTTGCAAAGATTAAATAAAATAATCTAATCACGTATGTATATAAAATGGGAGATAATCAAAATTTCAGCTAAAAAGTGCAATTTAGGACACATATTACACACGTCTTCATTCAATGAACTAAACTTTATAACTACGCTCATTAAAAATCTCACACACCATGAATTTCTCATATTTTAATTTTGCTAATTACAATTACTGATAAAAAAAATTACATCTGCCAAAAAAATAATAAATAAATGGAAAATGGAGTTTGAATATGATTATTTATTGAAAACTGTATAAATTTTATTAACTTTCACACAAATTCTCTATCATTCGGGTGAAAACTAAATTAATTTAAATTTTAAGGAAAATATTCATAATAACAAAATATTTTCGAGATACAGTGAATAAATGGTGAAGTAACTTAACTTGCTTGCTCTGCCCTTGCTTGTGGGTCAGTCTCTCTCTCTCTCTCTCTCTCTCTCTCTCTCTCTCTCTCTCTCTCTCTCTCTCTCTCTCTCTCATGCATATTCATGTCGGGGCAGTCGGCCGCAAAGTCACTCGAACCTCATGCAGTAAAATTTTCTTATACTAAACCGGCAAATGAAGAGAAAGAAAAATTATGAATAACTAATTTAATAATTGATTTTTGTGAAGTCACTTCTAGCTCAATGATAATCAACTATTTTAATAAGAATTTTAAAATTAAATATTATAATTATACTAAACTGTATACAGTTTTATTATTTTCTATTTTTATTAATGATTATTGGATTTGTCTTTTATTATTATTATTTATATTATTATAATATTTGTTTACAGTAAGAATGCATATATACATTATATAGGAGTGAAATTTATTTTGTTAAAATATAATATTTTATTTAAAGAAAAACTAAGGTTTTATTTTAAATATATTATTCAATATTACAACATTGAAAGAGAGTAAGAGAAAGGGGAGATAAATAAATATCTGATATTTATTACTTTTTAGTAAAACTTGTAAGTAAATCGTAGTCTGAGCACTGTCTGTTTTCCTAGATTTATAATTCTCTTACTAAACCTAATGCAGCTGATAGAATTGTAAGTTTTAAACAAAACGTAGAACTTTGAAGAAGGTTATAAAGTCAATATATTTCTTAAGACTATATAGTACTTCAACTTAATTTTGTTCTTAACAAAGTTTGACCAAAATAACGTTACATTTTAAAGTTATATATATATATATATATATATATATATATATATATATATATATATATATATATATATATATATATATATATATATATATATATATATATATATATATATATATATATATATATATTAAAAAAATAAAAGTATCGTATAGCTTTCAATATCTGTAACTATAAAAGTTGATATTTTTTGCTACGTGGGAAGCATGGGATGTAAGAAATAAGTTTAATATATCAAAGTAACTGCAACATCGAATAAAAACCAAACTAAACTTTGGTGCTGCAATGTTACGTGATCAAATTAGATGGAGAAAAAAAAAGTCGATCATATCTCAAGATGCAATTTAATTATTTTTATGTGCTTATTTAATTTATACACATGATATTAATTGAAAATGCAGGAATAATGTTGTTTTTTATATACACGCTTATTTATTTAATAATAAAACGTATCTTACAAGTTTTTTTTTTAACAAAACTAAAGAAGATTTTCAAATTATTTATATCTAACAATTATTTTTGTAATATTAGCTTTTAAATTCTTGATTGTACAAAAAAATAATAAATTTCTTATTAACTTATTATTATTGTATAAAATATTACTTAATTAGTTTTAACATATCACTTTACGTGTAATAATCTAGTTATACACATTTCATGTGTTTGAATAATTGGAGTATGATTTATTTGTAGTGAGAACGTATATACACCTCCCGCTTACAGAAGATAAAAGAGAAATAAATTACAAAAATATGGCAACACTCTAAAGAGATAAAGTAAAACACGGAGACGTTATACACTAAATCAAGGCACGCAACCACTGTACACTATATGTCTTGAGCAGCGTACTTACTTTTTTTTATATCATTACGCAACTTAAATTATATTCACAAAAAATATCATCATCATATTAAGTTTTACGAGCAACCATAATTGTGGGATTTTAAAAATTTCCATTTGTCATAATTTTTAATTTATATTTTTTTATCTGCATTTTTTTTTTATTATTTCTATAATGTTACGCAAGTTTAAAATTTCAACGTAATATTTTCTCTAAATGATTTTTTTTTACCTTCAGTATAGTAATATAAAATTATATATTTAAATATGAAAAAAAAATTTAATTTCTTATTTAATTTCTTTTGGAGAAGACTTTTAAGCTCAAATGAGTTAAAAATTTTAAACAATGCATAATAAATATTTATATATTTCATGTCATTATTATTTTTACTATTAACAATGCTATAAATAGTAATTTGTAGCTTACTTAGATACTATTAAGGACCATAAATATACTACAGAAAAAATTTCAAACATAGTTTTTGTATTTTGAATATACGAGTCTACTATACGCAAAAAAAGAGAGAATACTTACAATGTAATAGGTAGACATATAACCTAGAAAATAGGTATTATTATACTACAATAATACCTAATGCAGGTGCACTGTGCAACAATAAAGATGTGACTCACTTAGTATTGTAGTTTTATAACTACCTGTTCCAAATTCAAGTGTACCTATTACACCTATTCATGTACCTGCCATTAGTAGTATTTTTTTTCCGTGTAGTTCCAAAACCCGCTTCTTCCATTTTCTATAAAGGTGATTTTCTTATCCCTATCAGGTATGATACCACCAGTATTGAAAATGGAAGAAGCGGTTGTTGGAACTAGTAGACTAAATATATTGAATTACATAAATTCGTAAAAAATTTCTTTTCATATTTTAAGAAAAAGTTCTTAACATGAAAGCAACATACATACACATAAACTAGTTAAATCTCACTGTTGTTGTTTTTCATTTGTTTTATATACACGTTCTTACTTTTCACATTTATTATTGAAATAAAAATTCCTTGTTTATCACTCAAAAATGAATAATTTTTAATTTAAAAAAACTGAACAATAAATTATTGTAAACAATACAGCCGTGCGACTGTGGTTTATTGTAATTTACAGAATTACAACATTGTTTTCATTTGTACGTTGCTATACTCTGTTTTTATTATCCCGCTATACTGCTTGGTTATATGCATATGTTATGAGAAAATGCTTCCTTTACTGTTGACAAATAAAATGTGAATAATGAACCACGTTTTACATTTTTTTTTTTTTTTTTTTTACATATAAAAAATATTTCAATGCATGTTTCATAAAGTAAAATATTAATAATTTACTCCCTTTTTTCATGCTACTTTATTTCAGTTATTATTTAGTCATATGTATAAATAAAAAATTGTTTTGTTTCTTTATTTTTTGTTATAATATATTATATAATCAAATACTATATGCAATTCTACATAGTAAATTCTTACATTGCGCTTAAGTTAGAAAATATTACTTAATATTGTACATAAAAAGCAGGTAACTGGAAGTTGAGAAAGGTCGTAAGATTATATGACGTAGTACATATAGTTCCGATACAAACTAAAACACTGCTACGTTAAAAACAAGTATCCTACTACATAGGCAATTTGTTAAGCACATGTAACCAACTGGTTGCATATACTTCAAATTTTGCAGGGGCTGGCTAAGCTCTCTGGAATGCAGGTGGCTTGCTCATTTCATTACCAATAAAAAAAACGACAAAATTGAAGCAAAAAGACTAAATTAATAATAAAATAACAAACCAATATGCTAATGTGCATTTTATTCTACGTCTTTTTACTTTTTTTATATATTTTTATTTTTTTTATTAGAAGGCCAATATCTTGATTGTACTGTGCCTAACTATATATTGTACTTATATAATGTGTTTTTGAAATAAAACTCTTTCTAGATCTGAAATAATATTTATTACTATTATTATGTTACTGTAGTATTTGACACTATAAAATGTAGAATCAGTTAAAAAGGTATATTTTTCAGACATTTTAATTTACAGAAAAAGAATGATTTATGAGATAGCGGTAATAATATATATATTATATATATATATATATATATATATATATATATATATATATATATATATATATATATATATATATATGTATATATACTGTATTAAATAATATGCTCCGTTAAAAAAAATCCGTTGAGTCCTTAACCCCCTGTTAAACATACTAAACTCGTTACTATTATTATTTTTTATAATATGACCATAAATAATTGTAACAACTTTAATAAACTTCGTGGTAGATTACTTCAAGACACGTGCACAAAATTCACACTAAGGAAAAGTAAATTGAAAAATAATAAAATGAGAAACTTTGAGTGAAAAATCAACTTCTTTTGTAGCAAAGTACTGCAATAAAAAATATTTTATATATAGTGAAGCAAAAATTGATTTTCTTAAACAACCCCAGCTTCTCAACGTTGTATGTATATGTATATATGTATGTATATATATATATATATATATATATATATATATATATATATATATATTATATATATATACACAGAGAGAGAGAGAAACTAACAATATTATATACGCTAAGATACATTGTTGATATGAAAATATGATAAAAAGTTAACCCTTTTTCTCTTTCTCTCTAGCTCTTTTTTTAAATATAATAACATAAAACATGCATATTATACAGTTTTTAATATAATAATCGAAGTGGTATAAAAAAACACAAGCAAATGATTTTAACGTTAATCTTAAGTATATTTGCATAGCGAGGGAAATGTAAGTGGGGTTTAGGGTTTGTTACACACGCATAGATTGCTCTCTCTCTCTCTCTCTCTCTCTCTCTCTCTCTCTCTCTCTTTCTCTCTGTCTCTTTCTCAAAATGTTATTCATTCTACTACATAAAGTGAAATTCACTGCCAAATTAAATATTTTGTATAAAATTTATATAAAATGAGAAAAAGTTTTAATTACTTCATATTGATTGTGTAATTTTTTTCATTAAATTGTCAAATAAAAATACAAATTTAAGTACTCTTATCCTGAATATTAATAAATAATATTAAAATGTTAACAAGAAATAACAGTAACATAGAAATGTTAATTTAAACAATAGTAACTTCATATTAAAAATAAATAAATAAATAAAAATAGAAATGCAATATATATTTTTTTATAACTTTTATTTCACGTAACATTGAATTGTTATACGTGCTATTTCATTATGATAAAAATCATATAACGTGTATTTTTTTATTTTTATTTTTTATAAACTTTCGTGGCATTTACAGTAACCTTACTTATCGCAAAATCATGCGTGCAGGGAACATTTTAAAAATTACTCAAATCAAAAAGTTTATACCTTTAACCAAGTTTTATTACATTTTTTTTCTCTGTAAGTGAGCATGTTTGTATTTAGTTTAATAATACGGTACGTATTATTTTCATTTTTTTTTACCATGCAATCTGTATGCATTTAATAAAAATATAAATACCACATAATAACGAAAGTATTATAATTAATTTTGTAATAATATATTCCACCAACTTTTACAAAAATATAACATACTTTGCTAAATAAGTATCAAAAATATTTAAATAATTAATTCTAGTGTAACTTTTATTTACTATCGCACTTTTATAAAATTCAGAAAACAATCAGTCTGAATCACAGAAAATCACAGAAATAGTGAACTCTTAACTTAAATGCGTGATACAAGAAAATAGTGCGTCATTTTTTTTTTTTTTTTTTTTACTCTTCTAAACCTACAAATTACTTTGTTTTCAATTAATCTGAAGTAAACAAGATGACCCTATTTTAAGCATCATAAGTTTAAACAAGCTTGCATATAACCCTTTAATTTGCTTCGCAATTCTGACTTCACCCATAACTATAATGATAATATATTATGGAATGGAAAGTGGCAATTAATGCAAATTTTCATTGTTTAAATCTAATATGAAACTATATAGTTTTGTGAATCATGTTACCTTAAGTATGACTATACCTTGCTAAAATACTTCCACCTACTACACTGGCAATGTACTGTACTTGTTAGTAGTTGAGTAGTTTGTAAGCATGGGTTGGGAGGTAGGAAAGGTGGGTTGTATATAGGCTTTCTAAGTAGCAAGCACTCAGCTGCCCGCTAGATCTTCTGATGACAGCATTAAATATTAATTTCACAAACCCAAAGCTGTTCTCTCTCTCTCTCTCTCTGAGCAAACAAGCTTACCAGTATACACGATGGACACATAATACAAAACACGTATATACTTACTCCGTCGTTTCATATACAAGTTATACTACTGTGTGTGTATATTTATACATATATATATATATATATATATATATATATATATATATATATATATAAATATATATATATATAGCAATGATGCTTTTAGCTTGGGTACAGCTATATAGTATAATATATAAGCATGTTATCATCATGTTAATATACCTGTATAAAATGCGTGCATAATAGGATATGAGACATAAACTGTGCATGTAAAGTACTTTAGTATTCACTCGAATAAAATAAAGAGCAGAAGCAATTATAAGATATACAGAGGTCAAGAGAGCATATAGGGGTAACATTTTTTTTTTTTTTTTTTTTTTTTTGGTGCCCAAAAATAAAATTATGATATTAAAATTTCAAGTATATCTTTTATGAAATAGAAAATATAAGTACAAGTTAAAAAATATTTAATTTATGTACATTTTCATTTTTAATTGGAAAAAAAACAACTTTGTGATGTTTATTTTCATATACAGTATACGCAATAAAAATGTATACTTATTATTGTTAACTAACGATAGTATGTGTACGTACATAGTTTTTATATTAAAGTATGTATATTTATGCTCCTTAGGACAAGTATTTGTTAAAGTTTTATTATTTTGTTATTACTATTTTCTTGTTGGGATTGGGTGTAAGAGTAGGCTAGACGTGATGTCAGGCCAAAACCTTGGTCGTTTTTTTTTAAATAAAAAAATCTAGTTGTTGGATTAAGGCTATTAGTTAACTTAATATAGTGTATGTAGGTGGATAATGAAGTGTTAAATACAACACAATGCACAATAATAATTCTATCTTTCTCTTTCTTCTTGAAAGTTACTTTTATTATTTAATATGATCCATTCGAGGGTAACTTAAAAAATAACCATTTTATTGAAACTATGTTGGTTAGGTTAATTTTATTCAATTTTAACACGGACCAATCATAAAACTGAATTTTACATTATGATTATTTATCAAATTATATTTACTTGGTAAAAAAAAACGTATATTTTAAGGGGGAGGGGGATTTTTGTAACGTATTACATAATTTTTACCTCACCAGCAACCAAGAAAAAATCATCACATCTTTTTCATAAGAAATGTTAATTTATTCAAGCAGGGAAAAGAAAAAATATTTCATTGTTGTTTTGCTCATGTTTACAAAAATAATAATAATAATAAAACGCGTGACGCATACCCTCGTCCCGTCTTATTAAAGCCTTAAGTGAGGCTTAAGTTTAGTAAATCTCTGAAAATTGAAAATATAAAAAATCTCTTATTTTTTAATTAAATTTATATAGTTAAATATTTTACCTGTATTTTTTAAAACTATATTACTCAAGTAGACCTGCATTATAATTTTATATGTGTAATTAATTTTATATATATTTTTTTTCCTTCATCACCTTGATGTTAAACTGTGATATACTTAAAAGGAGAGCATTACGTTATATAGGTTTCATATTTTTGACGCTATATCGTTCCAAAATAAAATATTACATTTTCTTAGTAAGTATTTAAAGTATAAAATTGAAATTAGATTTTTAAAGTTCGTGCGATGTCAGGATCATTTGATTTTGCAGAATTAAATAATGAGAAAAAATTGTTTACTTTAATGTGTGGCTCCCCTATACGACATTTTAATCATATTAATGCCATACTAAATCTTGTGCCATTTTATTATTTATTTAAGTATTTTAGATTTCCATCTTGTTACGCAAAGTCCACGTGTTAGTTACGACTTGATGAAGACCTGCACATGCGAATGTCGAGAGACGGTCGAGGTAATTAACAAGTCATCAAGATGGGGTATATGTCTCTTGCAAAAGTATATATACCGTACGACAACGCTGGCGGCGCTAATTACTATCTCACCCAAGCCTCTACACCGCACATTTCGGTCAAGATCTCAAGAGCAAAATAATAATGAAACTCAGATTATGTAATGTTAATTTAAACTCATGACATAATTAATGACAACGCTAAAGACGTAAAATTACACCGGAGCAACAATTTACTTCCACCTCTTCTTTATACACACCCACTGAGTTTAAGATTTGATATTTCCTTAAGGGATTTACGTTTTGGTAAACTGCTATGTGCTGTCGTCATAAACTTTAGGAAAATATATATTATCTACAATGTTGAAACTTTACGTGTTTAACAGTTTAAAAATACATTCTAAATATATATAATATGAATTTTTACAATTCTTATTTTATTAACCTTATTATGATTTTTAAGCATTATAATAGTTTTTTTTTTCTACAGTATATAATAAGAAAAAAAAAGTTAAATGTTTTTAATAAAAATCCACAATGAATTAAAGATTTCTTCTTCTTTAATTTGAAGGAATAGAATAAGCACTGACACTACTTTAAAAAAAAGGATTAACTGTTCATCTAGTTCTCTTAAGTTTTTAACCGTCACTGATATTGATTAATTGTTCTCCAAAAATGAGAACATTGGAACTTTTTTCTATTAAGATTAAATGAATGAAAAAAGTTGAATATTAAGTTCTGATACTTAAATTTTTTTATGTGTATAATTTTCTATTAAAAAGCGTCTACTGAATTATTCTTTAGTTATTTTTTTCCCGTCCCATATAGCGTTGAAAGCTCTTTTCTTTACCATACTTAAGTTATGAACGCGAGTAGTTTTATTTATCTTCAACTTTTTAACAACTTTGTCTCTTTTATACTCCAAACTTTTTGATTATTTTTTAACTTCCGCCTCGTTGCAAAGTTGCTGTACATTGTATTATATAAGCGTCGCCACGACCGCCTTTGCTTTAGTGTAACATCTAACTTCAAAAGACTTTTTTTTTTCTTCTTGTTTAATTTTGTGAAATAATTATACAAATATTCTTTTTAAACTTTTCTTATTAATTATGTACGCATTATTAAGTTCTATTCAAACGTGAGTTTTGTATATAAACAACTATGTATATGTATACTGTTGTACTCTTTTTATCATCCTAAAAATAAATAAAATAAAAATAATAAAGAGTAACATAGTTAGAAATTTAAACGAAGGTAAATAAATTTTGTGACATAAAATAAATTGCATTTAATTTTGTTATAGTCATGCATTAATGTAAATAAACACTCTTAAATTAATCATTTCAAAGAATAAAATGTATGAAGAGTAATAAATTTTTTAAAAAATCGAGCTGGTGGCTGTATAATTTTCTCATATCTATTTCCGGTATACCATAGACATGCGCAGAACGTTAAAACGAGCAAATTTATGAGCATATAATCTTTATATGTAGTCTACAGCTCGTAATTTATTTGTCTATGTACTCGTTGGCATTGCAACAAAATATATGTAAACTTTCAACAACAACAAAAATCGTAGTACGCATATTTTTAAGACTGCATTTTATGTAATAAATTAGTTGACAAATGACTGACAGTATTTTTTTGAATTGTGTAATGAAATAATACAGAAATATATGGGGATAAAAAATAAATAAATTTTCTGCTTCTTAAGTATGACAGAATAATTAAGTAAAAATCATATGAATATGCATATAAAAACAAAAAATACGAAGTAAACAAATTTTATGATATATTTTATGAGTCAGACAATGATTAACTTGAAAACTATTCTGTGGTTTATAAAATTTCTGTTGTACCTTATGTTTGAGTCGAGAATTAATTACGTTCATATTCACTGCGTGATTTTGAGCCTAACACGCAAGCACAATTTGTGTCTTAATTGTTCCTTCATTCATACTAACTTTTTGTTGTTAATTTTTACTGCTTTATATTGCAGGGGAAATAAATTCTTCATTCTATGCAATATCATAAAAGGTTAAATAAATGCTGATTTTATTGCGACGATCTATTAAGTTTTTAAAGTTAAAGCTGTATGTTCGTTCTCTAATGGTGTCGTTGTCAAAATTACCATATATTACATAATGATCAATGATCCTACTATTAACTATATCTAAATAAATATAAATAGAAGATTGAAAAGTATAAATAAAATTTAATTTGTGCAGGAACATTTTCAACTACTGCAGTATTAAGAATCCACAATCTTATAAAGTCGAGTTTTGATTATTAAAAAAAGAAAAAAAAAAGAAAAAAAAAAAAAAAAGAAAAAACTTTACAATTTACTGCAGAATTAATAAATTTTAGATATCTTCAACAAAACTGATTAACATTTTTAAAGAAATTGAGTGAGAGAAAATACACATAATGTAAAATAAATAAGTATAAAGCAACCATAAAAAAAGTCTACATCAATAACTTTATCTTCTTTACTCTGTGTGTAAAATATATTTTCACTTTACATTCTAACCAGACAACTAAAATATAGTTGCCAAAGAATAATACTTACTAGCTCTTTCAATTTTACAATCTATAAAGTAAAAAAGTAAAGATTAAAATGTTGAACGTAACGATAATAAATATTCAGGGAATTCGTGGTATATTGTAAAAATCGAATTGCAATACTACAATATTTTATAACTAACAGTGATATTAAAATTTTACATAGAAAAAAAAAAAAGGGTTGAAACTGTTGATTTAATCGGACTATTTTTAGGATCGCGTGTCTTTTGCCTGTGGCATTTTTTCCATGTGTCAATATTCGCGCGCCAAATAAGGTAAATTATGCGGATTGAATTTATATTAAGTTTCGTGTTACTTTGTCGATTCTCTCTCTCTCTCTCTCTCTCTCTCTCTCTCTCTCTCTCTCTCTCTCTCTCTCTCGTTCTCTCGCTCGTATAAATATGTTGCATAAATATTTATATATTATTATTATTATATACTTTAGGTACAGTATGTTAGCATTCTATTCAATATTATTGTTATTAAAACATGATTTTTTTTATTTTATTTTTTTTTTTTGTACATAACTTTAAATTTTTAATTATGTGAAAACTATCAGTGCAAGTTTATAGTAAACTTATTTCAATATTTCTCACTCTCAGGCTTTAACTTTTAATAAGATACTGTGCACACATATAGTATAGTCTCCTGTATAGACTCGGAATATTTTTGCTTTAATATTTAACACATTATTTTCATTTTTCTGTAGTGAGAATTTGTAATGCACATTCAACGATATTTGTTTCCCTTTTTACGAAACAGATCGTATATAAAATATAGTATTACAAAATGAAATTATCGCGTTCATCTCCTTCTCATTCATTGAAATAAAAACACATTTTTAATTATTTGAAACTATCGTAGCAAAAGCTTTAAATTTTGTGTGTATGTGTTTAAATATACGTATACGGTTTGAGCTTGGGAGCGCATACAGAAGAGAATATAAGATATTTCTGTGGAGCAGCGTGAAAAGTAAAAGGCTCGTGTATAAGAGCCAGCACGTCCGCACTTACACTTCGGAACAAATATGGCATAAACTTTATGTTGCCATTCTTTCTTTAAATAATATTTTTTTATTGTTTCGCATGCTTTTCAATTTGCAGCGCCGTCGGGTCACGTGTCGTTTGAATTGCCTCTTGCGACTCGAGTGTGAAATCAAGACCGCAACTCATACACACGGCGCACTCTCGTACGGTGAACATTATACATATACAATATACTATACACGTCTAATATTTCTCTGAATATGTTTTTTCATCATCTTTTAACCTAAATTTTATCTCTGGAATACATCAGTGACACTTTTTATTAAACAGTGTGGTATATGTACTGTACGATACAGCATAAATAAAAAAGATGAAAGCCAAAATAATTGTGGTAATTTTTTACAACATAACCACATGCAATTTATATTATTATATACATATAGGTATTATTATGATATAATAATTAAACGAAAATTATCTACAAACATAAAAAAAAAAAATCTAATTTTCACCCCCCTCCCTTTAATAATAATATTTTTATAGCTGAGATCCTTTCCTTTCATATATACTAGAGATACACACATCTACAGTATAAATAAGATTTTCTTCGTTTTCCAAAGGTCAATTATTGTAGTATAGGGTACATAATTTATATTATATATATATATATATATATATATATATATATATATATATATATATATATAATAATAATAATAAAAGTCAATGCAAAAATGGAGCTCTACAATTTTCAACTTCAATCTACACTTTTCTGTAATGCAGAATTGTGTTGAAGCTTTTAAGCCTCATCAGTCCTCAGTAGTTTATTGCGTTGTAAAAATATGTATCGTGGCACACAAAAATAATATAACATTACTTCATCCATATATCGCGCTGGATATATAATATATCAAAAAAGCATACTATATAATAAATTACCACATGGAGGTTATAAAATAAAAATATATAATATAGATTTGGTGAGTTTATTGCTGTGACTATATTAATACGGAATGAAAAAATTTATAAATATTAATAATAATAATAATACAAATAAAATAATAAATAAAGTTACTATAATACTGTATAAAATAACATATAAACGAGTGTTCTTCTATTAATATAATAAGTCTCTGTCTTGAGAAATAAATTGGTGTAAAATAATTATGTGAGGTGTGCATTCCTATATTATTACGCTACTAATTCATTAGTTAAATTAGACGCAATCAATTGGTACTGTTCTATGTATAGACATGAAATTTTATTACTTATAAGGTACCGTATAATTTCATTTCTCTCGCATTGCACAGTTAATTGAAAATATATGTTCATTATTATTATTTACTATAAGAACTCGCATATAGCAATAATCGAATAAAAAAAAGCACTTACCTTTACAGTTTACTGCTTTGCTTGCTCTAAAAACACCATTTTTTTTTTAATTAAAAGTTCATATACTATATATAAGTAAAATCGCACCTATGCAAGAGTTCATAGTAATTTAATTTTTATGAAATCGTGTTTAATATACATTAAATTTACACGAAAGTTTCTAGTAAAAAATGCCACTGAAACAAACTTGCCATATGTCATGTTATAATATATGCTTCACCTTTTATTCCGTATAGTCCCGTCTCTACGTGGGTTATTGCTACAAAACAATAGTTTCACTTTCAACAGCTGACTGTATACCTTAGAGGTTAAGGTTCGTTCTACCTTTTAGCATGAAAAGTCACTGCTGTCATTGGATTCCTCAAAACACTGTTGATATCATTGAACTTTGAGCACATTTAGCTTCTTCTTTTTTTTCCCTGATATAATTTAGTGAAGCAAAATAAAAATTATTTTAACTCGCGATGGCATCGTTATAATACGTAATAAGTACTTTCTGCAATTACTCTACATTCATAAATGTTGTGATTTTTAACAACTACAAATTTATGCAATATCTAAATTCAATAACACAAAATAAAAAAAGTTAAAAAAAAAAAAAAAAAAAAAAAAAAAAAAAAAAAAACGCACGACCCTATTATTAAAATTGTTGACTTTATACAGTTTTGTATTTATTTAGAAAGAAATTCATTTTGTGGTCGTTTAGGACGACAGCAAAGTGCTAGAGATCCGAGATTTGATGTGCCGCATCTCACACCTTCCAGTTTTGTTGTCATGGTTACGGTGTAAATGCAAAGATACGTACGCGGGAGCCACAGCTATAGAACGTATAAGTAAGATTGCAATTAACTCAAGAAATTGGTCATGACGGCTTCTGCGAGGGAAAGAGAAGGAGGGAGAGAGAGAGAGAAATACGTACAAATCAAATAATTTTCTTCCTCGTTATAAACCAACCCCTACAAAGGCCAACGATGAGAGAGTTCACAGCAAAATTCTCTCCTTCCTGCATTTCCACACTTTAATATATAAAATAATATGTATTTTTAAATTTGTCGTTTAAAATAAAATTTGTTCCTCACAATGCTAAGTTGTTGATCGATTTGTGGAACGCGAAAGACGTTTATGTAGAACTTTTTTTACAGGTAAATGTTGGAATAGAAGAGTGCCAAATTTTGCTATTATGTTGCAGAGGTTTTAAAATAATTTTTATTTGCAACAGTTTTTAAAACGACAGTTTCCTGATTATTATTTTTTGATATTGCATCTTACAGCCTATATATAACTTTATTTATTTATTAGATGTAGGTATAGTTTACATTAACATTACACAAATAACAATGTTACACTATATAATATATATCGTCAGTTTCACTTAATACTAATCCTTAAATTAATTTTAATGCTAAATATTATATTACAATACACTCATAAAAGAAAATTAAAACCATTTTTTCAGTTCCTCATATTTAATTCTTTCCATTTTCAATATATTTTCTTTAATATATTTCACTGTTATCATTAAGAAAATCTTTAATTGTAATAATTCTTTTGAAATCAATACTTTTTTAACTAAATTTTTTAACATATACATTATTTTTACATTTTTTATTCTATTAATCATATTATCTTAAATCGTTTTCATTATTAATTTTTTTTTCCCGATTATCAAGTTTTGCTTCCATAGTTGTATATTATATAATTTTAATCTCCTTTTTAATTTTTTCGTGCTTTGATCTTTGATATATTAGATTACTTTTGTCTCTTGATATATTTTGTATGCTAGAATTATATTTTGATTATCAAGTAAAATGAAATAATTATATAATATTCAATTGATTCGATGACACACTGTTATTTAATAATTTTCACTTCTTATAAATACTTCCAGCTTTTATATAATATATAACACTTCGAATTCAGCGCGATTTTATCATTTTAATAATAGCATTTTCTAGTAGAAAATTATATCCGCTTAATTTCCCTATATAGCGGGGAGATTATTTGATTCTGAAGCTCGACTCAACGAGAACTTCACGTTATACAACGTATAGCTTGGTTGGCTCTGATTTATGTCTTCTAACAATGCTACGTACGTTACGTATACCTAACTTTCTAACAATGAACCCCGTGCTGCAATTATCATTGTCGACAACAATAGGAAAGGATAATTAATTAAGAAAATAAATTTATGTCATGAATGTGTAGTAGGGAATATTAATTTACCATATTTATATAGTAGAAAATAATATATTTTACTTTTGCACGTATAGACCGCTTGCACTCATATTTAAGAGCCGCCATTTTGTTGGTCAGGAATACATAGGCCAGCATAGGAAAAACGTCATTTTTATTTTTTTAATAGCAAAAGAAGCTTCAAACCTCAATCAAAGCCTTATTTCTAGCTCCTAATAAGCTCAAAAGATATGAGAAAAATTTGTTGAGATGAAATAAACAATTTTTTATGTGAAAAATTAGGAAAAACGAAGTTTCCCCTATGCTGGACAATGCATTAGTCACCACAAACATGGCGACAAAGCGCAAGGATGTGCAAGGGGTCTATACTGCCAGAATATTAACTGTTTGTTATTAATATTTTGGTTCACTCTATACTACAGGTTAAATGTGTATATGATATAGGTGGTATATCTATAAATAAAATATTAGAAAAATCTATAGGCATAAAAACTAAAAGTCATTCTAAATTAAAAGTCCTCTATCCTATAATCCTCCTTGCTATTTTTATCATTATACATAGATTTGGATTATTATTATTTATTAGGCTATATTGAACATTTGATATTTTGCACATTATAGTATCTTTTATAGTGAAATTTTTTATCGTAACTATTTAAAAATTTAATGACAGTACGTCTAGTTCAAATATGATCTTTTCAAAAGAAAAAAAAAATATGTGCAGTATATTATATATATATTATGAAAAATGCAATAAAAATTTTACGTAGAAGGACCTTACATTTTTTTTCTAGCATCAGCGGTATAAGCCCATATTACAGCATAGAGCGTTATATTTTATACTGTACACTGTATTATATAGGTGAAAACAATAAAAGTTTTCTTTAGAGCGTGTTGTATAAATAGGGAAGTCTCGATATCTCCATAGAATTTACAATACGTTGCAACCATAGACATAAAGGTATGTCTATGGTTGCAACCCCCGCTCATTTTTTGGTGTTATATATTCGATAATAAAAACTTTTGTAGTATAACGTTTAGCCTACCAATAACAAAATTTAAGAACTTTTGATCATCCGAGAAGGAAGATATATTTATATATAGGCGTCTTATATTGGTTGTTCAAAGAAGCAATATATTTACACTGCTTTGCTATAAATTTAAATACATGGAAATTGTTTTTTAAATGGAATTTGCGTGCAAGGAAATTTATGCAAGCACATTGAAAATATTGCATACGTGGTCGGTTTTAAATATAACTAGGATATTTTATTACAAAACGTTGTACTTTTTAAAATAGGCCGTGTAACTTTTTCGTCT
Source organism: Ecdyonurus torrentis (assembly GCA_949318235.1). Classification (NCBI taxonomy): domain Eukaryota; kingdom Metazoa; phylum Arthropoda; class Insecta; order Ephemeroptera; family Heptageniidae; genus Ecdyonurus; species Ecdyonurus torrentis. The sequence goes on from OX439130.1 coordinate 32,994,925, forward strand.
CATTTTATTATTATTTGCATATTTATATTTGCTTTGTATATCATTTCTGGTTTTACCATGGAATATTATTATTAAATATATTTCTACCTTTTACAACTTGTAAGGTGATTGTAATGTGAAAATAAAACTAAGTAACAAGCGTGGCGCGCGATATGGTATAAGATAAATAATTAGCAGTGTTATATGATCATTTTTAATTTTGTGTTACAATTAAATTTTTATACTGTAGCCATATATACACTTATTTTGTATATTATTGATTTCTTTCAAACAATTATTTGCTTTTAAATGCATCCTTTTTTTTTTCTTCCGTTTCTATATGCCTATATAGTGCCTGTATATAGTGCGGAGTGCCTGTTTCATATTATGAAACTTGGGGCTTCATCGTAATTAACAAAAAGAAAAAAAAAAAAAATCTGAGAGAAGTGCCTGTAAGTTAGGCAACTTTTGTAACACAAATTAAACACGTGCATATTATGTTGCAGGATAAATGAACTAGCTTAACTTCATAAGTACCACGACACGAGTACGAGTGTGATATTACTATTTAAAAATTCGTATTTCGTACTATAAATTTGTATTATATTATAATGCTTGAGAAAAATGTGCACTGAATTGGAACAGTAAAATATAGTGTCACATTCATGTGCACAGTAAATAAATGCCCACTAAAATAATCGAAATGAATAGGGAAATAGGTTATATTTTATTTGTTATAATAAGATAAGATTTCTTTATTGACCCTGGCAGTTCATAGTAACATGTATGTGTTACTTACAACAAGCGTTGGTCTTGTCAAAAAAATATTTACAGTAAATTATATTTAAATATATATAAAATTACATTCATAAAATGTAAAAAAAAAAAAAAAAAAAAAAAAAAAAAAAAACATTATATCAAGTGTAGTGTAATGATTATTAAATGGAAACAAAATATTGAAACTTTAGAAATTGAACGACGGTACATTATATTTTAGTCAGTATAAAATTGTATATTTGTATGTGTAGTATGCATAAGCACATCAATATCATCAACTTTTGAATTGGGATCATAAAATTCAGCTAAAGTGTGATATGCCTTAAATATAAATTTTTTTTTCACTTTCAACACACTTTTTTTCACTCCTCGCTTGTGAAGTCTGTGGACTCGAGCCTAAAAAAATCGTAACTCATGGGCAAAAAAAAAAAAAGAAGAAGAAGAAAAAATAATATAATAATGAAAGAAATAAAAAGTTAATTTTTGATATGTTGCAATAAATATGATCCTTTAGTTTTGTCTAGCACATTACAGTTCATTAACAACAGGGTGATATATCACAAAGCCTATCAAAAATATGAATAAAATAGTGTAATTTGGTCAAAAGTTGTTCTTAGAAATCTAAATTAAATCTATAAAAAAAAAAATACTTAAATACTAAAAATTTATGGTCACACAAAATCAGAGAAATCCAGATTTCTTTGCCAAAAATGCTTTTTACCGAGTTGCAATGGCAATCTGATTTCAACCTGCTCTGATTTTACGAGATTATAAATTTTTAGTTATTTTCATAAATCAGTCTAAGTTTGAGTTTTCTTCTTCAAAGACAAACAAAACAAACAAACAAACTTCAAGCAGTGCTGCTTAGTGAGTGGTGCATTCTAATTGTTTCAAAAAATTAATAATAGTTTATGATCTTTTTTGAAACTTTGTAGTATAAACATTTAAACTATTTTGATATACACTTGCACAAAATTTTAGCTTGGAGGAAAAAAAAAAAAAAAAAAAAAAAAAAAAAAAAAAAAAAAAAAAAAAACTTTTCAGCGACTAAACTTTTTATTCATATTTTTGGTAGCTGGCATCATGAACTGTAACATGCAAGACAAAAACTAAAGCATCATATTATAGACCTTTATTTAAAGGCAACATATATCAGCAATTCAGAATGTTTATTTTTTGAACACAACATTTCGTTGAGTTAAATTTTTTTTTAGAGTTTGAGTCTGTAAACTTTGGTCTTCTACTTTAAGCTAGCTGTGTTAAGTTTAAAATATAAAATTAAAAAACTCTCGATTTCGTGAAGTTCAATTGTAAATTTTTCAATTTTGTGAAATACTCAGTTTGGTCCGCAGCAGACTTCAATATAAGTATGGCAATGTTATAAAGCTCTCAATTTTGTGCAATTGCCATTTTCTGGGTCCCTTGTGATTTCACGAAATCGCGAGTTTACTGTATTTATATAATATTAAAGTACAGCAAGATGCTGTAATAGGCTCAACCCTAATAAATAAGTTTGTTTTTAAAAGTTTGATCAAGTAAATTTGAAACCAATTTTTAAATTAGATAATAGAATAATGCATACAATAACAGTTGCTGTAAATACAACTTTTTAAGTATTTAATTTCTATAAATAATCTGTAGCAGCTTATTTTATCCTCATCATTATTTTTATTTTGATAATAAACCCCTCTTAATTTTTTAATTAAAATATAATATGCAAGTTAAATTTGTTGGTTGTAAAAAAAAAAAAAAAAAAATCTTACTATTATCAGGAGTCAGGACACAAAACACTACAGCTTCTGCCATCTGCTGATCACTCTAAAAGTTCATTCAGCTTTTTCATAGAATTTGAATTCCATTCAGCATTCCGACATAAAAGCACAAACAAATAATCCAAGTGTGATGGCTATTAAATTATCTGAATAGATTGTTCTCATTCAATATGTTAAATTAAAACTAGCAATTATCTTTTTATTTTACTTTCTCAATATCTTTTCTGCACATAATTTTCACAAGCCAAAAATTTAACTTAATTTGTCACTGCAGGACCGAATTCATTACAAGTTGTAAAAGGTAGAGCCTTACCTGATTTTAACAGGTACTAAAAAGTTGGCAAGTAGAAAAATTAGCAGAATAGGGCTATAAATTACGTGAAAACAAACACATAGGTTTGATGTCAACAAATATTTATTGTTGCCAATAGAATACAGTTTAATCCTCTTCCTCTTCTCCTCCGCCTCCACCACTGGCAGCCTTGCGCATATTCTTCCTCTTGACGCGTCCAGGACGGCCACCACCGAAGGGCGATTTGAGGGAGAAGTCAATGTGCTTTTGGGAATCCAGGCGAACAATGAAGCTGGGGATGTTCACAACCTGCTTGCGCACCCTATCAACAAAAATGTCAACTTTGTAAATTTTACATTGAAAACCAATCAATTATATCGAAGTTTCATTAGCATGTGATATTATCTTATCGGCTTCATGAATTGAAAGAGCTACTAGTAAAGTTATGAAAACAATGCATTTAAATAATGACAAAGGTGTTAATATTTAGCTCAAAACTCCACAAATTCTGCACTAATCACAACCACCTTCTCTAGACTATAGTACTGTGGTGGCAACTTAATATTACTCAAAAAAATGCTTACTTTCAGAAATTATTCAGGCTGTATAACAGACATATAGCAAGACTTGACTCACTAAATTGGTCTGCCTGATTATTAGATCACACCTCTGACAATAAAGACGTGAAGGTACAGTAAAACTGAACTTTCAGTGGTCTTTAAGATCTTAGGACCAGTGGATCAGTCTCATTGCAGACAAGGGGTCTGAATGAAAGCAAGACGTAGAGGTTACTAATCGTAACACTCCAGTGGTCTGTATGATCACATCAGGATGCAATATCACTTAACAGACGTTAGGTTTTCACCTAAGTGGTCTGCATGATAGAAAGACGTAGAGGTCACTAAAAGTTAACCTCAAGTGGTCTTACAAGATCAAGCCAGAAGCTCATTCTTATGTTCAGCTATAAACAAGAATACCAGGTAAGAGATTGCTGATAATGACTGATATAACATTTTATATTCAAATTATTACAGGAAAAAAAATGTTTCCTTGTCATGAATCAGATGAGTTAGAAGCTTACTCTCTGGGATTAAACAAGGATTTTATTATTGCCTTCAAGATTAGGAGAATTGATAAGTTTACCATACTCCTTGCCCAATTATGAAAGGCTTAATTAATTTTAAGAAGCACCTTGTATAATTACCTAATATGCCTCTGTCTGATGAGCACTCTGGCGTGATGAATAGACTTGGCAAGACCAAGTTTGAACACTTGAGTTTGCAGACGACGCTCCAAGAAATCCTCGATTTTCAGACCCAACACGTGATCAAGCTTCATGCGTCCCTCATCAAGCACACCAATACGCACAAGACGACGCAGCAGTGCATTACCTGATAACAAAATTATTATTGTAACACTTAGCATTCAGGATTATTATTATTAAGTGATTGATACGTTATAAAATACTTGGTTGCATTTAAGTATTACATCAGATTGAATTCTCACCAAAGATAATTCTGTAGAGGTGTCAGATAAATAAATTTTATTTCATCATATGTAAGACTTCGTGATAATGCACATGTGATGTGCAGGAAAACTTACTAACTTAAGTTACACTTAATCTTGTTCGCTACTTTTGTGATCTCTTAGTTGGAAAAGTCTTAATAGGGGTAGAGTCTAAATGGAGCAAGATATTTGATTTTAAAATAAATAAAAATTTTATCTGGGTGCAGTAAATATTTTTACAATGTGTGAATCCAGAATGGTACTATCCCGGATAAACATGGGTGGGAGGAGGAAAGATAGGCTTTGTGCAATGTATTCTGTTCAAAAGGGCAATAGGGGATGGGGAGAATTGAACAAGAAAATCACAAAATCAAACTAAATAGCTAGAAAGGATCATGAATTTAAGATACAAGTGATGGGAACAAGTACTGATGTGGGAAAGTATTCGTTCCTTACTAGAACTGCCCATGATTGGAATGGGCTTGATGGAGACATTGTTAAAATAATAAAGGAATAAATTAGGAGAATTACTAATATAAATTTTATTATATTTTGTTTAAAGGATAAGCGAGCCACTGTACTTAACAGTACATTTGCCGCTATAGAGACATTTATTATTATATATTATTACGATTTACAAACCTTCAAACAATCTCTTTGCATCTTTTTCATCTAAAGTAAGCAGTTCTCGGGCAGCTTTACGAATTTTGGCCAAGGTGTATTTTACTCTCCATACTTCACGTTTGTTGCGAAGACCATATTCTCCGATGATCTTTAACTCCTGGTCCAAACGGGCCTTTTCAAAAGGTCTCCTTGGAGTAACATAGGTTTTGCTGTGCACAGACGGCACTCGGCCGTTCACCATTTTTTTCACCATGAGATTTTAGTAATCTACACAAAAAATAATTAACAAATTAATTACACATTTAAAAAAGGAAATTGATTTATAATAATACTCATAATTATAGTATATTAACGGTGAAGCAGTCACGACAGATGGATATTACACGTGTCATGTTCATCAAATTCATCATGCATGCAAGCCGAATCCATAAAAAATTAAAACATCCTACATAATTATACAAATTTTATGAATATATATTGATGGTATATTAAATAACTACAATTTGTTTCGGAATTTATTTTCTTTGAAAGTAAAAATTCCCAATTAAATTAAATAGTTACCTCACACTTCCACGCGAAACACTGCCTGCGTTTATGGCGGCTTCAAAGATTTAAAAGAGAGCCCTCTACATGTAAAATTAAAGTACTAAAATTTGAAAATCAAAATGCGCAAGCAGGACAAGTAAATAAATGATTTTCTTGCATTAAATTTCAGGATTTAGTGATGATATTTTTTAATGGTAGAATTTCTGTAGCCATTAAATTAATCCTCTACTTCATAATTCCTGAAAATAATGAGAAATAATATAACATTAGATTGCCGCACTTTTTCCATTTTCAACGTCACGTGACCAAAATTAACCTTGAATCTGTACCACGTGACCTAAGTCAACCAATTAACGATGAGAAGGTAGCATACGCTGCGCGGAAACTGTGCGCCATGGTAATTTGTTTTGATGAGGTTTCAAAATGCCGTCGGAGTCAAAGCCAGCGTTGACAATTCAAACGGAGAAACCTAATCATTATTCGTGAGTTGAATAATTTTATTATAACCTGTATAAAATAAGATTATTTAAATGTCATATTAATTATAAATATTGTCGAATTTTCAGATATTTGAAGGAGTTTCGAGTAGAGCAATGTACCCAGTTTCTTCAACATAAATGCACAAATCATAGGCCATTTACATGCTTTCACTGGCATTTTAATAATCAAAGAAGGCGACGTCCAGTGAGAAAACGAGATGGTAGCTTTAATTATAGTCCTGATAGCTACTGTGCAAAGTACGACGAAACAACAGGAATTTGCCCAGATGGAGATGAGTAAGTTCCCTCCCTTTTTCTTAATGTCGCTTTTAGGTTTGTCTAGGCGCCTATGTGACAGTGGAAGAGTTGGTCACCTTTCCACTGCTTTAAAACGTTTAATTTAACAATTTGTCACATTTAAATGTTAAAATTTAAGATTAAATTAAGCTATTTTGTATTGAGTTTTTTCATAGACTTAATGTTGAAGAGAAAGAGAATGCACATTAATTTATATAGACATGTATGCATGTTTATGTATGATGCAGTACTGGTATGTACGGATAGTGTCATTGAAAAATCTCGCGAAAAAGATGTGCTCATCTTAAAGTTTATGCAAGATTTTAAAGCATTAGTATGCGGTATTTACTTTAATTTCTTGTTCCCACCTTAAGCTGCTTACTATTATTACATATCGTTGTGTGTGTGATAATAGTGTTCTCTTCTAACTACAGTACCTGCCTCTTTGCACATTGATTCCCAAACTATACAGATACAATTCCTTGAAATACCTCAAGTTAATTATTATTATTATTATATTTTTCTATTTGGCAGTACGATACATATTTATTGACTTTATAGTTTGTTTCACCCCTTATTAGGGACTGCTCGATTCAGGTTTGGTAATTTCCATTCAATCAGCTTTTACGTAACAAACAGGTAGTCAATCAGGCTTAATATCTTAAAACCAGACAATTTCTACTTGGATGTGGGATAGATCAGTAATATAGCATATACATACCAGTTAATTTTCTTGTGCTACGTTTAGTTCGTCATAATAATATAATTATAATATGTAGACGGTTTCTGTCATATTCAAATGAAGCAATAAATTTTAATTGCTCACAATCTCCATTTAGAACCATTAAATTTGAAATAATCAAATTAATTACACAATGCAATATTGCTCCTTGTAAACAAACTCATACTGTCATTCAAATTAATAAAACAAATAATGGTGTTATTCATTACATTTTTTTTTCTTTCTATGCTATAAGTTGAAAGTTAATATATTACCCCCCCCCCCCCCAAGTTAAGGAAGTACCTGTTACTTTGAGTGGCATGAGGCCCGCAAGGAGCATAGACATAAGGTAGACTAGAAAAAAAAATGGATTGCTCTTGCATAAGATAAATACTTAGCAAGAAATCTAGAATATTATAAGTTTGCATGGACAAATATGTCTAATCAATTTGCTAACATCAGCCGTCAGGGTCGGCCTGGCCAGGTCCGCTAGTCCGCGATTGCGGACCGGGCCCCCCCTGGCGCGGGCCCTTGCCGTGCCCACAACACTCCAATTAAAAAAAAATAAAAAAAAAAAACTAAAAAGAAGAAAAAAAAAAAAAAAAAAAAAAAAAAAGGAGAAGAAGAAAATTAAAAGGACAATTTCAGACTGATAAATTTTCTTTTTCTTTCAAAAGACGATAAGAAATTACATCCAATCTTAAAATTCTATCCGCTTTTAATTTTTAAAAAAATTGCACTCCTAGTGAACTCTAGTCTAGTGGTCAATTAGCAATTGTTTTGTTATTGTTCGCCTCCTTCATATAATTTGTCCCCCCTTATATTGGTAAAAATAATATAAATAAAAAAAGGTGACTTTTTGATTGAACGGCGGGGAAAAAATGTGACTTGGTGCGGCAAGTGTGTCGGTGTGACAATACTAATTAGTAAAGATAAATTTATAAGTAAATTATCGCTCCTAAATGTTTTCTAAACCAGAATATAAACACAATACTGGTGCACTGAAACGTACTCAGTCCGCTAGAAAAGAATTAGATAAGTGTGAAAATGATCCTAACAAAGAAAGCTGTCGTTCTCCGCGTTTAAATAAAATAGTTGTTTTTATTCAATTGTATTTTTAATTTAAGCTTTTTTCGTAACACCATATTTTTCTCCATTATCTTAGCTCATTTAAAAACATTATAATGATTTTATTTGTAGTGTGCATGTCATAAAAATCTCATACAAAAGTGAAGTATTTTAAGGGAGTAAGGTACCGACCTTATATCTAAAAAAAAATAGAAGTGTTTTCAGTTTTGGATCTAAATTAAGTGTCATTGTGTAGCTAAGGGTTACACCTAGCCGTGATAAAAATTTCATGGTGTTTGACCGTCCCGAAAATAAGAAAAAATTTATTGAAATTAACATTGGGCCTTATGGGCTTAATATTTCAAAAAATCGCATATAAAATTAATTTTCACGGTGACCCCCCAAAGTTTTTATATATTTGAAATTGTCTCAAGCTGAAGTATCATTGTGCAAAATTTCAGATTGTTTTGACGAGAAAAGTTTGAGTCTAATGGCCGACGTCGGTCCCCTACTCCCTTAAGTAAATTCCTAATTAAAAGGGGGCGTGGCCTCAAAAAATTTTCGCCTGCGGCGCATTTTTTGGGGGCTTCGCCCCCAAACCCCCCTTTGTTCGCGGGCCCTTTTGTAATCTCGCGGACCGGGCCTTTTCCTCCCAGGCCGACCCTGTCAGCCGTATTTATTTAGGCTGCCCCCAGTTGTTTAACATTGTAAAATGTAGGACCTTACCTGAGTTTAACAAGCAACCAGAAGTTGGCCAGTGGTAAAGTTTAAATAATAGGGGTTATATAGTGTTACTTGGCACAACTACTGGGAAAATTAGGAGGTAAAAAAAAAAAAAAAAAAAAAAAAGACAAAGACAAAGACAAAGCCTATTTTTACCTTGTTAACATGGCATGTCAAAATAGCAGGTACATTCTTAACTTGGTCAGCCTATAATAAGGTGTATTCCACTTTTAGATAGATTGAAATTAAATTCAAAATTGGACTGAAATAGTTTCACTTACATGTCATTATATTTTCCAGGTGCCCATTATTACATCGTACAGCTGGAGATACAGAACGTCGCTACCACTTACGTTATTATAAAACTTGCATGTGTGTACATGACACAGATTCAAGAGGCTATTGTGTCAAAAATGGTCCACACTGTGCATTTGCTCATGGCTCAAATGATCTTAGACCCCCTGTGTATGATGTTAAAGAATTGCAGGTAAATAAGGTGCACAAATCTTTTTTATTTATAAATGTTTAGATCAATGTTAACCTAACATTTATTATAGGTTATGCACTTAATTGGTTTAAAAATGTGTGCTGTTTTAATTGGTTGTGATTTTTACTAGTAAATGAATTTTTTTTAAACCAATTTGTATTGTTTGCTTTATATTTGTGTTGTGTTTGTGTGCTTTTCACACTTTTGGAACATACGTAATTAAAAAGTAGATAGTGTTAAGATGACAGTTTGGTTTTATAGTAAATGTTGGGTTGTTAGGAAAAAAACTTTTTGAGTCATGAGTAGCCATTGAAAGAATGCTTAACTTTTCTTGTTTTGAATTTATGATGAAGTTAATGATTTTTAATGATATCTTTCAGTTGCTACTTTGACTTGCTTTATTATCTAAGATATTCTATCGAATAGTAAAGGTCAAAATTTTCTTCCTTTTTTTTTCTTCTATGAATTAATGATTCAATTTAACGTAAAACACCATAAAAAAGTATGTTTTGACCTCAATTGTTCATAGATACAGCTTAAGCACAAGTTTAAAATTTTAGAAGTATGCTTTTTACCTATAAATATTTCAATAGCTGCATATTAGATTCATTTTAAAATTTTTGATGGAACAAAATTCATTTGCAACATAATGAGGCAACATGAACAGAAAACTTTTAGGTGCAAAGTATTTTAAATAACCTACGTTTCTAAATGTAACATATTGTAATGACTCTTTTGCCGTCACAATATACATAAACATGTTCATTGCAATGAAAAAAGAATTGGCTACAAATGCAACGACAAAGAGAGATTCTTTTGCTGTTGTCTTCTCGTGTAAATTTTCAATTCAAAACAAGACGTATCCTCAATTCTTAGTACTTGAACACTGAAGTTGATTGTGACAGTCTTTACTGTTGCATGATTAAAACATTTACAAGATGCTTGCAATTTTGTAAGATTGCAAAGAACAAAGCAATTTCACAAAATTAAGTGTCTTAATATTGAATTGAAATGTCTGTTATGGCTGCTCCAGTCTAAATTTATTCAAAATCCATAGAAAATGTTGAACAAAAAAATGATCCAATAACAGGTAATATATTAACACTTGAAAATCAATGTTGATTTGGCCGGAGTCATTGATTTCTAATTTATTTTCCATTCACGAAATGGTGGCTGCAGACTATGACGTCACAGCTTGCCTGTTTTACGTGCTTGTGGACCAGCAAGCTGTGACATCAAAGTCTACATCTGCCATTTCATGAATGGAAAATAAATTAGAAATCAATGACTCTGACCAAATCAACGTTGATATTTAGGTATGTTAGAATATATTGACTGATAAAGGAACAACTGTTTTGAAGCCGACTGTAAGCAATTTCGCTCATATCCGCTTCTGTTTGGACTTAATGCGCATGCGTAGAAAGGTGAAACGGAAGCGGATGTGACCAAAATTGCTTATAGTCGGCCTCAAAACCGTTGTTCCTTTACTAGTCAATATAAGTCTGTTGTTCAATATTTTCTATGCCTTTGCAGTGTAAATATTTGCACCTAAAGTTGTTGTATTATTATTTGTTTGCTACTCATTTGTTGCTTCCAGGGAGTCAAAGGAAAGCCCCAATACTATGATTCTTATACAATAATATTATTTCAAAAAAGGGGGGTTGTTTCTATAATAAGTTCAATTTTCAAAAGTGCCTTGTTAAATTATTGAGGCTTCCCTTTTACTTGCAAGATTGGATTGAATTAGTTTATTTAGACTAAAATAATATATTTTAAAATGGTTTTATATTCCAATATTAATAAATTGATAGGATGTCTGATAATTGACTGGTGATAAACTGTTGCTAATGTGATGTTAATTCACAAAACTGGGGTTTTATTTTAGTTAAAACCAGCATCAGAGAATACGGATTTAGTTTCCCTGAGCAAAAAGAAGCCGTAAGTAAGTCTTAGATGTTGCATTCCTGGGTGTTTTTCTTCCAGTCAAATTTCAATTTTGTCGTTTCAAAGCAGGATTTTTTTAATAAAGTGTATCTTGTATATATGTTTCAAAGTTAATATTTTATAAGCCTGCATAGCATGAAAAAGGTATAAAGTTTTTTTGATGACCCGCCGTTCGTGTGGACATTTTATATTTTACAAGAAGTCTAATCTTTTCACTTATTTATAGGCAATGGAGAATGCAGACTCAGATAGTGGAACGGGCAGTAATGGACCCAATGTTTTAGATAAGGAAAGAAATTTAATGAATGAAGATCCTAAGTGGCAAGGTATGGCTTCAAATATTTACATTTTTTTTATCGTAGCTGGTACGGTATCCTATTATCATTAACATGGTCACATCTGCTAACTTGCATTAGTAATTGTAAAATTTTTGTTACCTTGTTAATCAAGTTAGCTTACCTGGCTAGTTGAGCAGCATTGTAAACATGTTAAGATTTGTATAGCAAATCATTTTTTGGTTTTTCTTTCAATTTTCATTACTGTATGTTGTACATGCAGTAATCTGCTAATTGTCTTAAAAGCAATTGCAATAGGCATTGTGCTGTTCAATCTTTTAATTTTATAAATGGTAATCTAATGAAAATATTTTATTTATTGTCATCATTTGTCTATCTTATATGTGTTGCTAACACTACTCTCTCAATACCTGACGGAACATTTTGCAAATTTGAGAGTTTACAGTACTATGATAGTAAAAAAAAATATATAATCTATTGCTCCTTATGGGATAAGCCAACAGCAGCAAATATGTATGCCTTCCACCTCAATCTACCGTGCCTCTTTTATACCTCTCACTTTATCACTAACTGATCACTAATATCATCTGAATAACAATTTTTAAGTAGTTTGGAGTTGTCAATTCCACAACCAGTTTAATGGAATGTATTGTTTTACATGCCAGCTTTTAAGGATTAACCTCAGACCTAGCAAAAGCAAAATATCTCAAAATTGGTTCGACAACTTTTTTAAAAAACTTTAAGGGGGTTAAAAAAATGTCATGATCTACGAGCTCCAGTTAACAGAATATTCAAACAATATTTGTGACTCAAGATAATTAGGATTAAAATTTGCATATGATTAGCATTGTGTTTTTGTTTTTTCAATTTAAAAAAAATTTGGTTCGACAACTTTTGTTGAAACTTTCTGACGTTATAGATATGTCCAAGCTTTATCGATTACTTTTTGTTTTATATTTCAAAATTATTTTTGGTTGGAGAAAATTAAGCGTTAGTTTGACCCAGGCTCCTGAGCTTCTGTGTTAATGTCCTATATCAAAAGCGTTCCCTTAATGATGTACTTCCAATTTTGGCCACCACGAGTTTTGTTGTTGTGGCGCTAGTGCAGGAGGGAAAATTTGACACCTTTGAACAAGTAACCCTTAAATATGGAGAATGAGGGTCAATTATTTTTATTAATTTCTTCGTTTTGAAATAAAAATTACATGATTTCTCAACGTGGGACTTTTTTTCATTAAAGTTTGAAACTTTTGCGCGTAATTAAATTTCGTTCTTCATACTTCACGGTAATATTTTAGGCGCGATTTGAACATGTGTTTCGTTATTTTTGTCATCAACATCGCCGAGTTTTGCTGAAGTTTTTTCTTATCTGGAAGGTAAAAAAACCTGTAAATCATTCCAAAATACATTTTGTATCTTTATTAAATGATATGTGTCTTTATTTTAGCAAAAGAAGATGCCGAGAGCTGGAGAAACGACGAGAAAATAGCGACTGAAATTTGCACTCTGAAAAGTAAAATCGCCGGTCCATGTTGACGAACCCAAATCCATCTGTTTTATGCATATTTCACACGATAATTCACAACCATTACACTAAAATGTAAGTCAAATATACAATTATTGATGTGATATACATAATTAACTAGATTAGCGTCTCAAAAATGTTAAAATTTAAATTTATTTGAACGGCATTTTGCTTGCTGCCATTATTATAGGCTTCATGATTGCCCGACAAAATCATCAATTTTTGTTGCATTTTGCAATAAAAATACGATACTAAAGTAATATTTGATGCACCAAAATGTTTGCGCAGATATCTGAGATAATTTTAATTATGTAGATGTACCTATTATCTATAAAATCTGTACTTAACTTTGCATAATCTTTGATTACAGGTCGCTGTGAAAATGTTATGCTGCAATATGTACGACTTGAGCTTTTTTTTTTTTTTTTTTTTTCTTTTTCATTTTTACCAAATATTACGAAATAAATTTTAGTGCTAAAAGAGATGTAAACAGTCTTTTATTAATTTTAAAGCGATACAATAGATTTAATTGACAAAAACAAAGTTTAATTGTACAGATTTAAATGCCAAATTGTGTCCTCGATCATCTTTATCATAAAATCATCATTATATACGTCGAGTGCAGCGCGACCTGTAATCAAAGATTATGCAAAGTTAAGTACAGATTTTATAGAGTAATAGGTACATCTACATAATTAAAATTATCTCAGATATCTGCGCAAACATTTTGGTGCATCAAATATTACTTTAGTATCGTATTTTTATTGCAAAATGCAACAAAAATTGATGATTTTGTCGGGCAATCATGAAGCCTATAATAATGGCAGCAAGCAAAATGCCGTTCAAATAAATTTAAATTTTAACATTTTTGAGACGCTAATCTAGTTAATTATGTATATCACATCAATAATTGTATATTTGACTTACATTTTAGTGTAATGGTTGTGAATTATCGTGTGAAATATGCATAAAACAGATGGATTTGGGTTCGTCAACATGGACCGGCGATTTTACTTTTCAGAGTGCAAATTTCAGTCGCTATTTTCTCGTCGTTTCTCCAGCTCTCGGCATCTTCTTTTGCTAAAATAAAGACACATATCATTTAATAAAGATACAAAATGTATTTTGGAATGATTTACAGGTTTTTTTTACCTTCCAGATAAGAAAAAACTTCAGCAAAACTCGGCGATGTTGATGACAAAAATAACGAAACACATGTTCAAATCGCGCCTAAAATATTACCGTGAAGTATGAAGAACGAAATTTAATTACGCGCAAAAGTTTCAAACTTTAATGAAAAAAAGTCCCACGTTGAGAAATCATGTAATTTTTATTTCAAAACGAAGAAATTAATAAAAATAATTGACCCTCATTCTCCATATTTAAGGGTTACTTGTTCAAAGGTGTCAAATTTTCCCTCCTGCACTAGCGCCACAACAACAAAACTCGTGGTGGCCAAAATTGGAAGTACATCATTAAGGGAACGCTTTTTCAACAAGAGCTTCCTATCCTGTATATATATCCATGGTTTGACCATTTGAATAACATTGATTTTGAATTTCGCGGCAAAATAAAAATGGTTAAAAATTAATTGTGAGAAATGTATGGGAATTATGAAGAAATTATACTTGAACTTCTATTTTGTAAAGATGAGATTATCCAAAAATATTTTTTTAAATATTTTACGATAAGTTTTTGAAAAAAGGGGGCGTTCTAGGTCTGAGGTTCACCGTTAATAATACAGCATACCTAACAAAGATATCAGCACATAGGTTTAACTTTTCTGTAGACCCTCCCCCCCCCCCCCCCCTTTAATTCCATGTGTAGGGGGAGGTGATATTTTTGTATATTGTAAAATTAATTTTTCTGGGGGGGGGGGGGGGCTTATTTTAAAGTTCAATAAAGTGCAGAATAAATTTTTTGGACTGTTAATCATTATTATTTTATCACACCCATACAGTTTGCAAACTACGTGTTTGCAATACAATTCATGTGGTTACATATTGCTGGCAACGTGTCTAAATGGTATACAGACAATTTTTATATAATTTGCGAGCCTGATTTTCACCAATCAGCAAGCGGTGGAATACTAAAGTATGAAAGGTGTATATACACCACTTGCTGATCTATGAAAATGGCATATACACCACACCTTTTGTGGCGGCAGTCAAAGGTGCTTATTAGCCACTCGCGAGGTAAATGACAGTAGTCTTTACACCATTTAGCCGCGCAGTTAGCATTATGCAAATTAGGCTTCAAAAAGTATCGCTTGTGTTAAAGTGTATATTTTACCTGTTGAGATGCACAGGAAAACAATCCAAAAAGTTGTAATTTTTATTGTACATATTATTATTTTTAAATGTCCATAAAAAGGCACTGTTTTTATTTGAGCACCGGTATCAGTTTTTCTAATTGCTGTTGTGTTTTCTGTAGATACAAATTATGTGTTGGCTAACTATAAGACAGAACAATGCAAACGCCCACCACGTCTGTGTCGACAAGGTTATGCATGCCCCCAATATCATAATAGCAGAGATAAGAGAAGAAGCCCCACCAAATACAAATATCGTTCTACTCCATGTCCAAGTGTCAAACACGGGGATGAGTGGGGAGAGACATCCAATTGTGATGCAGGAGATAATTGTGCATATTGTCATACACGCACAGAACAGCAGTTTCATCCAGAAATCTATAAGTCTACACGTTGCAATGATGTTCAGATAACAGGATATTGCCCTAGAGGAGTTTTTTGTGCCTTTGCACATCAAGATCGTAAGTACTGGATACAATTATTAAATCTAAGCTATTGAAAACTTCCTTTTATTTTTAATTAATTTGCTTAACAAAAGTAGAGATACATTTGCATATGAGAAAGTAATTGAGTCCATCAGTTTCAAGAACTGCTTCTTACATTTTCAAGAAAGGTAATATATCAGATATTGATAAGAAACTCACCTTTGTTGCAAATGTAAAAGTCGGTTTTTGGAACTGGAAGCTCAATTATATTGTTACATGAAATAGCAATACACTTTTATTTTTTATTTATTTTTATTTTTTTATGCTTTGCTAAAAAATAAATTATTTATTCAATTTAAAAATATGTTGTGAATATATTGATATTGATGTTGTTGCGAGCAAAATGTGTAACTCGTTTTTTGTCACGCGCCATCTCAATTACGTTTTACGTTCGGAAACGACTTACACATTTTGCTTAGCTTGACAAAAAAACGAGTTACACATTTTGCTCGCAACAAGGTCGATATGTTATGTTGTACACCAAGTGTGTTTATTTAATGAAATAAATAAATAATGCGACTTATAACTAACACTTCTGTCCCTTTTTCTGTTTCTTTAAATTGAAATTTTTAAGTACACCCTAATTTGTAATATAACTTCATTTATAAACAACTAATTTGCATTTATTGACAAATTATTCCTTCCAAAGTAAATTAACTAAGTAGCAATTTAAGCCTTGGGGAATGCTCTAGTTGCACTGGGCGGGCTGCAATAACCCGTAATGTATACATTTTGGGAACTTTTTCTGTAATTTTGTGTAATACCTAATTCATTTTTTTTTTAACAAACTGGTGTATAATTAATATTTAATATCTATTTCTTTTATTGATTACTGTGACAGTTTTATATTTGTATTATATTTAAATTGTTTTCTTCATTATTTGTATTGTTAAATTGGTGGATTTTGTCCGTAGAAGAAATGACAATATCTCGAGAGGCTCCAACGTTACTGGAGCTGAAGACCAACTTAGCTGATATTTTATCCAATGCTCTGCCGCAACAGTCAGGCAATCACAATGATTCTAGAGAAGAAGTAGCCTCGAGCTCCCCTGATGAAATCATGGTCAGTATAGTATTAAGGCTTGTTCATAAACCCTGATTTTTGTGCTCCAGAACATGGAACAAAAATCACCCAATGCTTTTTAAATAAGATTGTGCACGTGTTGGAGCAAAGGGAACAGGTTTCATGAACAAGCCTACTAACACGTTTGATATAATATAAATATTAGTTCTATTGTTCTCTTTTAATAATAGGTATTAACTTTAAATAAAATACCACTATTTTATAAGAAAATTACAAACATTTTGCATGGCATCTTTTAACCATTCAAATTTTTCAATAAAAATAAAAATGTGAAACCAAAGAAATTTAAATCCTAGGCTTGATTGGATTGTTGGTAATTTTCTTTATAAAAAGGTTAAACTGGACTAAATAAAAAAATTGTTTAAACGAAAAAATTCAATTTGTGTATGTTCACTACTAACTGCAGATATTATTATTATTTTAGAGCCATCACTTAGCAGTAAATAATGACACGGGGCTGCCTAATATAGAAAATGATAAGCAACACATGTTTATGACCTTCATGAATAATGATGCTCCATTGAGAATGAATTTTATGACTTCGGAATCACATTTAGGCACTGGATTCTATAATAATGACACCTTAGATACATTTGGAGGTAAGATTTATTTTTTTAGTGTTTTCATTTCTGGAGGGGGGCAGAAACTACATTAATCAAGAAACCTAGGAAAACCTAGGAACAAACCAGTTCCTAACATCACATTTAATTGCATGTGATAGGTTTAATTTTAAAATGTAAATGTTGAATGATACTCACATTTCTCAGCAATTGGGGGAGGGGGGGGGGGGAGAGACAAGTGTTTGGTATATTATCATGCTAATTTGAGTATTTAAATGTTCATTCACATACTTCACAATACTGTTTACACTATAGTATACCATTTACAATTAAAAGTGTTAGTTGAGTACAATTAACACTAACTCATATTATAATAATAATAATAACACAATTGATTCTACTAGTTCCAAACCCCGCTTCTTCTGTTTTCAATAAAGGTGAGTTTCTTAGAACTATCAGGTAAGATATCACCTTCGTTGAAAATAGAAGAAGTTGTTTTTGGAACTAGTAGACTCAATTGTAAACACTTTCAGTAAAAATGGTGGTGTAATAATATTATAGCTCTAAAATCAATTAAATGACTAAAATAAATGGGCTAGTTTCTAGTATTATTAAATATTGCCCTGTTTGATTTTTGTGGTTAAGAAATACAGTATATTTTATTATACATTTTTATTGCACTCGTTAAACTCAACCCATTACATGCTGTATTTGACTTTTTTTGTTTCAGATATAGTACCAAGAACAGGTAAGACATATAATCAACTATTACAAGAGGATCAGATGGGATTAAATGAGTATAATATTTCAGAAACTGCTTTAGAAGATTTAACATTAGATGACCCTGTCAGTTTAGCAACATCAATTGAAAAAGATATAGAATCAGATTCACCAACAGCAAATTCAATAACACAAGGCATTCAATCATCAGGTATGAACTAGATTGATTGTAATGCTAATTGTAATATTGTAATAATGTTATTTTTGGCTTCAGTTCTAGGTAGTTCAGCTCCAATGAATATTCCAGGATGTGGACGTGGCATATTGTCTAATTTCTCTCCTCCAACATCATCGCCTTTGCCAGCTTTACAAACTGGATTTCTTCAAGGCAGTGCCTTTCATGATTCAATAGATACAGTAAGTTTATTATTGTAATTACTTTATCTCGTCAAAACACCATATCTTAAAAATGGATGTATACGTTTAAGTACGTTAATGAAATAATAATAATAAATGAAGTGTTGTACAATGAAATTTTATAGATAAAAATTTGTTATATATTGATTTAGAATACTACAGGTTTCTAATCAAGAAAAAAATAATATATTTAAAATGTCAAGATTTTGGTTAGAATTTTAATTAATTTTTTTGATTAACTTAAAAATATTATAATATTAGTATTTTGCTTTGAATTTTGAATGTGTTATCCAAAGAAAGAATAGAAAAACAATCAAGCGCCTTACTTCAATGTCTAATAGCTAGATGGCACATTTTACACATTGGTTATTATAAGATATTTCAAGGGCAATAATTCTCTTGCTTTGTTGCTGAGCATATCGACGTTGTTGCAAAAAAAAATGTGTAACTCGTATTTTGTCACGCGAAGCAAAATGTGTAAGTCGTTCTCAAACGTTATGGAGATGGCGCTCGACTTAAACATATTGCTTCGCGTAACAAAAGTCGAGATACACATATTGCTTAGCGTGACAAAAAACGACTTACACATTTTGCTTCGCCTGACAAAATACAAGTTACACATTTTTTTCGCAACAACGTCGATATAGATCTTCACCTAGCATATAGCCATCATTGCCATAAAGTGTTTCTTGATGTTTTTTTTTTTTTTTTTTTTTTCTCCCTTTCTTTTGCATACATTAATTGTTGCCATGAGATTCAAATATACAGTATATTTGTAGAAAATCATATTGTTTACTATATAAATATGTTTTTGTCTTTTTACAGGGTTCCATGTTTATGAACCACATAGGCAACAAAATAGGCAGCTTCCCCTCCTCTAGTGGGGGTGGAGGTTTATACAATTTTTCATCTGCACATATGTCTCCTACTGGTGTTCCCATATCATCACAATCACGACCAACTCAGCCACCAATAAGTGCTCCTCATATGTCTAATATGTCAACTCTTAGCCCGTCTATAATGCAACCTAATAGCAATGAGAGTCCAGAGGTAAACTACCACTTTTTTTTTTATAGCTAAAAAAAAAAAAAAACAAGCAAATAATAGCACTTTGTATAAACTTAAATTTGAGAGAAAATATAATCACAAAGTTATACAAGTTAATGAATTTGTTGGGGGAAATTGAAAACATTTGAGTTTGAATATGTTAACCTGAATTAGGTATACAGGTACTTTTATACATAGGTAGTTCACTGATAATTTACTTGTTAATGATAAATTAAAATATTTGTAGCAAAATAATATAGATTTTAAATTTTAAAGGAAGGGGTGACATTCTGACAGATGACAAAGGAGAGAAAATTGTTATTTCATGTATTGAGTGGTAAAGAAGCAACTGTTTTCAGACTGACTTTAAGTATTTTCAATAACATCTGTTTCTACGTACTACGCGTGAGCAGTATGTTGAAACAGACGCGGATGTGATAGGAATCTCTTCAAGTTGTTCTTTATTAATCAATATACCACAATAGTCAGTGCAGTATGATTTAATAAGTTCATGATGATATGAGTGCCTTGAAAATTTGCAATTGACTAGTAAAGGAACAACAGTTTTGAGGCCAACAATAAGCGATTTGGGTCACATCCACTTCCATTTTTCCTTACTACGCATGCACAGTAAGTCAAAACGGAAGCGGATGCGAGCAAAATTGCTTATAGTCAGCTTCAAAACAGTTGTTCTTTTATCAGTCAATAGGTATTAGATTTAACAGTGTAGAATATACTTCACAAAAGATTTTCTAAAATTAAAAAAATTTCATTAACTACTTTTGCTGTATAGGCCTAATATTAAACATAATACATATCGGTGTTGTTCTGCTCTATTGGCCGATGTCCACTTGACCTTAAAAAATATTTTGTTTGTTTTTTGCTGCAAGTGACCTGAAATTATGCAAAAATCCAAAATTTGAGGTCGATCAACAAGTTTCATTTTTCAAGGTCAAGTGGACATCGGCCAAAAGAGCCAAACAAAGCAATATGCTAATTAAAAGAAAAGTTGTAGTAGCTTAATTTTGAAAAGAAATCAACTTTGTGATAATTAATTGATAAAGAAGATGATATAATAACACACAGATAGATAGCATCAATTTAAGGGGCAAAACATCGCGGTTAGGATCAATAATAAAGAATAGGATAGAATTACCAGCAAGGGCCTTACCACTGTAGAAGTTCTATGGAGAAGTCGAGGTCTCACGTGGCACAGTATATTGTTATAAAAATTTTGTTTTATAACTGCTCAGTTATGTGCTCAATGATTGAAAATGTCCTTAACACATGACGAAAGCTCTCAGTTATAAAACAAACTTTTTATAACAAAATACTGTGCCACGTGAGACCTCAACCTCTCCATAGAACTTCTACTGTGGTAAGGCCCTTGCTGGTAATTCTATCCTATTCTTTATTATTGACACACACAGATAGATTTGAAATTTTAGGAAATAGATTATTCTCTCCCTCTCTCATACATTGTAGTTACTTATTGTAAACTTATTCTGTTTTAGGTCGCATTATTACGTGAAGAGCTAAGCAAAAATAAAGCTACATTAAGTTCATGGGAAGATAGAGTTGCCCAGGCAAGAAAAGCATGTGAAGCCTGGAGACACGAAGCTGAAATGTGTAGAATGAGAACATGTTCATTAGAACGTCAACATGACGAGGTATGTTGTATCACAGTTGCATATTGATGATGTTGCGAACAATATGTGTAACTCGTATTTTGTCAGGCGAAGCAAAATGTGTAAGTCCTTTTTTGTCACGCTACTACTAAACATAATACATAACTCCATTACTTGTAATGGAGGGAAATGTAATCAATCATCAACACTTTTTTTTTTTTCTGTTAATGATTTTTAAAGAAAGTTGAGATTTTCATAGTTATCATTAAGATTAGGGTGTAAATGTAAATGGTGTGTTCACCATATGATTTATTTTACAAAAAATACTTAAGTATCAAGAGTTGTGTTTATTTTGCAGGCATTATTACAAGTTGAAACGTTGAAAAAAGAATTAGAAAGTTTAAAAGGAGATCCATATATACATGCTCTGAATAGATTATCTGAAGTTAAAGAAATGCCGTTGCAAGTTTTACAATCTTTACAAGCTAAATTAAAAGAAGATCTAGAAGAAATAGAAAAGGTGAGTGATTATATGTTATCATATGATGTTTTATAAATAAATGTAGTTGTTAAGAAATTCAGTCCCTTCCCCTTTATTTAGAAACCTGAATATGTATATGAATAATTGAGGAAAGTATTTTTTTATACCTATTATGTTCATTGTTTTAATTTTTTGAACCATCTGATTTAGAGTGAATAGGAATTTGTTGTGGAGTGTTTTTAGTAAAATAAAGGGTGAAAGGTCAGTTGATGGTAGAATTAAAGCTATTTATAAAGGTAATCAGATGTGTGAGGATGAATAGGCAAAGGAGAGGGTGGTTTGATGTAAGCAGGGGTGGTTAACAAAGGGGTTGATGTCATTGTGTTTGTTAAATTTGGTTATGGATGAATGTACTAATTTGACTGGTGAAAATTAAAGTGGCGTCCTATATATAAGAGTGCCTATGGAGTGGCTGCTACTGTATTCGAGTGGTGCTTTGCTGGTGGCGACTTGCTCTTACAGCGCCACCATGGTCCGTGGCGAAAAATAGGCCCACAAATTAACATGTAAGGTATAGGCCAATACGGCTAGTTCTGCTATAATTCTTGCCGCTAGGAAAAAATTTTCTTAATAAAAAATATGCACAAAGCCCTCAAACTGATATTCAGTAAAAAAATTTACAGGATTTAACCATTGAGGCAGAAAAAATAGCGAAAATAGCTGGATTGGCCTATACCTTACATGTTAACTTGTGGCCCTATTTTTTGCCACGGACCATGGTGGCGCTGTATGAGCAAGTCGAGAATTACAAGAAATGCTAAATAGGTTGGAAAGAAGCACAAAGAAAATCGATCTAATGATTAATTTTGATAAAACTAAAGTAATTGTATTTGATGGAGAAAATGATAATGCAAATGGAATTGACTTGAATAGAGAGAGTTTAGAAAGGAAAATAATTTGTATACTTCTGAATAAGGTATCATCCCAACTAGCTTATAATATGAGTCTGAATCTTGGGTGCTGAGGAGTGAATAGTGTGGGTATGAGTATCTGTAGTATGTATGATAAAACAAGTGAAGTTAGGGTGATAAATGAATGTGAGGTGCAAGAAGCACTGAGAAATAAGAAAGTGCAATGGTTCATTCTTGTGGAAAAGATGAATGATGGTAAGGCCTAAAATCTTGTGGTCTGAAGGGGCACAAAAAAGAAGATTATGTAGTATTATGTGTAAGAGAAAATGTATGAAGCAAATCTAGGTGAAACAAGGGATGTATGCCACAAAAGTGTTGTAGAGATCAATATGTTTGATGTGGTGAGAACTAGCAACCATTTTGATTACCAATAGTTAAAAAAAAAAAAAAAAAAACTGCAGATATAAAATAATTAAATTTTCAAGCACAGTATTTTTGTTTTGCCCTGGGGTCTGGGGTGCACCATAGTAGGGATATGTGGAAAGTTGGGTAGATTTTATTAGCCTATTATTATTATTCTACAAAACATAGTGCTAAAACTACAACAACAAAAAATAAGTATTTTTTCTTTGTTTTCAGTATTATAATTACATTTCCCATTATCAAAAATATTGTCTCTTTTTTTTTTTTCAGATTATTGGTGAGAAGAATAAGAATGCCTCTGGAAATCTTGTAAACAACAGGTAAAAAAAAAAATAAAAAAAATGGTACACACAGAAATGGAGAGTTAACTCTCATTACTTTTTGTCATGTATGGTCTTACATGAAATGAGCAAGTGGTTGAAACATTAGTTAAAGATGAATTTTAGTCTCAAACAAACAAAGTGTATTTACAACGAGGTTGGTGCTGTTACAGAAGTACAATCCAAAGCCATATAAAATTGAATGCCCAAGTTTAGTGCTGCACTCCACCTTTTTGTAGAGAGACTTTATAACTAAATAATAAGATAATATGACACGTATTTTGAATATACCAACATCCTTTTGCAGATATGTTATTTATAAACTTTTTTTAATTTGTTACAGGTGATTTTGTGATCATTTTAAAGATATAGACCACAACAACGCATTTAACCAGCAACAAAAAAATTATAGGAAAAATCAATTTAATATTATTATAATTATTATAAATTTAGTTATTCAATTCTTTTTATGTTCTTCAACTCATTTCTCCTTATGATATTCAATTTACAATAAGTATTCAATCTAATTCAATATAAATAATTAATAAAAACATGTTTCTTGCAAGATAATTATATTACAGAAAAGATAAGACAGAAACAAGAATTTAGTCGGGCTGCTGTAAAGTTTCAATGAAATCTTGAATTATAATTGGTGATTGTCTATTTTGCAGCCTTTCCATTTATCCAGTCTAACATTGTATTCTTATTACAATATGGTTTCTAAATTATTGTTAGACAATTTTTTCATTCAAGTTAATAATATATAATTTTGGTCTTTTTTTCTGACAACTTATGCCTTCCATTGAAAAAATGTGTAATACAATATAGCTGTTTTAATAGTGGATGTGGCTATTTAAAGTTTGTATATTGGCAGAAATACTGTCATTGGAAATTGGAATCTTATGTAAACTTCTAAGAACAAAGGAAGGAAAATAATGTCACTGTAAAGTATCATTCACATGATGCGTAAATTTGACCCGCGTCGACGGATAAACAAAGTTGCAACAATATAAACAAATGGACCCTTTCACATGGTTTTAAAACTGACGCGTGCTGACGCACAAAGCTGGCATCACCCAGCTTTTGACGCGTCAGTACGCGTCAAAATGATGGATGCATGTGAACACTCCCATTTGTTTACAATAGCGCAGCTCGACGCGTCAGGAACTGCGCATGCACACATGCATGCGCAGTCCGCTCTCTCATCACTCTCATGTGAAATAGGCAAATTCTTGAATCCGTCAGCTCGCGTCAGTATCCGTTGACGCGCTTCATGTGAATGATACTTAACATAAACAGAAGAAAGGGGGGGGGGGGGGGAACGCCAGCAGCAAGCTAGGCCCAAGCTACCTCTCACTATAAACATCGTGTGGTTTTCTTTTCTGACACTTCTGTTTCCCTTCTGTATTGTTTAATAAGATTCCATAAATGCATATAATAACACTTTTCAAAATGATAACACCAAAATATCCCATTCAAACTGTTCAGAACTTTCATGATTACCGTAAGCTAGCTGGAAAAATATAATTTAAGGACAGGAGGGGCAGTAAAAAATAAAAAGTTAAAAATAAAAAAAGTACATAATGTATTGTGTTCTTAAGATAACGAACCTTATAGAAAAGGGATGGTAGTTGTTGGATTGTGTTTTTAAAATACAATGTTGCATGCAAGATAAAACTATATATATTTTTTACAGGCTATACCTCTGTAACAGTAAATATTTTGTAATATATTTACTTTATTTTTAGCTTGATCTGTTATGTTACCCTTACTTGATATTTAGAACATAATATAATTATAATCATTGTGAGGGTTTTTGAGTGTTATATTTTACATGTCATAACAAAGTCATTGATTTCAAAGTATAGACCCCTTTCACATCCTTGCGCTTTGTCGCCATGTTTGTGGTGCCTAATGCATTGTCCAGCATAGGGGAAACATCATTTCTCCTAATTTTTCACATAAAAAGAGTTTATTTCAACTGAACGAATTTTTCTCATATTCTCCGAGCTTATTAGAAGCTAGAAATAAGTCTTTGATTGAGGTTTGAAGCTTCCTTTGCTATTAAAAAAATAAAAATGACGTTTTTCCTATGCTGGCCTATGTATTCCTGACCAGCAAAATGGCGGCTCTTAAATATGAGTGCAACCGGTCTATTAAAATAAAAATTGTAAAAGCAAAGTTGTCATTTCACATTAGAACATTCCACTAGGCTATACTGCCTGCTCCAGTACAAAATTTGTTTGTGTGCTTTTGATTTCTTGTTTCAATCCTTATAATATATAATGTACTACTATACAGTTTCAACAATCTATATATACATTACACAAATTATTATTTAAATTATGTATTTTCTGTTTTTAGGAATAATACAATTGCTTATACTTGAAATGTCTTAAAAATAATTAAAAGAAAAAAATAATGATAAAGAAAAAAGAAACATTAAAAAAATTGAGATTTAATGTCAATTTTTTAAAACTTTAATATATAATCAATAAAAAAAAAAAAAAAAAATTGTTTCTTTCCTTAATCATAAATTGATACCTATCTGTGAATCCTACTGAATTGTAAATCCTTCAATTGAGCCATCATATAATACAGTATAGTATAGTTGAATACATATTGTTGGGTTAGAGCACAGACCATGTATCTACAAAAGCAGCAAGTCAAAATTCTTATCTTTTTGTATATTGTTTTGAACTTTTTTGATTTTGTAGATACACGGTTTGTGCTCTAACCCGACGATATGAGTATTCAGTATAATAGTAAGCTCTTCTGTCTTAACTTACAAATGCAAGTATGCCCGTTGGACAAGAAGAAGAGCGATATATATTTAGAAAAAGTAGTTTATTTAATAATGAAGATATTTTGCTCTATATTAAGGAAATTTTATCTATTTTGATATGTCAAACCTCGAAATAGTTAAAAATATATATATATTTTTTTTTATGGAGGGGGAAAATACATAAAGAAGCAAGAGTATTGTGTTTAGTTTTTCCACCCTTGTACAGTTATAGCATATTATATATATGTATAACAGTATGTGATGCTGATTTATTGTTATTCTGTTTAAAGAGAAATTAAGTTTTAATATTATTTTACTTTGAATTTTCCTTTTACACGTTAAAATAGATATATAATAACAATAACTTTATTAAGGTGTTGTGAGGGGTTTGACAGCCCGTATTATACAAAACTTTCATGTCACAATTATTATAAAAATGTAATATTTAAATTTACATGAGCATTTTAGCATCTATATAAGAGATCCAATTAACAAGTTTGACAATTTCGTTGTGTATTGATTTGAATAAAGGTAAGTGAAATACTATTTACAGTACTGTTTTGTGCCTGATTATGTGAATGGAATATTATACTATATTATATTATTACATAGGATAGTCAAGAGAGAAAGAGAGAGATATGGCATGATATTATTATTATATGACTTATTTAAATACAAAAGCTCTTACTAGAACCGTGGGTCGAACGTGATTTTAATTTAAAATAAAAATAAATTCAGTATTTTTATTGTTTTTCTTTTTTATATAATAAATAAGTTTTATCGCAGAGTATTATCGCAAAATCCATGTATAGTGCATAATATCGTTCGTTAAGTATATAGAATAGAAAATACATATTACATAGTGCCATAAAGCTCGAAGTTCCATTATTGTTGGTATATATTTTGCTATTAATTATTGTTGCGAAATTAAATTAATTTTCTTATGGAAAATTCGTTTTCACTTACACGTTGCAACAATTAAAAATATCTCATTGCAAGTGGTCCATTAAAAAAGAAAATATTTAAAGGGTAATAAAATAAATCCAATATTATCTGAGTTAGAAGCACAGTAGATGATACAGTAGTCCATCTCCTATACTGGGAATGTCAGATCAAAAAACGCGCCATAATTCCGACTGGGTGAAGCGGACTGAACTAAAAGTAACTGAAGTAACGTTACGCGTGTAGTTCAGTCCGCTTCACCCAGTCGGAATTATGGCGCGCATTGATCTGACATTCTCAGTATAGGAGATGGACACAGTATATTATTATACAGTAGTCCATCTCCTATAGCGGGAATGTCAGATCGAATGCGCGCCATAATTCCGAATGGGTGAAGTTGTCAGAACTACACGTAACATTACTTCAAATTACGGCTTCTAGTTCTGCCACCTTCACCCAGTCGGAATTATGGCGCGCATTCGATCTGACATTCCCGCTATAGGAGATGGACTACTGTACCATCTACTGTGGGAGATGGACACAGTAGATGATACAGTAGTCCATCTCCTATACTGGGAATGTCAGATCAATGCGCGCCATAATTCCGACTGGGTGAAGCGGACTGAACTACACGCGTAACGTTCGCACTTCAGTTACTTTTAGTTCAGTCCGCTTCACCCAGTCGGAATTATGGCGCGTTTTTTGATCTGACATTCCCAGTATAGGAGATGGACTACTGTATCATCTACTGTGGGAGATGGACTACTGTATCATCTACTGTGAGTTGGAAGTTGGAGAAAGAAAAAAAAAGTTTTAAAAGTTTCAAGGCATTCGCGCAAAACATGACGTCACTGAAAACCTACCAATTACAAGGAGTTTTATTTTGACCAATGAGACAAAATCATGACTTATTTTAGACCAATGAAAAATACTTTTATTATGACCAATAGTAGCGTAGCCATTTTGAGGAACATCCAATCAAAATCAGTTCATTGTAAGCGTCTGCGAGCATCTATCGAGTGAGTACTGTGTGCTAAAAGTGTTATTATATTTCGTGAAAAAGCACGTTAGTCATATTTACAGATACATTTCGAGTGGTAAGTTGATTATTTATAATATTTTAATCAATCTGATAATTAAACTACCCCACAGTAACAAATTTTGGCCCCGTTTTAGGCGTTCTAAAATTTGACGATTGATTGACGAAGTAGGACAGTGTTTACAACGGGCCGCCGCTCATTTCGTGTTCCTATAGCGGTGTCTTAGTTCGGAGAAAAAAAAAAAAAAAAAAATTATTTCACAATTAATGTAAAAAGGAAAAAAAAAAAGCGATATTTTCCTGTTGCACTTATTTGTTTTTCTAGGTGTATGTGTATAATATTTATTTCAATTTCTTGGCCTTGAGATTACAATGTCAGTTATGCTGAGAATTTTTGACGTAAAATCATGATTCATACCATAGACACCATAGTTATGCTTTCACTTTTGTTTTAAGAAGATTCTCTCTATTGCACATGCGTCGTCACAATTTTGTAAATAAATAAAGTGACGCATTTTTTTTTATAATGATATGTTGCAAAAATAATCAAATTAGAAAGAGAAATGCATTATGTGGTGTGGTAATGGGCACCTGATAATCAAGTTGGCGCCAAATTGATACTCGCATACGTGATACGTGATATGTGTAACGCCTAACGGTGAAAAGCATTTTTAATGGAATGTCAGTAAAATATTTCTTGTAGATTTTTGGTGATGCCTGTAGTTATTTGCACATGAAAAAGTCAAAGTGGTGATTATGTAAATTCTGTTTACAATTCAATATATTTGAGAAACTTGATTCTAAAGTAAAATTGTTACACTCATTTATTTTTAAGAAAATGTTACCTAGAAAGATCTAGATAATAACTATTTTGACGTCTAAAATTTATTTGTATTTGTACATATTTGCGTAGGTATTTTAGTGTAGAAGGTTCTAGTAATTTCTTTGCATATTTTTGGGATGTTATATGAAATGAAATTTGCATATATTTTTTCAGAAGTAAGACATGGCACGTACAAAGCAGACTGCACGTAAGAGTACCGGAGGAAAGGCACCTCGTAAGCAGCTCGCCACCAAGGCAGCTCGTAAGAGTGCACCATCAACTGGAGGAGTGAAGAAACCCCATCGTTACAGGTAAATATTGTTGTGCAGCAATGAAAATGTTCTAAATAATTCATGAAATATGTTTTATTTTAAAGCATATTATAAGTTATTATTATTATTTATTTATTAAAAGAAAGAAAATGTTTTTTTTTTTTTTTTTATGTACTAGACATTTGCTTACACTGCATACAATAACTATTTATAGAATAACAGCATATCCAAATGTAATGATTTTTTAAATAACCTTTTTTAACTGATTTATTCCAGGCCCGGTACTGTAGCACTTCGTGAAATTAGGCGGTACCAAAAGTCTACCGAATTGCTCATCCGTAAGTTGCCATTCCAACGTTTGGTGCGTGAAATCGCCCAAGACTTCAAGACCGATCTTCGTTTCCAGAGTGCAGCTATTGGTGCTCTTCAGGTATGAAAATGTGTTCTTCTATCTGATTTCTTTCTGTATTCTCTAGTCAGCTTTATTGTTGCCACACAACATATAGCAGTTTTTATTATTCTATCTGTCACTGTTTGTAAATAAGATGATTTATAGACTATCATTGCTCTTGATGCACGTTTTTAAGGGTTGTGTTAAAAATCTGTGTGATATAGTTCCACAAAAATTGCTTCGGTATTTCCAGAAGTTTTATTTTAGAAATACATGATTCATCCTTTAAATACATTCACTCAACCCTTTGCACTAGTTTTTATGAATTATCTGATGTGATGGCACAATAACTGGTACAGCATCATTAATTTAGTTTTTCAATTTCAAAAAAATTAATTTAATTTGGTGTTCATTGCAATTCAGCCCTATAAAGGAATTCATTAATATAACCAAAAATTAACACAAAATTTGTTTTTTGGACTTGTTAACAGGAGGCCAGTGAGGCGTACCTCGTTGGATTGTTTGAGGACACCAACTTGTGCGCTATCCACGCCAAGCGTGTAACAATCATGCCTAAGGACATCCAGCTGGCTCGGCGTATCCGTGGTGAGCGTGCTTAAGCTACCTGCTCCAGCCTCCACCCTTCACACCTTCAGTTGCCCTGCCCAGGTGTCACATCATTGCGCAAGCAGCGTTACAGCGGCAGGTAGCAGCTGAATCATCTCATCAAATCATAAGTTTGCACGTCTCTTCAAGACATTTTAATAAATCTCGTGCTACAAGTTCAATAAGTGGGGAGTACAACAGTTATTATTATTTTAATGACGAATAAAATAAAAATAATAATGAGAGTTTTTAATATTAAAAGAAGCGGAACAACAACTTTTATTAATTAACTTAATATACCTTTTGATTTAATTATATTTATGTATTAATCAGATCAGAAGATGAAGATACAAAAATACAAGAATGACTTTCAATGTTGTGTGGTAGTATTTATAGATACATTAAAAGGGAAAAAAATAGGAAAATTATTACATTTCATTTTTTATTAACTCTTATGATCTCTTCTGATCCATTTAAAAAAATGTATAATATATCCATCTCTAACATAATTGTTCAACATTTTTATACCACTTGTAACGTAACGAACTGTCACTGCCTGCCGTTTGTGTCGCACAGGTTGGACATTCCACGACGCGACAGTTTATAATGAAATGTCGCGTGGTGGAGTCTCTGGCAAGTATCTCTATGAGGACAGTTAATTGATAGTATTCACTGCCAAAATAAAAAAAATTGGCTGAGACAAAAACCTGTTAATGGCTATGCTTGCTTGTGGGACTGAAATCTTGATACTGAAAAGACTTGATGAAAAAGCATCTAACTTGTTTAAATTTACGAGCCTTACGCAAGCAGGCATGGCCTGAGATTTTTTGTAAAGAAGCAGGTATATAAATATATATATAATAATATATTCATTCATAAGTAACAAAAATTTATTGTATTCATATTATATGTTTGTTTGGGATACTTACATAGATTTGTATTTAAATGTGAGTTGTTATGTAACATTTTTTTTCTTTCATTTTTATTCATTCTTAGATATAATTAATTTTAAGAACAATTAACTTCATTCCTTTCTCATTTTTTGTTTGATTTATTGTAAAGTATTCAAAATTGTATTTTTTTTTCTAAAAAAAAAAAATTTGAAATCGCAATATTTTATTTTCACAGTTGGGTAATTTCAGATGTAGTATTTAGTGATTTCATAAACTTATTATAATTATTATTTAGCATTATGACCATGTATTGCAAATAAGGTGTGTAACTTGGTTGTAATTGCATTTGTGTAATAAAATAATTAAACATAAGTAAATATTTATCTTATTTCAAATCAATATCTAAATCCTTAACTGCTTTAATCACTGATCTATACCTATAATATAGGTATATATTATTATATATAAAAGAAGAAAAAAACTTCCAAGATGAAACAAAAAGTGTTTAATTTTAATTTCTGTTGTATATAATGTATGACAATAAAAAGATTTGATAGTAAAACACAACAGTATAGGTTAGGAAAAATTGAAAAATGGGAGACAGAGTGAGCTTACACTAACGGGGATGCCGTGGTAGAGAAAATACTCTAACCTAGGCCAAAAAGAAATTTAAAGGAAAATGTTAGTGGTTCATTTTGCAATGTAGAAAGCGAGCTTTATAAAAAATGAGAATTTTGGCTTGCACATGGTTTAGCCTAGACGGCATGAGCACGGCGCACAGTCATTTTCAACACCTCAACTATGGTGTGAGCATAGCACACAGTCATTCAATACCTCTTCTCTAGCTATAGATGAAATACTGAAAATGACGGTGTGCTATGCGCAATGTTCACGCCGTCTAGGCTAAACCATATGCAATCCAAAATTCCCATTTTTTATGAAGCTCGCAATATGGGCCACTTATATAAGCCTTTTTTTTTTTCCAGACTGCTGATTTTTTTATTATCATACATATCACCTAGTATATTTTTTCATTAATAGGACTCTATTGTGGATTATTTTTAAAATCATAATTAAGAATTATTGATAATGATTAATGAAGTTCCTTATATCTAAGCAAGATCAGTCAAGCAACACTGTGACATTAATCTATTCAATTACATTGTACCATTGGAAATGATGATATTAATTATGAATGTTACACAAGATGTCTGCAGCTTTCATAAATGGTGAATAAAATGAAGCTTTAGGTAGGGGGGAAAAAGTAAAGAAAAACTTTTTTTTTTTTTTTTTTTAAGTTAATATTTGTTAGTTTTATTAGCATAAAACATAAATATTGCATAAAAAGAAAAGAAACTTTTAACAAATTGTTAAAATAAATTTAAAATAGAAGAAATAAGCAATGGCATTCCCATTCTGAATATGTCTCCAATAGATCAATTAAAAATATTGATAGAGCACAGCAGATAGCTTTTGTTACAGGATTCCATGCAAGAGAAGAAGTATGACTAAAGTGTGTATTTAAACCTTTGTTTTAGTCATTGTATTCAACAAAGATACACATACAGGCACATAGGTACTGCTTTACTCACAGTTGTCTCTTCACTAAAACAATTAAAGGCATAGAACACCTTGAACAAAAAAAGTTGTGTAATATCCTAACAAACCTGAAAATCAACGTTGATTTGGCCGGAGTCATTGATTTCTAATTTATATTCCATTCACAAAATGGCGCGAGCGGTCATTAACGTTACAGCTCGCTTGTTTTACGCGCTTGTGGACCAGGCGAGCAATGACGTCATTGACGGCTCGTGTCATTTTGTGAATGGAAAAAAAAGAAGAAATCAATGACTCCGGAGCAATCAACGTTGATTTTCAGTTTTGATAGGATATTACACAACTTTTTTGTTCATGGTGTTCTACGCCTTTAAGGCTTCCTGGTTTCCTTTCAGTATATTTTATATTCATACAAATATACAACATTATGGCAATTTCCCACTTGTAGGAGACAAGAGATCAAATTGTTTAATCATTTATAATTAGACAACAAGGCAAAATTCATATACTGAGGCTCTCCTACCAATTATATCTATACCTCAACTTAACATGGAGATGAGTTGATTGAGAGGGGCGTATCTTTGAGCACTGCTAGTAAGTTAACTATTGATACTACAAAAAATGTCAATATTTTTGCAATATGCAGGATATAGTGTTTTACACTGCTTACTTTATCATAATAATAATGAAAAATATACATAGAATCAGAGAAAAAATTAATCTAAGTTTTTTTTTTTTTTCATTTTTTATTTAGTATTGGGGTTTTGGCATAGTATAAATATATATTTATACTATGGTATTGGGTAGATAAAGAGGAAGAGATACAAGCCAGGGTTGTTGTGCCTGCCAAAGTAAGGGCCTGTAATGAATACAAAATTTAAACCTTGCTGTCAGTATACTGTATACCTGCACCCGCACGCAGCAGGTTTTAACAGCTTTTTATCCTTTTTGTATTATTTAGGCTATTAATACTATTGTATTATTTACAAAAAAAAAAAAAAAAAAAAAAAAAAATGCATGAATATATATTTTTAATTACAAATTTCAGAAAAAAAAAAGCCTATGTACTGTGCATTAGGAGATTAAATAATAATACAGGGATTTATTATATAAAGCTTAGACCAACAACATGCATAGTATGTATTTTAATTGCTATCAAAATGTCTGCTAATATTTTTGTGTGCAAAACCAGTTAATTTGTTTCTTCATCTTCTTCTATTTCTTCTAGCCTTTTCTTAATATCCTTGGTATCTAAACTATGATCTAAGTTATACTGAAGCGAAAGTTCTAACTGTTTCTTCTCTAGCCCCGAGATTCTATCATACAAAGATACACCCAGTTCTTCGTCTATATCATTTTCTTCTCTAAGAACACAGAAGTACAATAGAAATACTGCTAGACTCAGGGTAATTGCATATGGTTGAAACCATGGAATATCTTCCTCAATGCGGGTGCCTACACGGCTCTGTCGAGCAGTCCATCCACCTGCCCTGCTGGTGGAGTAACGAATTGGGGCATCTTCTTCTGTGCTACCTGCAGACTTAGTGTCTGTGCTTTTGAATCTCAGGTAAGGAGCAATGCATACAGCTTGTGGCAATCTGAAAAAAAAATTAAGCACATATATAATATACATAAATATTCACTTGTAACAAACATTACAAACAAAACACATGATGAGTGACATAATAGAGGGGGTCCGAATAAAAGCCTTCTTTATTCTACACTGAGGCTCTATCGTATACATACAGACAGAAGGACTGTGGATATAAGGCCTTAGGATAGAAGACCCTACCTGTGCGTAGCTCGCCAATATGCTTTACCTGAATTACCTGTACGCACAGCCACGGCCATTTGTCCGCGGACCTTCTGACAGACATACGGCTCTACACACCAATATATGGCAATATACATATGGATGGAGAACGATGGCTCTATACATATATAAGGAGAACGATACTGCGTTGATTTAAACACACACACAAACACAAGGGATTGTAAGTTTGCACAGTATTTTTATTTCTGATATGCATGATTATGTAACCATGCATAGCCCATGACAAAAGAGTGAAGGAGCAGTTATGTATGAATAATTTCCTAGTATGTAATTAAACACACCGTATGATAACGTCCATTAAATTCTTACCCTTGTGATCGCACAATGCTGGTAAAGAACAATCTATTAGCAATAAATAGATGCCTGATATTCGAAGACATGTTTTTGATGTGCCTCTGGCTTTGATGTGATTTATTTTTGTAAACAAAATTTGCAAAATGCGCTTTTTAAATCAGCTGTAAATGGGCGTTTCAAATTTTCGATGCTCATTTGTTGTTTTAAATTTGTTTACAAATGGTAGAAAAGTCAAAAAACAAGGCTGTGTGTGCAATTTTTTACTTTATATGTATTTATATTGACTTGGACAAACTATTTTCAATTGCTACATTAGTGCTTCAAGTTTACTAAAAATATGGATCTTCAAGAAGAAAAGTTGACAAGCCTTTGTAATGGTTTAGAAGATGAAAGTAAATCACGACGACGGACAAAGTTGAAGCAACTTAGGGAAGAGACTCTTGGGAAACTGAAAGATCAAGATAATGCAGATGAAACTTTTGAGAAAATCTTTAAGTCTATACTTAAATCATTCAGTGACTCGTCAGAAATGTGTAGAGAACTTGCTATTAATTTACTACTTGATTTCATTCCAAAACTCAAATCCACTGACAAATATCTAACATACATCATCACTGTTTTAGTGAAACGCATTGATGATGATGCTAATCCTGAACCTTCAGAAGAAATGAGACTATTGTTGATTACACTGCTTTGCAGGATTGTAAAAAAATCTGAAAAATCCTTAATTCCATATTTAAATGACATTACCAAGATCATTTGTAAAAGTTTGGAAGATCCATTTCCTAAAATAAAATCAGAAAGTTGTGAATGTATCATATTATTAACTAAAGCGATTCCTAAAGATTTCCATGTACAGTCAGATACTTATTTAAAAGCTGTGATTCTGAATGTTGCTCATAAACATAGTAAAGTAAGAGCTGTGAGCATATTTGCACTTGGTAAGTGTATATCGGAATGCATAACATTAACTTTGACTCCTCTGAGTTTTCTTCTGCTAAAAAGTGAAAGTAAAGCACATTTTATTCTATTTGCAGGTGCTGTAGTTCAGCATGGAACTCACGGATTAATTGAGCAAGTAACTGGAGTCCTTGCAGAGAGACTCTATGACTCCAACGTTAGCGTACGTCAAGCTGCAGTCCGTGTGGGAGGAAGCTGGCTTCTTTCTATGAATGACAGATACTCTCATTTTGCTCGATTGCTACCGCTTGTCTTAACTGGGTAAATAAAATTAAGACAATGAGGAAGACTAATGATTTTTGGGACAGCATTTGAGCACATTTTTAGAAAGAGCATAATTAGTAGATTCTATTGACATCAATATTTACCTTTATTACTTAAATTTCAGCGATTAATTAATGATTTAAAAGTGGCGGCCACGCCCCCAAGAAGCCTGTGCCGTTAGTCATTTGTTTGAATTTGCAGCGGAGTCTGATGTTCTTCTGCAAATTTGGATACGAGATTTTAAACTTTACGCGAATTTTTAAATTCTCGTATCCAAATTTGCAGAAGAACATCAGACTCCGCTGCAAATTCAAACAAATGACTAACGGCACAGGCTTCTTGGGGGCGTGGCCGCCACTTTTAAATCATTAATTAATCGCTGAAATTTAAGTAATAAAGGTAAATATTGATGTCAATAGAATCTACTAATTATGCTCTTTCTAAAAATGTGCTCAAATACTGTCCCAAAAAACATTAGTCTTCCTCATTTGAGATACGGTACTGTAGGGATTTGACTAAAAGTTGTAAAGTGTAGGAAAGCAGTCCTCTTCTAAGCGACTTTCTTGCCACAGCAACAAAGTATGGACCGAGCTAACTTTATGGATGCTATCATAGGGGTGGATAAGAATTGCAATAAGAAATTACGGCTGTCCAGGCCTAATTGTTATTATTATTTCGTAACACAGATGCAACTCCAAATTGACTAAGCAAGAGGCAATTGTTTTGAGACTGACTTTAAGTAATTTGAATAACATGTGCTTCCGTTTCTACATCACTACCACACATGCACAGTACGTTCAAACGGATGCGGATGTGATCAAAATTACTTAAAGTTGGCCTCAAAGCAGTTGCTTCTTTATTAGTCAATAATTAAAAAACTTTGAGGGGTTTGCAAACATTTTAATTACAAATTGTTGAAATTTTAAGCCCATAGGGACCCTATGTTAATTTCAATAATATTTTTCTTCCTTATCTTCCCCTTATCTGATAGTCAAAGGTCTTAAATTTTATCATAAGTAGTTCTTACTAACGATGTTCTTATTACATTATAAAATTGAGCAGTCAAATATATGTGCCATTACCAGAGCTCAAAGTAGAAAATTTCTTTTTCCGGTGATAGCTCCGGAGCTCCCATAAGCGCAATGTTAAATTTTGAACCTTTTACTGGAGCTCAGCTCCTGTTAGCCCCGGCTTATTTTAAGCCCTGGCCATTACCAACAACCCTTAATAAAATTGTACAAAACAAAACTTTATCCAATGTAAATCAAAGAAAAGTAATATGCGTATTAGGAAAAAACCATCGCGGTTAGTATTAATAATAAGTTAAAAAAAATACTTAGAAAATAGTTGGTAGAGATTAGAGCACGTTGAATTGAAAATTAATAAAACGCGAAAATTCTCTAATTTAAATAGTAAATTGGGACTAGGGATCAAATATTCTAGCTTTAGCTAGTTAAAAAGTAGACGTTAAAGGGATGGAGGCATAGTGTCAAAATAAAATACGATGTGCCTAGCATCTCACGTTCTCACACTACGTCAAAGACACAACATTATAAAACAGCATCAGACTTACTCTTTGCCTTAGACCGGTTTCGTCCTTTACCTAGGACTCATCAGTAAGGCTCGGCAGAGAGCTCTGTACAGCTAGAGATGGCTCACACCACATCTGCTAACTGACTGAGCTGAGGAAGCAAGTGGCAGTCGCGTTTTTATACGCGATGCCCCCGCAGCTGCACGCGCTGATTGGTTAAAATCGCGCGCGCAAACTCGGCTTGCTGTTTAAAACCTCTCATCCTCACACTGTAATATAAAATCGTGTCTAAGAGGGGTGTAAGACAGGCAGCCAGCAAGCAATAGTGTCCCCCCTCACTTCCCAGAGTTCCCCAACTCTAGAAAGATCGCGAGAACACTACGCCTACCGACTGCACAGTATCGTGATTCACGCTAGTTACATCGCTTTATATTTTGACACTGGGGGTAGGAAAAGCAAAAAGATGATAGAGTAGGAGAGATAGAATAAATATTATGCGCTTTGGCATATAGTTTAATTAATTTAGTACGTGCTCTTATTGACGTTGGCAAGTAAAAGGGCCGAATAAAATAAAAATGAAAGAATATCTGTCTTACACCCCTCTTAGACATGATTTTATATTACAGTGTGAGGATGAGAGGTTTTAAACAGCAAGCCGAGTTTGCGCGCGCGATTTTAACCAATCAGCGCGTGCAGCTGCGGGGGCATCGCGTATAAAAACGCGACTGCCACTTGCTTCCTCAGCTCAGTCAGTTAGCAGATGTGGTGTGAGCCATCTCTAGCTGTACAGAGCTCTCTGCCGAGCCTTACTGATGAGTCCTAGGTAAAGGACGAAACCGGTCTAAGGCAAAGAGTAAGTCTGATGCTGTTTTATAATGTTGTGTCTTTGACGTAGTGTGAGAACGTGAGATGCTAGGCACATCGTATTTTATTTTGTCACTATACCTCCATCCCTTTAACGTCTACTTTTTAACTAGCTAA
Source organism: Ecdyonurus torrentis (assembly GCA_949318235.1). Classification (NCBI taxonomy): domain Eukaryota; kingdom Metazoa; phylum Arthropoda; class Insecta; order Ephemeroptera; family Heptageniidae; genus Ecdyonurus; species Ecdyonurus torrentis. The sequence goes on from OX439130.1 coordinate 33,033,520, forward strand.
AGCTAGAATATTTGATCCCTAGTCCCAATTTACTATTTAAATTAGAGAATTTTCGCGTTTTATTAATTTTCAATTCAACGTGCTCTAATCTCTACCAACTATTTTCTAAGTATTTTTTTAAACTTATTATTAAAGAAAAGTAATAGATTAATAATTAAAGTTCGTTATATTGAAAATTATATGACGCGGAAATCTTTAATTAAAAATAGATACAACAATAAGGGGGACGCAAAATTGCAAGCTCAAGGCTGCTAATTAGAGAATTTTACTGCCGTGATTGTAATGCAACCAAACTCACCTGATTTACCACTCGCCAAGTTGCGGACACGTGTTTCGCCCTACCCCCTCTCAATATATTGTGTTTCCATGGACTTAAATATCGAACTGTTAATTATTAATTAACAGAAAATAATTCATTCAGTGAATCACGATACACATCAAGTGGTTTCAAGTGGTGGGGCTCTTCAGCGCAGTAGGGCGAAACACGTGTCCGCAACTTGGCGAATGGTAAATCAGGTGAGTTTGCTTGCATTACAATCACGGCAGGAAAATTCTCTAATTAGCAGCCTTGAGCTTGCAATTTTGTGTGCCCCTTATTGTTGTATCTATTTTAATTAAATATTTCCACGTACTTTAATTATTTCTATTACTTTTCTTTGATTTGCATATTAAACCGAAATGTTTTTTTCTTATAATTATATTATAGGCCTATATTTATCCAATGTAAAGTTACTAATATCCTGCATCTTCTAATATATACGGTACTGATGTTTGCAGACTAAATGACACTTTGCCTGAGGTAGCAGAACTTGCCAAGGAACAGTGGCAACAAGCAGGGGCTCAATATCTTGCTGAGAATGAAGAGGAGTACAAGAGCCAGATTGACTTTCTGTCGGACACTCTTACAGATCTTCAATTACAAGGTTTATTTTTGCAGCTTCTTCAAATGTGAATGTGTATTGGAGTATTTAATACGATATATTTTGTTCATGTCTTTGACCTATGCACTATTGATATAAGTACTATAAATGTAGCATATTATGTGTCATTATTTCAGATATCGTTTCTCAAGTATCATATTTTAATTTTTGTTGCACAGAATTCTAGGTTTGGAATCACACTTTTAAAAATATTAAAACAGAGTGGACTTGTCTGCTATTTTTGGGTAAAAGAAGAAGTAAAATTAATTGCATGGTTTGGGGGGGGGGGGGGGGTCTGCAAACAAAACAAGCACCAATTTTAATATTATAATTTTATTTTATTTGATATTTTAATTGATAATACTGTACATTTTTTTAATAACAGCGATGGTTTAATGTCCTAATAATGTAATATTGGTTAAATGTGTAATTATTATTGTTTACTGCAGAAACTCGTCCCTCCTTTGGGTGTCGACTACTGGTGCACAAAGAAGCAGGAAAACTATTGCCTGCTGCACTGGCAGAGCTTCATGAATGGACTTTGCCTGTAAGACTGCAGGCTGGTGCATTGTTACAGCAGTTGGTGATTCACCTAGAGCAGCGTAGCACACAGTATGTTCCTAAACTGTGGCCAGACTTTGCACTTGTATGTGCTGATGAGGGAGAAGATACCAGACTAAGGGACAGTGTAAGTCTCAGTGCTCTTGATGAAGTTATAAATATTCAGTAAAAGCTGACAGTAGTTGAAAATTATCCTCTTTGAAATAAAATAAATTTTGTTTCCTAAAAAGTAAAGAAAAGAAAAAAGTATTGATGCACTATTTTACGAAAGATCAAATTGAAGTTTCAATTTTATAGAAATGAATGAAATGATGTTATCAGAGACAATATGAAGGCAATAAATTCATCATATAATATATAGTCATGCAATATAACAAATTTATAATGTATTTGAAAAATCTTAGCCATTCATTCACACCTCTCGTACTCTGTAACAATGATAGTAAGAATGTGAAAATTAATTAGCAATTTTTGTTTAACCAGCTTTGCAGGCCTATGCAGGCATTATACAGGTACTTGATGTTTGATTCAATGTCACAGTATATTTTGTTGCTGTTCAGGTGGAGTCTACATTACGTCTCCTAGGATATTTTGTACCAGCTGCCACAATACTGTCAGTGGCACTCTCACAAGAACACCTATCCCTTGGTCAGTTGAGATGTTTGAATGCTGCTTTGCAAGGCATGGAAAGATTGGCTGATCCAGAGCTTACAACTTTGGTCACTGCTCTCTTTACTACCACTTCTGCTAGTGTACAGGTGAGGCTACTCACTTTTAACTGTCTTGGTACCCATCTTGATAATAATTTTAAAATTGTTAAAAAAAAAAATAAAAAAAAAAAAAAATTTGATAGTTCCGATTGTTCTAGACTAAAGTGTTTTGTGGGAAACTTTACTTTTAATTTTAACACTTCTTGTAAATTTTTAAAACTGTCAATAAGCTCCTATTATAATATATACTGGTACACTTTGTTTGATAAACTTTTATTTTGTAAATTCACTTAAAATGCGCCATCAACTGTCAATGTAGACATGTCAATTCCAATCCTCTTGATTTTGTGAAGTGTTTATGTAATGGGAGGGTCCCTTATGATTAAAAAAGATTGAGAGTTTGCTGTATTTACACTTTAAGTTTGACAATGAATATTTTTACAGATACAGTACCAGTTTTGCCTCGTATCTTGTGTGCAAGCTGTGGTAAAGTCTGCAGAGTCAAGTTCTTGCAGGGATGTCATATCCTTGAATCTCCTGAGAGTGTTGCTATCTGCACAAGGCTTTGGAGATCCTCAGCTTACAAAAACATCTCAAGGTAATGTGCATTGCTATTAAATATAATGTTTTCTTGAATAAAAGTAATTGTGATGTATTTACAGAGGTACTGAGCATACTTGCTCGCTATGCTGGTATCAAACAAGAGGAACTTTATGCCAAGCACGGAGAGGCCATTCTATCATCCCTTGTACCCTCTGTGCCTGTGTGGAGTGACTACTGTGCTGAGAAATGTCTCTTTACTGCATTTATACAGGGAGCAGGTGAGAATATATGTAATTTGAAACAACAAAATACAAGTCCCCGTACAGTATTTTTGTTTCTCCTCATATTGCTGTTCCATATTAAAGAATTAACCTCAGACGTAATAGAACTTTTTTATTTTTTATTTTCAGCATAAGTTTATATTACCTTCAATAGCATGTGTGTACCAAATTTCAAATTGATTTGTCTGTCGGTAAAAAAATTACATGGGAAATATAGGACCTCCTATGTTTACTATGCTATTTTTTCCCAAATAACTGATGGACGAATTGATTTGAAATTTGATATGCATGCTATTAAACAAACCAATCAATCTGAGATTTATATAATAATACAAACTTATGCTGGGAAAACAACAAAAAACAAACAAACTATTATTGAGTCTATTACTATTATGTCTGAGATTAATCGTTAAAGCAGTCTGAAACAAGAGAGAGACCTTTATAAGTACTTAAGCTAGCTCATTGTTGCCTATGCTTGAATAATAGTAAAGATTAGAGCATAGGTAATCATGATCTTGCAAAAGAACATTCAGTACCCTGTTGCAATTAATAAACACCTCTCGTGTTTAATTTCAGACTGGGTGAGAATATTTTCTATCTCATGCATAAGGCGTACCTGTCAATTAACAGCTCAATTTTCCATCTCCCAATTATTAAATCTATCTAAGTGTTATTCTATCATCTTATTATCAACTGATTATCACAAAATCAATTTCTTTAGTTACCATAATTATCATGTTTTGTATTAAACATATTTAAATTTTGCACTTCATTGGTTATTTGAAATTATTTTTATTTTACATAAGTTATACATTTGTTTAATACAATGGTTATATACCATCCTTGCAATGAGGAAAGTGAATTTATTTGACCCCCACTTTTAATGACATTTTTGAAAAGAGCGTTAAAAAATTTTGAGGCTATAGTTTTTCTTAGAACGATTGGAGCATGGTAAGTATTTTTAATTTATTTTTGAAAATCGACCTAAAAAGCCTGTGACGTCATCAATCGGGCATTTATTTCGGAAAGTATTGACCGTAGAAGGTTCAGTAGCTAGTTTTTGGAAATCCTGAGGATGAGCTGATTTCATTAAACTGGTTACTGAACCTCGAACAAATAGTATTTGCCGAGAAAAAAGTGGACTGATGACGTCACAGGCTTTTTAGGTCGATTTTCAAAAATTAATTAAAAATACTTCGCATGCTCCAATCGTCCTAAGAAAAAATAGCGCCTCAAATTTTTTTAAAGCTCTTTCCAAAAATATCATAAACTCAACAAAAAAAATTTTCAATTCACCTTCCTCATTGGAGATTAGGTACTGTTTAATAGCTAAATGATGAAATCAGTTTAGATGAAATCTTTATTTCATAGTTATATGGTGCTGGAAATCAAGTGTTAAATTTATTCTGTGTTCAACAGGTACAAGTATTGGTGTTCACCTGGAGTTGGTAGCAAAGATCTTAGTTGCTTGGTCGCAGGTTACAAGTAGTGCCAAGTCTTTGGCAGACTGGTTGAGAGTGTGCCAGACTTTGCTCAACTGGAGTTTTCTCTCCACATGCACGCCACTGTCGCAATATTTGCCTGATAAGTTTGTTACACAGGTATTGACTGGTAAGTGTACAACAATTTAATGTAAGGAAAAATCATCGCAGTTAGGATCAATAATAATAAAGAAAAGGATAGAATTACCAGCAAGGGCCTTACCACACTAGAAGTTCTATGGAGAGGTCAAAGTCTCATGTGGCACAGTTTTTTTTTATATAACAACAAACTGTGGTGCTACAAGAGACTTTGACCTCTCCATAGAACTTCTACTGTGGTAAGGCCCTTGCTGGTAATTCTATCTCTTTTTTTTTTTTTTTATTATTATTATTATTAAGTGTACAACAAATAATATTTATAATGCAACGAATATCATTCATGTTACAAAAGTCGCTTATTCAACTGGATAAATCCAAGTTTCTGACTGACTAACATCTAAAAACATCTGAAAATAGCAACGGAAAATATCAGCTTAATGTTAGTTTTGTAAGCAACTAAATTATTATTTTATTACCTTTTACAATGTCAATTACACGTCAGTTTTTGTAGTTCATAGAGCACTATTACCACCTCAGTCAACACCACAACTACAATGTAATCCTATGATTTTTTTTAGTTCCAGATGTCACTCATAGTGTTACATTGCTATTTTTTTGAACTATGCATTAACAATGTAATTGCATTAACATATAAGACATGTAAGGAACATTGTCTAAATATTATAACAAAGAAAGGAATGGGGTATGGTTAACACTCAATGGCATATCAGCAAAGCTATCTTAAATCTGCATATCAGTTCTTCTTAATAGAGACCTCGTAGTAGAGTTTTTTTGCCATGCGACTATGAGCTCTATGAAAAGAACAGGTAAGATTCAAGGTCACATCACAAAAAAACTATACGACGAGGTTTCTATTCGGAAGACTTGATATAGTCATCAAAAAATTCTTGTGTCATGTAAAGTGAATGTAGAGAAGAAGACCATCTTGATGTTTTGTTGACAGAGGCAGTGATTCCACATCTAGTATGGAAAGCAGGACGAGTGGCTGAAGCAAAACGCTCCCAGTCTCTATTGTGCTTACTGCTTGCTGTGTCTGATCCCTCAATGCCAGCACAGCTGCTGCAACCACTACAGATCACATTACTGCCATTGTTGGTGGCAGCCCTGGAGGAGAGCAACAAGCTGATGAGACTGCATGCTTGCCAGGCTCTTGGGCTACTGTGCCCTCACTGGGCATCACACATGACACCAGAGCATGTGCACAAAACATACACAGGTAACCCAATAATGCAAATAATATATATGATATACTGACATTTACATCTAATGTAATGCATAGGCCTACATTATATATAAAATTTAAAAACTTCTGTGGATTTAATGACTTGCATATCAGAAAGTTTTTCCATTAATATTATCAAATTCCCAGGGTTTTTTTTAGTAGGCAGTTCTGGCTTTTTTGGGCAGTTCTAAAAGATTTTGTGCAGTTCTAAACCAAAATTTGGGCAGTTGACATTTTAGAAGAACAGAAAAACAGATCACTTTGAAAACAAGAAAAATAAAAAAAATGTATATTTGTTGCAACATCATGATAAATCAAGCTGTTTCAGGATATATATTTTTTTTATTATAAAATAATGCCTCTTACCCGCACATTTTAAAAATTTTCCCTTATTATTATTTTTTTTTCTACTCAGAAATTTGGATTTAGAAATAACATTTCACAAACAATATAAACTTCAGATTTGAACTCATTTTAAACATGTTCATTTTGAAATATCTTGAGTATAACATTAATGTGTGCTTTTGCATTTTGGAGATTAGAAAAAAAAAAAGTAGAAGAAAAAGAAGAAGACATTTGTACCAATTGCGATATTTTGCTTCTTACAACTGCGAACTGATTTGCTTATTCTGATCTTATTTAAATTTCAATATATAACTATTTCCTCAGAAAAATTGAAAGTACATGTATAGACAAATAATAATTATAAAATAAGAATATAACCTTTTATGCAAATTTTTGATATAATTGCACACTCTACTTGCCATATTTTTTAGTTTTTAAATAGCTAGTTAGTTATTATAAGTTTTTGTCAGTTTTTACCAGTTTTTCTCAGTTTTGGAAACTGAAAATAGACTTTTACCGTACAAAAACTTAAAATAACGTGCTAATATATATATATATATATATATATATATATATATATATCAGTGGCGTGCGGTCCATATATGCAATTAATGCAATGCATGAGTAGTAATTTATTCCAGAATATTAATTTTTCTTTAGTTTAAAATATTTCCACTGTTCAGTTCATAATGTTTCAAAAACTACCGCGCGACAGATAATGTTTTGTAAAAAAAAGAGGGGAAAAGAAGTAGAGGTGGTAAAATATGCAATCGACTAGACTGCGGGGTGAAGCTATGGCTATAGCGAGAAGCACGGTAGGGGTAGCAAACGCAGCATTTACAGAAAATTAACACACGTTTCAATACACCAACAAAGATGTGATTTCTAAAACTGCATGGGCGGCGCAGAATCACTGCGCAAGTTCATTTAGATTTTTGATTGGCTGAAAGAAATCATAGCGCGAAAGATCCAAAATCTGAATGAAAACGATGAAAATCATCGAGGCGATCGGCGCCAACGAAGCAAATTTTAAAAATCAAATACTCCAAATAAATAACGTACAGTAACATTTATAACTTATACATACAAGTAATGTAAATAAAAAAAATATAAGAATATGGCCATACTTTGCACGCAAAACTAAGAATCAGATTCTTTTAAAGCGACTTAACCCAATGTTCTAAATTTAGAACCTAATATATTTAATATTTGTGTTCGATCTTCTCTAAAATAATTAAAGTAAAATTAGTAGTTTATTTTAGATTTCTAGCCCGCGGGATAAGCAAGGAGGGTATAAAGAGACAAACTCTAACGTATAGTACAGATGTCCTTTACTGTGTGATCGAGTTAATAAAAATCTGTACACCCTTCTCAAATGCTTATCAAAGAGCAAGGGGTACAATTTTTTTCTTGCGCTTATCCCGCGGACTAGAAAAGTCGATTAAACGATAAATTATAAACTATTATATGTTTTTCTTTTGGGAAAAAAAAAAAAAAAAAAAAAAAAAGACTTCTGTAAAATGATTAGCTAAATAAAAAAAATAGTCACATTCATTGGTTGATCTTGTTTTTTGAGACGATAAAAAATCATGCAATCTTGCTGTTGAGCAAGGACTTTTTTTTTTAGAAGCATTTTTCTATTCTTATCAAGTCTAAAGTATTAAATAAAGAAATAACAATGAACGATCGTGTTCTAAACAAAAAGCAAAAAAAAAAAAAAAAAAAAAAAAAAATCAAAGCTGGCTATCAATATTTGTGTGTAGTTTGCATAAATCGAATTTTATTGTATTTAATTGTTAAGAGACATTCTTTTTACGGTTTTAGTGTCAAAATACCACGTGATCTCAAAAAAAATCGCGCCTGCGGCGGGCTCTTCTGGGGGGCTGCGCCCCCCAGACCCCCCGTGGTTTGTTGCATGACCTGCTCCAGGAACCACCGCACGCCACTGATATATATATATATATATACATATAGGTATATACATATATATATATTATTTTTTTTGGCACATCTCAAAACTATCTGCATTCAACTGAACACGAATAAAAAATAAAAAAATGTTAAAAATAAGTTCAAAAATACAAGAACAGCTCTCCTTGATACTAGCTGGTATAAAGTGTATCAAATAATAATTCAATTTTTTTTTTTCATAAAAAATATAAATTTTATCCTCCTTTATTGATAAATTTTTGTTTCTAAGTTAAAAATTATCAAAACTGAATTTCACTAATTTTGTATAATTGAACTGAAAGTGAACTGATTTTGCTGTTTTTGCAAACTGATTATGCAAAAAAACTGGACTGAATTCAGTGCTGAAAATGCACATTTTCAAAAATGAAAATCCGGTCCCTAAATTAATATGTCATTTATTTGAACCAACTAATTCTAATAAAAATATAGCTTCAAGGAACTGCAATTTTTGGCGCAAACACTCACCCCTTATTTAGAGTCAAGTTAACTTTGCACCTTGCACATATTTTTTACCTCGTTCTGTTGACTGATATGAAGCTCGTTCACGTTCTAAATTTGTCTACATTATTTTTACGTAGTATTTTTCTACTTTATGTTGATTTGTAATTAAATGTGTTTTATTATAGTGATTTTAAACTAAAGACCCTTTCCAACTTTCCAATCCAATGACATGTCCTGATAATGTGAATATCACATATTGTATTACAATATTATAACACAATATTGTAACAGAGGAAATTTAATTAATAAATATTTTGAAATTTTATAAGCATTTTTGTAATAAGTGCAGTAATAACTTAGCATCAGCTATATAGAAGCCTATTCTTAAATGTAAAAAAAAAAAAAAAAAAAAAAAAATGTTGATTTTTTATATTTAATCCTACTATTATAATTTTGAAGTGGTGTAAAAATGTAAATTACTATTTAAAAAAGTGGCAAAATTGAAGCGACACTATTTCCAATAAAAACAAAAATAACCTTCACCAAATTGCTCCAAATTGATCACGTGACTATCTGGAAAAAAAAAAATCGCACCTGCGGCGGGCTACTCCCCCCCCCCCCCCCCCCCCCAAGTCATAAGATTTACCAGGATTTGGGCAGTTCTGAATTTTTCTTAAAAAATACCCTGCAAATTCCTGTGTGTATCATTCACATGGCACATAAATTTGCTGTCCATCGACGGTTATTGACGGAAACTGATGGTTATGCAAATTTGCACCTTTCACATGAAGAAAGAAAGAAAAAACTTATGGATACTGATGGAACAAGCTACAGTAATATTACCTGATAGGCCCTAGCTGTCAAATGCAAGTGACTATGCGCTAATGTAAATAAAACTATTTGCATGCATCTGTTGCTAACCATCAGTATTATCCATTGTTTTGACTGATAATAATGGACAGAAATCTGAGAGTTGCCAGCTTTTCCGTCAGATATGTCATTTAAAAGGCTTTTTTTTTTTTCCTAGAGCTAAATAGTTTATAATTTTTAACATTAAAAGTTATGATTATTAGTAATTATTCTAATTATTTAATCAGACCTATGATCTAATATCAGAGTTATGATTATTATTAATTATTCTGATTATTTAATCAGAACTTCAAATACTTTGGAGTTCTTTGCTGATATAGTGTGATAATGATATTAAAAATAATTAACTCTATATTCTTGTACTTTTTTAATGGCAGCTTGTTAACCATTCACGACAGAGTACGTCATATGACATGCTGGTCGTTATGGGATAAGCAAAAAACTCTGTCATGAACAGATTAATGTGAAAGGACTTGGGATGTTGCAGTGTTAGCTAAGAGGTTGGACGACACTGGAGAAGAGGTGCGTCTACAAGCACTCGACACTCTGCAAGAGTTACTGCTCAAACTGCCAGAGAATCACAAGGCCCTCACCAGTCAAACACACTTGGAAGATTTGTACAAAATGATGTTCATCCACCTTGATGATCAAGATACCAAGTATCAGCAATCAGTCCTTGGTGAGTTAGTTCTAAATTAAGAGACCAATCAAGGCATAATTTGTTATACATATGTGTATCCAACTTTTCAGCTCAAGTAGGTTTCACTATTGATCGGGAAGGAGACACTTATAATGAAAGGTCAAACTCGCGTGATTTTGACATTTATTATACAGTTTAGGCTCCTAGGTGCAGCTAAATTATTTTCATCAAGGAAAACACAAGAATTAGTACGATGTTTTATTTTGAAACATTTTAAAATTGTATTTGAATTGGGAGTGAAAAGTACCAGTAGGATTTGCAAAACTGTTCTAAACTAAGAATGTATATGTAGAAATGCATTTATTTTTGAAGTTTTAGGAACTCATATGTTAAAAATTTGGTATTTTTATAAAAAGTTAAATTGAAAAAAATTATTAGGATAATAGACAGTTCACCAGATACTGGTATATCACCCTGTGATCGCCTGTTTTCAATGATATTCACCCTTTGTCAAAGGCAATAAAATGGGAAGTAATATTCCTATATAGGATGTTGTTTCAAGCTTCTAATGCAATAGAGGAATATGCATTAACCTGTTCACAACAGCGCCCTCTACATACACTACGGTCCACCCGGCCTGAGTAAAATCGTAAGCTACAGAGCCCAGCCGCTCTAGCACATAATATGACATGCTCCGTCGTCAACAGTTTTTAAAAAAATGCCTTGCTCGGAAGCTGTTAAAAAAAATGCTTTTGACAAAGGGTGAATATCAATGAAAACAAAATCACGGTGTAATACAGTGTCTTGGTTAACTGTCCAATCTTCTAGGTAATTTTTCAAATAGATATATATTATAAGTACTGTATATATTTTTAAATATCCTTTTTTATAAACACAATTTTTAAAGCTTAGAAAAACACAAAACATTTTTTTTAACATGGTAGAACAGTTTTATGAATCCTACCGCAGTGCTTACTTGAGAAAAGTACTTTTTATTTATTTATTTATTATTCACATAGGTTATACATATTTTACATATGGTTGGTCGCATATTTAATCTTGCAATCAGCGAGCTATGCTCATACGAAAGCAATTTAGTAAAAGAAAGACAAATGTTTAAAGAAAGAAGTGTCGAGTAAAGTATATAAAGGGTACATATAATAGCCTATACATTTTTTTTTTCTTCCCAGTTACAGAAAAGATAAAGAAATAAAGATGACTGCCAAAGAAGTTTTAATACATTATATATATAAGAGTGTAAAACAAGTCAAGAATATTATTCAATCATAATTTCAGAATATCAAACTAAGTAATGTAAATAATATATATAAATAATAATCAAAATTAAAATAATTTCAACTTTTTTTTTTCTCCAGTTACAGTAAAGAAAAATAAACAATGATAAACTATCAAGGAACTTTTACGACAGTTTATAAAGTATAAAAAGAAGACCAAAGAATACTATTAAATCAAGCTTTCAGAATATCAAAAACATAGTAATGCAAATAACATAAATAACAAAGAAAAAAAAAAAGAATATAAATTCAACATTTTTTTTTTTTTTTTTTTTTTTTTTTTACAGTTACAGTTACTCTGGCAGGATCCGCAATTACTGCTATTTAAATACCATTAAAATATGTTTAAAAATAAAATATATTACTAATTCTTGTGTTTTCCACAATGAAAATGTTTTAGTTGTGATTAGAAACCAAAACTGTATAATATGTGTCAAAATCACTCGAGTTTGACCTTTCATTTTATAAGTATCTCCTTCCCCTATTAATCATATAGGCAATATTATAAGTTTTTTATAATTTCTGTTCCAGGTGCACTAAAAAATCTTGGCAAATTTGAGACAAAAACAATGCTCAATCTTGTCTATAAAGGACAAAAAAACTTCAGGAATCAAGATGGCTGCAATACTTTGAAACTTCACCTTGAAAAATTGCTTGAAAATCAAATCTTATAAGATAATAAATTATTTAATAAAAGCACAAATCAAGAAATGCAACTTAAAAAAATAGCTATAAAAAATCTCTTAAGCTTTAAGCTTTTTAAAAATATATTACAATTACTCTCTTTCTCTCTCTCTCTCGCATCCTGAATATTGCACCAGTGATGACCAGTGGTCTTTTCTAATTTTTATTGCAATTTCAAATAAATTTTAATTCATAACAAACCTAAAACCTTTTGATTTATTTTTCTTGATAATCACGTATGTATTGTAATTTTATGTATGCTGAGTAGCAGTTTGCAGTCGATCGAAGGGCATGATCGAAATGATACTCTGCAATGCATGGTTGCATAAATTACGCGCTAGCACTGCTGAGCAGATAAAAATTCCTTGGCCAGCTTAGGACAAACGTTATTTTTAGCCTTTTTCACTGAAAAGAAGGTTTTCTCAGGGTTTTCTGTCATTTTAGTTTCTAGTATTTTTCTCTAGTGTTAACAGCTCATTTAGCCTAACAATACGTTCATTCGAGTAATATTATTTGTAATATTTTTCAATTTGCTAAAGTAAGAATAATAAAAAAAAATCCTCTGTATATTATTATGGTCAATTTTAGTTACTGCTGAAGTCGAAACACAAGCTTAAATCAATATGAGTGAAACCACCCAATATAGTAAAATATATCAAAATATTTCAAAACCTAAAATCTATGGTTGAAATCTCCAGAGTTTTCGCGCATAATCACCACACCACGGGCGTGTTGAGGTGCTCGCCAGGTGGCAGCACGTGTCAGGAAGCGAAAGATAACAGCGGCGGGTGTGCACCACTGATAAGAAAATTACTCTAAATTGACGTTTTTGTGCCATAAAATATCACCTAATTATATTATACTAATTAAGTAAGTATTTATGTTTGTTATAAGCGTTATACTAAATGATAAACACGAGCTTATATATGGTAAATAAGACTTAAATGGACGTTGTTAGCGAGGCCAAGTTTAGCCTGCAGTACTCATCTCGAAAGGATTTATTGCGCTATATTTGGCTCCAGTATAATGATGTTCGTGCTTAAAAGTCAGCCTTGATGACTCTCTTTGCGGGAGGGAATGTATTCTTGAGAATCGGTTGTTTACATAGCACATAAAATGCATTGCGGCTTGCGAACAAAGAGGAGAGAGAGAGATGGGATTTTTTATGATGATGAATATTTGAGTGGGCGAACGGCAAACGAGTAGAGGATGGGCGGTCACTTTGCGGCAAACGGAAGCTTTTTGCACGTGTACGTGTGTTTGACAAACCATTAAAACACTATTATGTTGCTTATACATCCATCATTACGGTATAGTAAACAAGATAAAAATGTAGGGTAGCTTATTATTTTATTTATGATTATATGTATGTATATACATATGTACAGTACAGCATACATATTTGCGGTCAGTCTTATATTATTTTTTTGAAACTTTTTTTTTCTCGTATTTGACTACCTTTTATCAAAAGTTATAAATGCTTTAAAATATTCATGCAAAAATAAGTATTTAACTTTATGTTTATCAAAGGAAAGGGGGAAACTTTTTATAAATTAGTTAGTTGCAGGATCATTAATAAGATCCAGGAAACTAGCTGTGGTTATAGTTACCCTAATCTATATCAAAGTTGCTTAGCAGCTACATATATCAGAACAGCCATGTTACAATAGTGAATACTATAGCTACCACAATGAACTAATAATACCTATACTATTAAAAATAATAGGAAATTGTATTCTGTGATGTGCGGCATCACATTTGATCTGCCAATTTCAATACTACCACGCTGCATTTTAAAAACCGTGCATAATATCTTGTCCTTAAAAATTAACAAATTTCTATGCAAATAAATTTTAGGGATTCTATTTTCTAGCATCCTTATAGGTTGTAGGGTAAAAAAAAAAAAAAAAAAAAAAAACTTATCGTAAAACATTGCTTTTGTTAAAAAAATAACTACTGTAATTCAAGCAAAAAATACTTTTAAAAAATGCTCAAAATATAACAAGAAAAAAGTAGATAGAAAGTTATGGCAGAGATTTTAAAACCATTTTTATATACTGTATTACCTATAATTCAATAGTCTTTACATGACATTCAATCTCATTATTATGTAGTGGTTGTCCATGACCACTGCAAATTGTCTACTGTGTTCATATTGAGCTTTTTGTAATTGGAATTGTTAATTATTTGATCAAAATAACATGCATTCTTATGAAGCTCACTTAACAATTCCAATTAGAAAAAGCTCAATGTGAACGCTGCATTATTATTTTTACTGATATTCGCCTAATGATTGACTTACTTAATTGTTCTAATTAAAATTATGTTTTGTCAGCTATGTCTGCAGAGCCTGGTCCCGCAGCAGCTGCAGAGACTCCTGATGTAGAGGAGATTGAGTCAAACTACAAACCTCCCCCTGAGAAATCACTCGAGGAGATTCTGGAGGCAGACAAGGAAGATGAGAGTCTTCGCAAGTACAAGGAGGCATTGTTGGGAGAAGCCAAGGCTGGAGCTGTCATTGTTGGTAAGAATGCACATCAGCTTTTTCAGTATGGCTTTAAAGTTCATAGAAAATACTAAGTACAGTACTCTCACTACATTTGAATTTTCAATAACATATTTCATTGTCAAGAGGTCGTGATTGCCATTCAACTATAATATTTATTTGAGAAAAGTTATCAACAATTTTGGTAAGAGTGCTTGGCATTTTCTAGGGATTTTATATGGCTTGCAGCATATTTTATGTATAGCACTTAATTTCTTTTGAAATGAAATATCTACAATTAAAAATATCTACAATTTTACTACCGGTATGTGTTTTTATTAATATAAAATCACAACAAATAAACATGAATTCACAATAGGTATCATATTTGATATTAAATTGTCTTGCACTACTGTCAGCTGTTGTATTGCTACTATATTAAAATGTTATGTGTATTTCAGACTCCAATGATCCTAGGAAGGTAATAGTGAAGAAGTTGGCACTAGTAGTGGCTGATAGACCTGATATGGAACTAGACCTCAGTGGAGATATTTCCAATCTCAAGAAACAGGTAAGTTGTTCATTATGTAATCTACCCATTTTAACATTTACATAGTAATTTTATTGTTTATTTGCTGTGTGCAGTCATCAATGAAAGAAAAATTTATTCAGCATGATCTTCATATTTTTTATGAGCCATTCTCTAACATTAAAAAAAAAAAAAAAAAAAAAAAAAACTAATTCCAATGTAATTGCATTTTCTTTTGGATTGTAAACAATTATTATTATTTTATTAAAATACAATTTTATTGTTGTTACACAATGGGATATGCTTAGTGAGTAATTTATACTTTTGAATATTACAGGTTTTCTTCATTAAAGAAGGTGTGTCCTACAAAATCCGCATTGACTTTATTGTACAGCGTGAGATTGTGCATGGACTAAAATACGTACAGAAGACATTTAGAATGGGAATGCCTGGTGAGTTCAATCTCTTTTCTTCTTACAATTGAAATAAATTCACAACAATGATGAGACTCATTAGAAGTATGTGTCGCAAATGTATCAATACTAACATGATGATTTTATTTCTTGATTGCTTGCAAGGAGGTGCAGGTAAGAACATTATTCTTTGCACATAGTTTAGTTATAGCTAAATTATTATGCATTAAAAATCAATATTCTGGTATTACCAAAGTAACAACTATGATATATTAAAGTTCATTCACATGAAAGATATTTAATATATCATTGTAGTGCTATGACGTCTGATACCCTATTAATCTTGAAAGAAACAAAGTTTGAACTAGGGTGACATTTTTATTTTTCCCATTTCAAGCAATAATAATAATTAAGGTATTTCTATGATTAGGGAATCCAAAGAGAATATCATTATTCAATTTTTTGTTGCTTTTTATTTTATCGTTAAAGCTAAGTTTTGTTGCTCATTTGATCAATGTAATTTTGACCCGCAATACACGTCGCCAGCTGACCAGTACTTTTCAGTGGGAATCCTCTTTGGATTACATAAGTTATCTACTTACATTAATAATAATTTTCAATCACGGACATTTAGACATTATGAGACAACAACAATATATTGATACTGCTGCATCTAGACTATACTACCAGTGGTACCACTTTTAGCATAGCAGTGTTTATCACGATAGCCATAAAAAAACACATCTACATTTATTGCGACAACAGGTTTCCACCTGTTTTGACACCTATTTTGCCATGTGATAAATATAGGTGCGTGTTTCTATGCCTGTCGTCATAGTAGATACGTGAAAGTTAACAAACCCGCTAATAGTAGAAGTGTGGTTTGGCTGCAACAGCATTGATGGGATAGGAAAATGTTTAAAAAAAAAAGTGTATATATTTCTACTTGAATAAGTATCTATATTAAATGGTATGTTGATGTATGGTTGTAGTTGACAAGATGACACACATGGTGGGTAGTTACCCCCCTAAGGCTGACATTCAAAGCTACCTCACTCCTTCGGAGGATGCACCAGCTGGCATGGTAGCAAGAGGAAGTTACACTGTGCACTCTCTCTTCACTGATGATGACAAAAATGAACACCTCAAGTGGGAGTGGAGCTTTGAAATCAAGAAGGATTGGAAGGATTAAACTCTGTGCCTCAACAAGAGAATAGCAAAGCTGTGTTTGGAGAGTGGTAGCATTTTGCTTCAGGTACCAAACTTTTTTTTACTTTTATTTTTTTATACCAAATTAGAGTTCTAATCTTACACAGTAAAAAATAAATAAATTATAAAGACAGTATTTTATGGCATGATATGATATTTATATGGTTACCATTCTCTAAACATTAATATTTCTATTCATTGAAGAACAAAAACGCTAAACTTCCCATATACAATATATATAAAATGTCTATTATCCCTTTAGTTAATATAATATATTTTATTTTAACAAAAAAGAAGTGGAAAAAAAAAAATGATAAGAAATAATAAATGGGATCTCGTTTTGCTGCATTGTATACAACAAAATGTTTTTGTAAATTTTATTGTTATTGTTTTTTTGGCATTTATAAATTAGACTGTGAGAAAAAAAAAGTTTCAGAAAGTAATAATTAAATTTATAAATTATATGTATTTTTTAAAAAAAGGAACTGAACCCAATAATGAAAATGTTAAATGTGACAACTTTTTGATGTGAAGTCACTTGTTTAATGTAACTTTTGTAGGTAGGAAATAAATATTCATGATGTGATGAGTCAGTATTTTTCACTGTAGAATTTTTGCATTGTTATTATATGTATTGTAAAACGTCTTGTAGTGAATGAAATGGATGGATTTAAACATTTGTGAATGACCATAGCAATAAATAATATCAGTGATTTTAAAATTAAACTCATTTAATGTTTTGTCATGTAAAAAAAAAAAAAAAAAAAAAAAAGTTAGAAAATAAAATGTTATAAACAAGTATAAAAATTGAAGTGAAAAACTTTGTTAACTGGACTTTAAAAGTTGTGGGAAAAACATAAAAAACATTGATTGGGTGTGATTTTAAAATATTATTTTGCACCTTGCTCACAAAGAATAGTGATGCCCATGTTTTATGTAATTGATAAAATCAAATAATGTAATTAATAATTGATATGCAAGTGACTTGTTAACCTTAGGCATATGGATGTTGCACTTAAACCAGAGAGGTATTTATATTTATTTAATTATGTGAATTATTTGAAGGTTTTTTTCCCCTACCAGCTCAATATATTGATGCAAAAAAAAAGAAGAAAGAAAAAAAGTTTAATACCGGTATTATTCCAGTGCCTTTCATATTAAATCAGGTTCATGTTCCATAATTAAAATGTTATCATTCTAAATTTAATGCAAACAAACAAACAAAAATATAGTTCTAATATCAAGTATTCAAAATTCTTTTTTTGATATATTTTTTACATATATGTGTGTGACAAAAATATTAATAATAATATAAGGTATATTTAGTGAATTATTGTGTGTGCTAAGCATAAATAAATAAATAAAAAAGTAAGTAAGTAAGTGTAAGACAATGTTAGTTCTGACAAAATGTATGTTGCTTTGTGAGTGCTATGAAGCAGATGAACTGTACATGACTTTGAAAATTTTACTAGTTAAATATTGAGATGTGATCTTGCTTAGAAAATATTACTTATATAGGTGCTGCATTTGTTTCTAGTTTCAAGTGTAAGGTAAATTATAACTTATCTGGTCTTCAAACCTTCAAGTTTCCTTTACAAAGGTTGGCTTTATTATTTTTTTTTTAAGTGCTGCCTAAATTAATTATTTAAATTACGCCATAAAATGCAACATCAAAAGCTACTTTGTCGTGGTGCAGTAAAAATAAAAATGCTTTGTGAATCCACCTTAACATTATACATTTGATTGCACAAGAATAATATAGGCTAATATTTATGGCTGTGTAGCTTAGTTTGTGTAACTGAAAGGTGATCAGCTTTTGTTAGTTGCATGTTAGGGCCTGATAGAAAAATATAAAAATACACTTTAAACAAGAGAATCTTAAACGTAAAAGTTTCTAGTCCACTCTTAAATCACATACATTTCTCAGAATAAACTTGGTTACTATAAAATACTAATAATCATAATATGACAGGAAGTTGTCTATGTTTCTCGCCTTACCTTATGATACGCTGATCTTTTCTGCCTTGTGGTGCAATAATATTTACGTACAGTACATCATATATAATAATTATGTGTTTTTTTATGTTAGCAGACTCTAGATAAACACAAAACTACTAATTTTTGTCTGTATTTTATTTTGAATTTTTTTGTGTGCTTTGAATTTAAATGTAACAACAAATAAGGTGCACAGTTGTTTCAATTTTCTTAATAAATTGTACTTGATATGTAAACAATTGAATTTTTAATGTTTATCCTTTATTATATCTTTCATAATAACACGTTTGCTTGAAATTTACACCCATAATTTGTAATTAACAATACTTAAAATTATTACGAAATTAGGATTATTTTTATTTAACGGTTGTCTCGTTGAATTAAAGCCTGTGGCGCAGTGGTATCCAAGTGTGCTGCTTTGACATGTGGAGAACATGAGCTTGTTTCTCAGTAGCGTGTATGCTACTTTTACAGAGCCCGTTGTATTCACTGAATGTGCTCTCGTTTTCTCTGCACATTCATTTCCGTACATATGCCAGTGTGTCACACATAAGGAGAGATGTTTAGGCTTGACAGGTGTATTCATATCTCCGGCTAGTTCTGGCAATGGTGGTAGTGGCCCACGCCTAGTCAGAGGTATCTCAATCCACCTCATCTCATTCATTTCTATTAAATTACCCATTGGGTTTATCCTGCTGTTCAATTTAGAAATCATTTTAATGGTTTTATTATGTTTTTTTCCTTAAATTAATTATTTTAAAACTAATATATTAAAGAAAAATCAAGTATGTGATGTATGATAATAAAAAAGATTTGACAGTAAACCACATAGATAGATTAGAAAAAATTGGGGAATGGGAGATAGTATGAGCTTATACTAACAGGGACGCCATGCAAGCCAAAATTCCCCCTTTTTTTATGAAAATTGCTTTCTACAGAGCAATATGAGTAAATTTCTTTTTGGCCTGGGTTAAAAAAATTTCTCTGCCACAGCATCCCTGTTAGTGTAAGCTCATACTATCTCCCATTCCTCAGTTTTTCCTAATCTATGTAGTGTGTTCTACTATTAAATATTTTTATTTAAAACTAATTTTTTTTTTCAGTTTTTATTAGTTTGTTATTATTATTAGGATTTTGTTGCTGTGAATCAGACAAAATTTCTAATTCTGTATGAAAGCATATTTTATTTTTACTTATTTGTTCACAACTTGTATATCAGACGTGAGAAAAGCACGATATTGTATAATACAAAGTGATTGCTCCCATGAGAGCTAGGTTGTGTAAGTTGTAGGCAAGAGTTCAAAGCTATCACTTCAGTTTAACCTTTGCATAAAGGGTAGTACCAGAGAACTGATCGTCAATTTTTTTTCACAGTTTTAATAAATTAACTGTCATAAACAATCAAAATTATGTTTAAGTCTTTTAGGTTATATAATTGTGCTAATTTTATAATTTATTTGTCTTTTCTAGCATGATTTTTTTTTCCTAGCATAAATTAAGGAAAATAAAACATCACAGCTATATATGGTAAAATTAGTTAAAATCAAAGTATAGGGAAAAATAGCTGGGGCTTTACCAGACAGAAGATAATATATTCTTTAGTTTGCTGAATCTTGCTACTAATAAGTATGTTACCTTTGCGAACAAATTTGACCAAACTATAGAGCATCTTGGCGGTATGGAAAGCTTATCTCTATATGCTTTAATTATTATTATTATTTAAATCATCATCTTCTGGTGTCTTTAAAAAAAAAAAAGGTTCTAGTAGAACGTGACCGACTTGGACCGGAAATTTCTAAAAAAAAACTATATTCTCACAATAATTTTTTGTACATTATTTATTTCCAACAAAACAAACACTAATTTTCAAATAAAATCAAGTAAATTTAAAAAAAAAAAATTTGTATCGAAAAAAGTTGTAATAATTTTTTTTTAATTTAAAAAAGTTTCTAATTTGACTAAAATTTGAATTTCCACATTTACATATTATCTTTAAAGTGGAATAACTTAAATATTTGCTTGTGTTTTCACATGTTTGACGTAACTAAACTTTTAAGTGCCATTTCTTCTTTATTTTGTGTTTTATATTATAATTCGCGACCGTCTAGTTTGCGAGATATCAGTCGGTCACCTAAGCACGCACTTGTTACATATTTAAGCATTAATGTTTAATAGTATAAATTAATAATATACACTTAATATTTTTGATAATTTTTTTATTAATAATTTTTTCATACACATATTGACATAATCATAATATAATAATAAGTAATAATAATATGGTCCATGATAATTTCTTTTGCAACATTTTTATTTTGGATTTTTTTATTTTTTATTATTATTTTAAATTTAAATACACATTTAATGATAAAAGCTGTTTAATGGAATTATTCAATTCTTTCTTTTTTATTATTATTTTATATTTGGATGTGAATATGATTATTTATACAATACCACACAGGAATATTAATTAACACATAACACTGGTTAAAATGAATTTTACAACATTTTTTTTCTATTCTATATTATTATTGAATATTATAGACACACAATAGGCATAGGGCATAAAGCTGAAAAAATGACGTCAAAATTAGTGAATGGGTTTTTATAACTTGAGCAATTGTATTTTACTTTTATTTGTGTATTAATTATTGGTTCTAATTTTGTAATGTAATAGAGGTTAAAATAGTATACATTTAGTGACATACAAACTTGACGATAATTCATTTTAGATAAAAAATTTAATTAATTTATGAATACACAAAATTTCAAATGTTACTTTATTAAAATTGTTATACTGATTTTTTTTCTCCCACCACTGCATTGATGTATTTTATTATTATTATTTTTTTTTTTATGCTACCCACAGGTCTGTTGGTTGATAATTTTAGCTTTAGCACATGACAAATATTAATGTAAACAAACACAATATTTGATCAGCAGGCAAAGAGTGATTTGTGGTGCTATAGAAACTCGCTGAGTATAAATAAACAAACTATTTTACCAAATGACCTTTTTCTGCTCCAGGATCAAAATAAACACAATTATGACATCATTTTTTTTTTCTTTCTTTCTTTTTAAGTATTAATTGCCACAGGAGATCGTTTAAAATTCAAACAAGTATTTTTTTTTTAGTAGTTATAAAAACGACACAACATTAATTTGACAAAGATACTTTTTTTTTTTTTTAGATCACAATGATACATTATCTTATTTTTTATTTTTTTGGTATAACTAGCTGCAAAGAGAAATTTCTTATTTAAGACTATATTTTATAATTATTACTATTACTTATAAACACTGGAGCACATATAGTACTTAAGTGCAAACTAAAATAAATAATATATTATGTTATTCTAATTTTAATACACAAAGCATTTTTTTTTCTTAGTTGATTTTTCTTAAATTAATAAACATTTTAAAATGATTGCTAATCATATTTTTCGTTGGTAATTAATTAATTGAATATTATATATTAAACACGTAAAAAAGTTTATTATTTTTGTTTTGTTTACAACACGATTGAGTGAAATTAATTTTTTTTTTAATATATATTATATTTTTTAAATTATACACCTTAAAATGGAACGGAAAAGCATTATATTATTAATATTTAATAATAATTTATATTCATTTTTGCTGCTGAATTTTGCACTTAATTCTGAATATATTTTATATTACAGAATTTTTTAAAAAAAGAATTGAAAATTTACCAAACATTATTTATTCACATTCAAACATTATTATTATTCTAAAGTTTAAATATTTTTGATACATTTACAATAAAAAAGTTTGATTTTAAAAGAAAAAGGTGACTAGCTTAGAGTGGAAATATAGCTGTAGCTGCGTAGAAATGCAGTTACATGATGATGCATTTTCCCTTCTCCGCCCAAGGGTTGTTCTTCTTGTCTGGTGCGTGGATCAGGGGGTCACTTTTCTCGTTCTCCTCCACGTACTCGCGCATTCTAGAAAAACAAAAAGGGAATAAGGCACCATTGTTATTTAGAACATATTTTACCTATATATTACGCATTTCATTTTTATTTTTTAAGCAACTTTGCCGATCAGTACAAAAAAAAAAGTATTCACTTTTTATTTACAAATAGGCATTATATAATACAACATTGTTAATCCCCTGCCATTTCTTGTTATATCATTCAAAAAGTCAATCTGCTCTAAATATATGGTTTTATGTTTATTTCCCAAAAGATATGATTTGGTACCCTCTGCTATAAATATTATGAATTATTGAAAGAAAAAAATATACATATCAATTTCCCCTGCCTTGAAATTTTTACATGTTATATCCCATGTGATAACAATATGATAAATTTAATTTCAAATGTTAGAAAGCTTTTATGATGCTGAAGTATTCTATATAACATCAGAAAAAAAAAACAATCTATTAAAAAAAAAAAGCTTTCTTTTCTCTTCTCTTTTTTCTACAATATATTCAATACTCCTCGAGATAAAGCTTTTTATACTAATAATCTTCCAGTCATATGATTTTTCTCATTTTCGATATAAAAAAAAGTGAATAGCTGGAAGAGATGTTGCAATGAACACCGTGAAGACGGTACAGGAAAAAAGGATCGTTATAACGACACAAGAAAAGAGAGAGGCCGATATTAGAAACCCTGGGGCGCTAAATAGGAAGACTTCATAGCGTTTGCCTGTCGTGCTGTTAATTCCATTTGCAGAGCCTCACAATGAAATAAATCTCCATATTCATAGCTACGGGATTTATGAAAGAGAGAGAGAGAGAGAGAGAGAGAGAGAGAGAGAAAGTTCACGGGGAGATTTTAAATGTAAAATACAGCAGAGATTGAGAAAGAGAAATTTTCAGAAGAATTTCTCGCATGAATAAAAATTAAATGACCAAAACGGGGAAAAAAACTCAATAAGAGTATAAAAAGTTTTCAACGCTTTCATTTCCTCTCTCTCTCTCTCTCTCTCTCTCTCTCTCTCTCTCTCTCTTCTTTTTTATGCTCTCTTCAATAACTGAAAGCAAAAAAAAATATATATATATTGATAGTTTTTTAAGCAATGACAAATAAAAACTATAGTAATATATAAATGGTAATTATATTACAGTGATTATTATTAAACTTTTAAATTATTGGTTCTGTATAAAAATATGAGGTTCATTTTATTTGTACTCAATTTTTTTAGGTTTAGACGTTTTTTATGAGATGTTAAAATATTATTTCGGACAGGTTAAAGAATATATGACATTTTAATTGAGAATATATTTTATATCATGTAATCTGTAAAAAGGGTTTCTCTTTATCTTTCTCTCATATATGTATTAATTTACTCTGAAACTAATTAGTTCTGTAATTAAGTTAAAATGCCTAAACTTTGACAGTCATCTTGTTTTTTGTTTGCTTGTTTGTTTTGTGTTTAATTAATTAATTTTACCTGGGGGAGTAAGGCCCTCTCATACTCGCTAGTTAGCAAAATAATTCATTCGAAATACAAATCTGGGTATTTCAGATGGACATATTATATAATTAAGCAATATTTATATAACTTTTATTAAATGATATGGTTTTTGTAAAATATTATACTTTATTACTTTGTTTATATGGCAAGCTGATTTTATTAATGTTGTATATATTACAAAACTAATAGTAAATGTAACTGAAATGCATAAAAATAATAATATGTTTTGCGGCAAACACGTACTAATATACACATGAGTAAATATTTTAATTAATTAATATATATAATTTGCTAACTTTGTGAATAGGGCTGTTCCAGAGACTTTGAATAAAAAACAACAACATAAAATTCTGATTTATTCGTACTGTAACAGTACTATAATCTATCTTCCGTTTTATTTCTTTGCTAATAATTTAAACTTCTAATACGTTTAATTTTTTCTTTAATATTATTATATAGTATTATTCTGCATATGATTTTTCACATTAAATTATTGAATTGTTAATTTATTTTATTTGTCTTCATATTATAATGTATATATAAAGAAATAATAAAATCTACCCTCGAATCGTTTTATAAATGATCATATGCTATTGTGTGTCGACTACTTGAATTGACTGATAAACACGCAGCGCACTCTGATAAAATTCATTTCCTGCCGTGCACGTGATCTTTCTCTCTCTCTCTCTCTCGCTCTCTATGGTGTTCACTAGAAAAATCGTGTATATTTTGTATGGCGCCGCGTTCTCTCTTGTATCGATCCTACCCCCGTACTTGCTTTTACTTTTCGCCGGCTAAAATTCTGGTGCCCGCCGCGTGCGGTGAGTGCCGGTTTTGTGGTCTTATTTATTACGCATGCGTCACGCCCTCATGACGTCACGCTCAGCTGGGGGGCTGGACACCCTTATATATACACTTCCACCCCAAATTGATGTCACATAGTTTTTTTTTTCTTGTACAGGTATGACGTCATTATAAAGACAAATCATTAAACATTGTAAATCACCATTGATTTAAAGTCGATAAAAAATTCTCATTACTGCATGTACTTTTTTTTCCCCACTCTCACAATGAGTATGGTTTTTATAAGTAGATATGTTACTGGTTTCACGAATGCTTTTACTCAAGCAAGACAAAAAACAAAAGGTTTAAAATGTGTTTTTTAATTTTGTTGTCTTCCCAGTTTGATCAGGAGGAATGATTATACAACAAATTTAACTAGTAACCACAAAGCGTGCTATTTCCTGCTTGTCTGTATCTGTTACGTGGGGTATATATGTATATAAATATAAACCAATACATACGAATGCTTAGTAAAGCTAATAAAAGCTATGGCTTTTAATAAAGTTCAACTGTTACACTTTATACAAGCTCAATATAAGCTGATTAAATTGCAATCGATACGTGAACAACAAAATGTAACAAATTTGATGCTCAACCACATTGGAAATTTCATTTTACGTACAGGGATGGGATTTTAATTAATCACAAAATACTTGGGTAAGCAAAAGGCTTTAATTACGTCAGTTAAGCCTTGTTCTCTCTCTCTCTCTCTCTCTCTCTCTCTCTCTCTCTCTCTCTCTCTCTCTCTCTCTCTCTCTCTCTCTCTCTCTCTCTCTCTCTCTCTCTCTCTCTGTTATTTTACTGACATTAAACTATCACACTCGTAACCATGTTCACAATAAATGAGAAATAAGTGAAGTTAATATAAGAATATGGAATTTCCGCTTTGAAATGTCTTACGAAATTTCCCGAAGTCTTGCAAGCAGAACGATGTCTGATAACAAAAGTGTGTAGTCTAGATTCCTTGAAAGGATCAGCATGAAGTGAGACATAAAGAAGAGAGAGAGAGAGAGAGAGAGAGAGAGAGAGAGAGAGAGAGAGAGAGAGAGAGAGAGAGAGAGAGAGAGAGAGAGAGAGAGAGAGAGAGAGAGAGAGAGAGAGAGAGAGAGAGATCATAAATTTCCTCCTTTCTCTTTTTCTTTCCTTTCCATCAATCGATCTGACTTTCCTCCACTTTGTTAACAAAAAAAACCTTTTAGCTACTCAGTAAATAAATATTTAACTACATTTTATCACTTTTTACCAATACAGTTAATAACTTTAAAGTACCAGTTTATCTGATTTTATCTTTACAATGAAACACTTTTTTGTACGTTATTTTAATAGAACCGTATATAGTAATTTTTTTCTCCATGCTAAAACAGTAATTTACTTTGCGGTTTGCCTGGGTTTTGCTTAGAAATATCTACATGAGTATGAGATAAGTTAAAATGTTGTTACATATAGAAAAATCGATTAATACTATAAAGTTAAAGCAAAAAGTTAAGGGGAAAAAGTTTTCTTTTCTAAAAGTTGTGGTTATTTTGTTGTGACGTTGCTGTCATTCAAATATATATAATATATAAATATTATATATACAGTACAACACAAATCTAAACAGAATCTTTTAAAAGTTATATAGAAATTTTGAAGAAAAATAAGAAAAAAGTTTGCTTTTTGAGTGACATTTTATGTTATCTATAACTTGCCAGAAATGTTGTCGAAAGAAAATACTTGTAACGAGTACTCGAGTATTATAGCAAAGAACTACATTCATCCTGTAGTATAGGCAACCAGTTGGGTACATTTGACAAGCAAGTTGCATAGTCACCTCTTATTTCAGGGGCAATATGGAGACTTTAAATATATAATTTGTGTAATGTGTTTTTTTGCAATAAAGCCTATTTTGAATTGAAATTGAATTGAATGACTTCTAGGTTCCTTTTCCTTTTAACATTTTTGTAGAAAAAAAAAATTATATATTGCATTTTGTCAATAAAATCCTTTGAAATTATAATAAAAAAACATTTTCTATTATAAATTTCAACAACAAAGAAGCACAATACAAAAACATGGAAAACATAAAAAAGTTTTTTTTTACTATACTGGTCAAGATATTGCGTGAACTTTAATTTGTGCGCTTTATACTTTAATTAAAATATTAAAAAATTTATAATGCTTCTATATTTCACCGTTTTCTTATCTTTTTATATACTATCAAACAAGATCATTATTCATTATTAATTCATTACTGTATGTTTCACACTTTATTACTAAGTTATCAACTTTCCAATTTTTACACATTAAAATGACATTTTCTACCCTATCAATCACAATTATAGCTTAATGTATCTGTTAATGAAGTTTCTAAAACTTTTTCCTATTTGTAATTTAATAAAAAAAAAGATGGCAAACACGTTATTTGTTTTGATGAGCAATGAAAAATCTTATATAATATATATATATATTTTATATATATATATATATATATATATACAGTATATATAATATTATATATATATATATATATATATATATATATATATATATATATATATATATATATATATATATATATATATACATACATACATATTGTTATTAAATTTATTAATGTACGGAAGTGTAAAGCTACTATTGAACATTAATAAGAAATGGCGTTTTAATCGAAACTCAATTAGCCTAAAACAAAGGAGGTAAACTGATTACATTATATATAAGGCTGAAAGATAAGCTTGAACTTTATAGCTATACTGTACAGAAATATTGTACAGTATAATGTAAAATCTATAATATATAACGTCAAATTTCAATAGAGGGAGAAAGAGAGAGATAGAGAGTGAGTGAGATTAATATTAAAGATACGACAGCTTGGGTTCACTTTAGATAATTTAAGAGTCAACATCTTGAATTTCACATTTGCAATAAATCAAGTATTCATAATTTATGCATACATCAAGATATTATCGTATTTTATAATTTGTAAAGAATAAAAGTATTGAACCAAAGTAAGTACTGTTTTAAATTGCTGTTGTTTTTACAATAAATCTTCAATCTATAGTAAAAAAGTATTAAAGTCAAGTGGTGTTTACACTGTGACGTAAAATTAACAGTATGGTTTAACGTTAAAAAATTATCATGTCAAAAATCTGTCATTTTTTTTTTTTATTATTATTATTTTTATTTTTTTATTATATTTTTTTTTTAGTTTAAAACTTGTACGTCAACCTGGTTTTAGTTTATTTTATGATATTGAATTTTTAGACAATCTCGTATCCTTGTTCATATTTGATAAGGTTTAAACCGTGCGTAAAAAAAAAAAAAAAAAAAAAAAAAAAAAGATTTGACAATTATGACATGCTGGAAAACAATTTAGACTTTTCTATCAATATTTAATAGGCATATCTGTATGTGTAAATTAAAACCAAGGTTATAATAGAGTTTATTATTTATTACAGTCATTGCTTTTTCTATTTTTTTTTCTTCTTTAATCTTTATGAGTGACAGGGAAAAATCAAATACTGATCTGTCAATGCTATCTGTATAAAATAATGTTTAGACTGTTCTCTGTGTATGTATAAGTTACAGCTAGAGAGAGAGAGAGAGAGAGAGAGAGAGAGAGAGAGAGAGAGAGAGAGATGTTATACAAATCTAACTTTAGAGATGGTACTACTCACAGGTTTAAACGCACAAAAACATAAAAATATAAAAAAATTAAACTAACACTTTATACTGTATGGTTTAAAATGAAAACGACGCTTAAGTGTGTAAAAATAACACGAATATAATAATAATAAAAAGAAAGTCTGGAGTAATGTTAATTTTAGATTAAGGATGGAATACTATCTTATATATTATAGTTAAAATTGTTAATATAAAGTTATTAATGCATAGTAAAGATTAAACTATAACACAAAGAGATACTGTGTAGACATTGTTATAGAGAAACATAGTAATATAGACTTATTATAAGCCGTTTTAACTTGTAATTTATAATTTAAAGCCTGCTTTTGAGTGATAAAACGTGTTTCATTTAATACAAATTTTAATACCATGTTTTATTTGTAGTCATTTTTACAAATGATTGTTATTTCAGTAACGTTATTTAATATAATAAAATAACTATGAAAATATTACATTTTTATGTGTTTTTTTATACAATAAAATTTAATTTATTTGACTGCTGACTTTGGTTAGTATCTCGCTTCCCGTTAATAAAGATTTTTACAAGAGTTACAAATAATATTTGAATAATATTTAATTGAATTATAGCATCTTTATTTAACTTTTTATGAACCATGACTTAGAGAAAAGAAAGTAGAGTTACTAAAATTAAAAAAAAAAAAAAAAAAAGAAAGAAAGAAAGAAAGATAAAGTAAATCAACAACTAAAATTAAGTTTAAAAAGATTGAAAAAATTATCATAAAATTTTTAATCAATAATCACAGTAATTAAAAATGGTAATTTAATACAATCAGATTTTATAAAAGATTTTTTTTATACAATAAAAAAAGAAAATATGCAGAGCATTCTGTATTATAATTCATTTGGTAACATTCTTTTCTGGCTCTACATTTATTCATAATCCATTTTTTTATTTCTTATTTTGTTAAAAATTTGACGTTTACATTTACATTTTAAATAACAAAAGAAAAAATATATATTTTTTTACTAATTTATATTTTGTATAGACTGATGAAGCAAGAGAGAAGGTAAAGAGAAAGGTTTTGATTATTATAACAATGAAAAGCGAGGCAAAATACCACAGAGCACGTATAAGTGTCGCAACAATACCTCAATTATGAATTGTCAAACAGAAACTGTTTGCTTATTTCAAACTCACGTCAGTGAAAATCAATTTGACGTGTATGTTTTATTTGAATATAATATTATAATATATATTTTTTTAACACTTAACAATAAAATTTGTGCTTTCAATAATGACAAAAAAATTTAAACTCTTGTCATAAAATTAAAACTTAATCTGACAATGACAGATTTTAACTTTTTTTTTTATTGAAATGTTACGAAATTTTTGCTTTGTACTTATAATCCTTGTCATATTTTTTAACATGTATTAACAGATTTATAATAATATTAAACACATTTTAAAACATAATACCATTTAAAAATGTTTCCTATTATATTAGTATAGTACTTTTGTTTCAAATTTTATATATGCCTAAAATATTGACCAGTTTATATGAAAAATCTCTGATAGGCTATAAGTATGCAAATTTGTATAAAATATAAAACATTGCATTAATGTAATGTATACAGACAGATACATATTGAATTTATTTAACTGCTTATATTTTAATACCTTAATTTATATTGATAGAAAAGCGTATAACAGGCTTAAAGATACTTTATATTGTGTGTCACAGTTGCCTAAACCACTAAAAGCAAATGGCAATAAATCCCCACAATTCTTTTTTGCCGTAACAAAAACAAACAAAAAAAAAAAAAAAAAAAAAACGTCACTATCATTTCAATTTTATTGTAATTTATATATTATGTCACGTGAGTGAGTGAATGAGATTATATTGTGAATGTAAAAGAGTGAAAGCAATGCTTGTTGAAGTGAAAATTTTCATAATATAAAATGTTGGCATAATACTTATGTAGTAGTACATTATTTCAATGCTGAATGAAAATTTTGGCGCTTTTCCATGACTAGTATATAGGTACTTGAAGAAGTATATATTGAGGAAAACATTATATCTCAAAATAAAATTAAAAAGGTTGGAAAAAATGCCTTAATATTCCATAATATTAATATATTTAAACTATAAATAGATATGAATGCAAATTTTGTAAGTATTTTCTGATACCAATTATCATTTGTTAATTAAAATATTAAATAATATAATTAATAATAAAAAAATATATTTATATAAAATAAAAAGTTTCAACCAATATAGTTTATATTGTTATAAAAATCCTAGCGTTTCTTGGTTGAACATTGAATTGAAATAGTATTTTAACTCTCTATTATACTTTGATATGAAAGAAAGAACACTGTTTCTTATGAGATTATAATCCTCTTTTGTGTTCTTTTGTGTCACGAGATGACTTGACTTCTTATAGTAATAAGTTACAGCTTCTGCAGCCATATCATATAACACCCTCAATTTCTGCTTACGTTGTCAAATGAAAAAAACAACCCTTAAGTACGTACTACAGGGTGTTCAGAGAGTTATCAACACAGGTTCTTTTTTAATTTGAATAGTATCAAATTGCATGAAAGTTATGACGTAATGCACATTGAAAGAAATAAAATCACGAAGTCAATGCTTATTTGAACTCATTTTTACTATAAACTACCAAAAGGAACAGATCAGAGAAATACATAAGCATTTATATCACAAAACACTTGATGGGATTTACATAAATAACATTAGTTTTTCTCTAAACCCAACAGTAGCCCCGTAGCAGTGATCAGAAAATTTGATTTATGCAACCCGCACAACTTTTTCATACTAATTTTTGCATGTTTCTGACGTCATAAACATGAAAAGTCACGCAAATTGCATACTTTACAGTTTTTTCACGCTCTCTCGTGGGGCTACATTAACATTCTGGTAAAAAATTGTCATCAGTTTTGAAGATCCCATTTTGTGTTTATTCATTAAAAAGCACATGTTGTTTTATGTGGTCTATGACTTTAGTAATTAATATTGTTTTTACATGCACATTTTATTTTTAAGTTTTGAAAAAAAAAATTGTCTTCTTTTCTGTTTCATTAAAATAAAGTTAATATATTTAACAATTAAGCAAATAATTATGTGCAGAAAATTATAATAATTGATACTCTGTATATAATCCCCTAAACTTTGTAAGGTTGTTTGCTTAGGTCTTTGAGAAATAAGATACAACTTAAGTCTACTCTATATATGCCAGCAGGTTTACGAACTTAGCACCATTAAATTACTGCTGACTTTACCACGAAATAGTAAACAGCAAAAGTCAAACACAATTTCCGAACTTACTTCGCAAGTCAAATAAGTGAACAAGAAGTCGCTTTTCATTTCTAGAAGACTGGCAGTAGTAATAAGCTTCTTTATACAGCAGTGAGATCGGAATGCAAAAGTGTTTTAAATGTAATCGATATTTTTAAATGAAGATAAAAAAAAAAAAGTTAAAAGAATCAATATAAATTTTCATTTAATTGTATGTAAATGATGAGCTGTGATATTTTATGAAAAATGTTTCCTTTTAACTGATAATTATTGCTCTTAAAAAAAATTTACAATCATTTTTAGGCATTTGTAATTTTTCCCGTTCCTATTTATTTAAAGAATCATTACATTCATAAATTTTGGTTTATATAAATGGATTCACATAAATAATACAATGACTTGTATTGTACTATTAATTAAAAACGTACAAGAATATTTGCAACTTCAAAAATGAGCGAATTGTGGATATATTATGAAAAATTAAACAGATTTCAGATTACATTAAATGTTTATTTGTGAAATATAAATGAATTTTCAGAATAATGAAAACACGATTATTTTCTTACTTTTTACTGTAAATTTTCTCTGTGTATTTATTTATTTTCTATAACTCTGTGTGCATTAATTATTAAAGTTATTGTCTTGTTGTGTTTTTGTTTAATATTAAAAAGTTTTTTTTAATATCGATATGAAATTTAATTTATTTTTTAAGGACTGTTATTTAATAAATTTCAACGTCAACTTGGTAAATAATGTCTTATTTAATAACTCAAGTCCCGCTTGTGCTCCAGCAAACGGAAATCAGATTAAAAAAAAAAGAAGAAGAAGAAAAAAAAAAAACTCTGCAGCTTTTTTTTTTTTTTTTATATCAATTTTTCTCTCTTTCAACCCTGCTTTTTCTTATTCAAGAAAAAGTTGATAAAAATATCTTCAAGATGATCAAATATTCAAATATAGATTCAGTTATTCGAATGTTTGGATTTCATTCCAAGTATATGCAAACCAATAATTGAATTGTGTATACAATATAATAATTTAAATTATATGTATATATAATTTGTATAAATGTATATAATAGAAAAGAAAGATAATATAAATAAATAGCCGCCATGTTGGTTACGTTGCGCCTGTTAAAAGTTGTGTTTATGCAACCTGCGTAACTGTTTTGTATACAAAGTTGCCTATCAATTAGGAGACACGTGAAAATCAAAAAAAAAAAAAAAAAATCCAATTAAAAACGTGTTATAACAGCTATGTTTGTTCTTTTTAATTGGATTTTTGCCAATTTTTTATATTAAAAATAGATGTTAAAAAGTTAAAAATAAACATCCTTTCAATATAATATCTCACTCCGTGTGTGTCTTTTCTTGTGACGTGTTGAGTTTCATGTTATGACTAAAAACAATGAATACCAGTTTTTGTTAAACATAATACCCGGTAGCACTTATCTCTTATTTCAAGCATGTATAGTACAGTGTAAGACATTATACGTATGTATGTGTAAGTGCTTGCATTTGCGTGCGTAACTCATCTCTCTCTCTCTCTCTCTCTCTCTCTCTCTGCCTCGCTTCTTGGCTTAAAATACTTAATGTTTTGATGATATATCATATTATGTCTCTCAAAATATTAGTTGTACTGTCTGCTCTTATTATGAATTTTGTAATGCACTAGGAAAGCTGTAAATTAGGTTGAAAATCAAATTTAATATAAAATATTTCAGTGTGCTCATGAATTGCATTTAAAATTAAACTATTTCTTCCATCTAAAAGGAGTTTCAAATTCATTAAACTATAATTTATCATTCCTTTTCATTGCCTTTTATTTGAAAGTAGTTTAATTGTAGGTAAAGAGAAGTTATGTATTATTTTGTGTAAGCCAAAGAAAGGTAGAGAGAGATAAAAGTGAAAACACCCAATAACTTAGCAACAACGTCTAACATAGTAAGCGCACGCATTATTTACGCTTAAAATATCAAACAAAATTTAGACATAACCATGCAGACACCTTAGTTGTTTTACTTTGTATTAATTAGTGATACAATTTTTCTACTTTCCTTGAAAGAAAAAAATGTAAGAAATGAGAAACTTACAAAAAAAAAGTTATAAAAGTTATATAAAAGAGAAAATTGTGTAACTGGAGATCATTAAGAAGGTTTTTTTTCTGTATGTAGCAAGGAAGATTGTGTGAGCACCAAGAAGTAGAAGGAAAAAAGCTCTAATTGAAATTTGATATTTTTCAGACAATAATCAAAGGTAAAAAAAAACTTTTTTAAAAAAAAGTTACGCAGAACAATGAGACATAAAGGCTATAAAATATATTTTAGCCCAGATTTCAAGTATTTGTAAACACGGTCAATCAGATCTTTGCCTCAAGTATACATTATTATTTTCGTATAGATAATATGTCAACATGGAAAGCAATTACTGCCGACTGCTTGCAGCGTTATCATATATACACTTCAAGTACAAAGATGTGTCTGCCCCTGCCTTTCCCCCCGTCTCTTTCAATCCTCATACCCCCCCCCCCCCTTTGTATAAAATACTAGGGTGGAACAAGTGACGTCATTTGCAGAGCAAATATTTTGTCTACAACAAAATAATATAGTATTATCATGCTGTATCACTGTATTAAATAAATTTTTATTTTTTGACGAATTAGTGTCACCGCATGCTGGATAAAAAATTTAATAATAATTTTAGGGTTAAAGTTTTTCCAAAAACATAATAAATCTTACAATATATTTTTTAATGTTTTAGGCATCAACTGTAATATTTGTACAGAATATAATACACATATAATATACATATTATACCCTTTATCGTATTATAATTAATTTTATTGTTTTTATATTAGATTTCATTACAGTTCTTTCGAATACAGGCTAAATACTGGAAAATTACACAAATATTTATATAAATGGTATATATTTTGTTGGTATTCCCAACTCAGCTTTTAAATTAAAAATTTAACCATACGCTACTGTATTTCTTTAAAACAGAAGTTCATGAGTTTATACTGAAAATCAATACTAACATGTCAAATATTTTACATACACAATTTTTATTGTTTTTTTAATTTCAAAGAGAATTACAAATAGTAGAAATATAATATTGTTTATCATGTTTTTTTAGCTTATTTTGGTTATAAAATAAATAAAAAAAATATTTAAAGAAAATTTTCAAGGCGGGCAAAGTAATCGATGCGCGAAAAAGTCTGCGGTAGTAAGGGTGTTTTGAAATCATCAAATTTTAATATTTAGAGATAATATTTTAATTAGAAATTTATTCTAAAAGATAACTGAATATTTACTTACGCTGCTATACTTTTACTGAGAGGCCAACGCTCCATTGTAGCTTGATATTTCATGTTTTCTATCTGCTTCTTGAGCGCGTCCTTGTCCATTCCGCTTAGCACAGAGGGATCCAGTGTGAAGCCGGGGGTGCGACACCGAGGTTATATACACTGCAGCGACTTAAGCGCTATCTCTTCGTCACACAACGAACTGGAACAATCAAAACCGCCAAATTATGATATGAAATTTCATCAGAATTATTATGAATATTCTTGAGGTAAAATTAAAAAATTGATAAAATTGTTCAATATAATGATTTGCTTCTTACTTTCAGAATGGGAAATACCATTGACTCAAAATTAAAATTTAATAATCATATTACTAGCACTAGCATAAAAAAAATTGCACCCATTATAGGTATTCTATGGAGAGCAAAAAATTATACGCCTCAAATTGTAAAAAATCATATTTATGCATTTGTACATTCACATTTAAATTACTTAGTGGGTATATGGGATAATGCATATGAAAACGAATTAATCAGTATTAAAAGAATGCAAAATAAAGTCATAAAAATTATCTATAATTATCCAATAAGAAAAAGTACATGTGAACTTTATAAAGAAATAAAAAAAGTTAAATATAAAAAGTATGAACAATTTGGCCTTAATCACTCTTATGTATAAAATTGTAAACAACTTAATAAAAAATGATTTTGAGATTATGTTTAATGAGGAAATTCATAACTATAATACAAGACAAGCCAAAGATATACATATTGACTTTCGAAGATCTAATATTGGTACAATGGCTGTATTAACAAAAGCTACTCATTTATTCAATGAACTACCTGACCAGCTAAAAAATGAAAAGAGCTTTTTTATATTTAAGAAAAAATTAAAGAATTATATATTTAACATGCAATGATATGCATGTATATGTGAGAATAATCTAACATACGTATATGATACAATTAATATTATTATTGTTTTATAATTATTATTATTTCTTTTTTTCTCTAGAGTTTGTTAACTCTAGTATTCCACCTTAGACAATTAATTATGTATATTTCTTTCTTTAAGTATATTTTTTCTTTATGTTTCGCTTCAACACGAGCTATACTCTCTGAAGCAACGGTGTATAGCAACGGTTATATGTTATATGTGATAAAAAAAATATATTTATCATCAATTCCAGAACACTAACAATGTAAGTACGAAATATACGTTAATTGTTAAATGAACCAAAAGTTATATAATGCACAAAACTAAATCTGGGACTTGTTTTTAATTATATCAAGTTTTTCAATTGAATTTTATAGTATTTTAAAAAGATGGTAGATTTTTTACTATTTGCAAAGTGTATGAAATGGAACACCTAAAACGGCTAAATGGTATAGGCAAAAGTTCTGAAAGACCTATTAATTTTCATTGCATCTCTAGAAATGAATGGAGGTTATCGGTTTAAAAAATTCTTTTAAAATTTATATGGCTTAAAACACGTAAAATTATGTCTAGTATTTCGTATTTTAATTTCTCTGCAATCGGTAAAGTAGTTTTCTCAAAAATCGCAAAAAAAAAAAAAAAAAAAAAAAAAAAAAAATCCCTTAAAAGTATAATATTAAATTAGAGGACCCTTAGCTTTCCCAGTGCGTTATACCGTTAAGCTACATTTAAGATAGACATCTTTAAAAAAATTAACATTGCATGAGTTGCAATAATGCAGGTTGTATGTTCTTGCAAAGTTCAGTATATAACATTAAAAATTTATTAAATAAATTTCTACAGTGAAAGACAATTATATTAAAAATAAAAAACAGA
The DNA here is from genome assembly GCA_949318235.1 of Ecdyonurus torrentis. NCBI lineage: Eukaryota > Metazoa > Arthropoda > Insecta > Ephemeroptera > Heptageniidae > Ecdyonurus > Ecdyonurus torrentis. The sequence goes on from OX439130.1 coordinate 33,070,576, forward strand.
TATATGAAAGTCACACATGATTTTCTTTTTTTAAATTAAAATATAACATGGTGTAATCTGAACATTCTGCTTTTCTTTCCTTTTCCAATTTTATACCGTAAGTTAAGAAATGCGCAAAACTGTCACCTCAATCTCGAAACTAAAGCCAGATTTTTACCCCCTATAGTTTCTTTAAGGATAGGAAGCTCATAAAATAAACACAAGAAGTTGAAGTATAAAAAGGGCATATTTATGAAAATGTTCGCTCCTGGAAATAATATAAAATGATTTTGCATGTACCTGTGTTTTACTATATATAAAAGCGCACGTAACCTCTATAAAAAATTATATTGTCTACGCACAAAAATATCCATTTTCAGTTTTATTGTGCGTGTGTGCGAGATGTGCACTCTATATAAAAACTTTCTTTGCTTTTTTTTCTTTCTTTTTTTTTTTTTTCCTTTTTTTTTTTTTTTTTTTACATTAGAGGTGTAAAAATTTTAACATAAAAAATGTGGAAGGTGCAAGTTTTAAAATCTAGGTATTTGCATAATTTTAAAGGTGTAAATTTTAAACATTTTGCTGTATAATTACTTTTTGTTTAGATACTTAAATGCATTACATTACATCGCACATTTTAAGTAAAATTATTCATAATTTTAAGTTATTTAGTGTAGTTAGTTTATTTTTATTTATTTATTTTTTAATATGTTATTTTGCATGTTAGAGAATATTACATATATTTTACTAAAATTTATTTTGGTTGTTTTATAGATACCAAAAAGTTTCTTTTTTACAATTTCAAATAATAAATGAATGTTCTAACGTTACTCAAGTTTCTATAATACGAAAAGCTATATAACAAAGAATGAAAATGTAGTGATTTATGATAATAACATTATTTTGTAATTATTTTTAGATAATGGTATATAGTTTATTAGTCAGGAATTTTTCCACAGAACGGGAATTTTATTGCTCTTTCATCATGCATAAAAGTATATAATTCATATTGGAGACTATTTTACCGCAAAAATTTTATATATATATATATATATATATATATATATATATATATATATATATATATATATATATATATATATATATATATATATATATATATATATATATATATATATATATATATATATATATATTATATACGCCTATATATATTGTGACGGACAATATCTATATTTAAAATTAACATATACATATATTTTTTAGCTTACAGTATACTTTTTATAGCATAAAATGTAAATGTGCAAAATTATATTATACTGTGGTATATAAAAATACAACGAGAAAAAAAAATCCTGGTAATTTTATAAAAGTTGTTATATACTGTGTGTATATATATATACATACATACATATGTATGTTTTTATGTACATATATATATATATATATATATATATATATATTGCATACCACACAGTAGATTTTAAAATTGGGCAAATTAAATGAGTTTTATAACTTTTAATTTTTATATTTATTGCAGTAGAATTGCCAAGAGCATTTTAACTTATTCGTTGCTGTTAATATTTATAGCTGGAAGCATTTTTAAATTACAAAATATAAAATTAAATTAATTAAATTTGCACATTAATGTAGATAAATATATTTGTTTCCACTTTATACTCGCATGCTTTATTTTTCTTTTTCTTAAAAATCGCATGATAGAAGTATATATAATTTACTCTTATGTTGATAATGATGTATGTGGCAATTTTTAACAATTAAACGTACAGATCATTGTGCATAATTTGATTTTAGTATTATTATGTTTGTTTGTTTGTTTGTTTGTTTGTTTTTTTTTTTTTTTTTTTTTTTTTTTTTACTCAGTTACCAGTAGTAAAGGGTATAGCGCATACATCCAACATCCAACACTGCGGGCTCTGAGCACTGAGCAAAGACTATCGAACTCCAAGCTTTTTTTTTTTTTTTTTTTTTTTGTCTTTATTATTATTACTGCAATTTACATGTAAAGCAGGGGATAATGCTGAAAAAATTATAAATTTAAATTGCGTAATTTGAAAATTTAAAAGTCTATATAAAATTCAATATTAAATTGATTACTCTTTCATCTTTATTTCTTTAAAATCATAAAAATTTATCATGAGCAATCTGACACTTAAAGCTTAAAAATAACTCCAAATTTAATGGCATTTATACACTATTTGTTTTTATATAAAATTATACTATATTCAACCATAGCAGAACTAAAATCATGGAAATGGAAATACGCAACTTACACCATCAAAATGGTTTTACCCTCAAAATGTCCACACATATAAATATTTCAAAGATTAAACTTATATAAACACTCAAAAAGGTAAAGATGAGCAATGAATTTTGACTTTAAGCTGTATATAAGCTCCTCACCGGAATAATTATATTTGACAGAGAGGGGCATAGACTGTATATTGTATAGTATACACATAAAAGATCTGAGTTCTCACTTTGAATACTTCAAACCATACGCCGTATATCACATGTGTGTAGTAATGACATATTTGTTCTGCATAGTTTGAGTTGAACACCACTCTCTAACTAAAAACATGACAAGACAATTTTATCTTTTATGTTTAATCACGTAGCTTTGTTCTCATAAAAGTTGTAGTTCCTGTAAAGTCGTGTTTTATAGCCCAGAACAAAATATTCTCAGACAAATCAATCAATATATCTACCAATAATTTAGCACTTGTAAGCTGAAATTTTATTATTATGTATTATTCACTATTATATTAATACAAACATTAAGATTTTTATGGCTATAAAAATTTTAGTAATACTTTAATCAAGATTACATTTTTCATTTTCAAATAATAATAAGATCAATATTGTACAATATTTAAATTTTAAACGTGTGTTATAAATCATAAATTATTAAATAATAAAATTTATTTTCATTATTCTTAATAATGTGTATTTTAATATTATTATTAAAAGATTTTGATGTATATGAAAAAATTTCATTTTACCTGTCAGGTTGATTGATTGACATGTCAAAGTGAAAAGAGTACTCTATATACTTTTTTGTTTGTTTGTATGTTGTTGTTGTTTTAATTGAACTCACATATATGCAGAACACTCGTATAAAAACACTACAAAATAAATTAATGTCAATCAAATTTTGATTTTGATTTTTTTTTTTTTTTAAGCCATGAAAATTTTGTGTTTGAAATCTACTTTGCGGTTTTACATTTTATTTTCATCCCAATTTGTTTGTATAGTCTTTATTTGAATTCTCGTATATGTGGATGGTTGGATCTATATTTAACATATAATAAGCTCAATGTTAATTTATTTCTTTGTTATAATGTTATTAGACAACGTAAAAAATTACAAATAATTTTTATAGGTTTCAAAAATATAGCTTGATGATAATAACATATTGTCGACACGCTAATTTGAATGAAAAATATTTGAAGAGTAAATTTTTATTCTCATATCAAAATGAATATTTTAACACACATCATAAGATCAATACATGGAAACAGTTATTAATGTAACGATGCCTGATTTTGATTAAGTACACACTCTACTATTATATTCTATACTCTTTCATTTAAATTTCAGATTGTAAGGCTCTCATTCATGCCAACATTTTACACAAACTAAATTCCTATCAGATATTTGACACTAACGTCATAAGCATTCAGTTGTCGTTCACAGAAATATTTTTGATATTTCATTTTTAATCGTGACTGAAGATTCTATATGCAAGAATGTCAGTTTGTATACAAGATTAATGTGCACTTGCTTAAAATTTTTCTTTAATATGGAAAATATAAAAAAAAAATATTCAAAAATAAATAAATTTTTATCTTATATAGGAACTGATAGATCTTTTATCTAAAAATAAAAGTTTCTAAAATTATTTACAAGCAAAAGGATTGGAAAGTAACAAAGTGATGTCAATAGGAATTTTAAATATTTATGATCAAAATTTATCAGAAAATAGCAACAGGATTTTTTTTTATTGTAACACATTATGATTGTCTTTGTTAAATATTTTAGATGTCACAAAAATGCAAAAATATAACCATATGCAAATAATTAATTTGGTGATTTAAAACTTTTTACTTTTACAGTTCTGCTGTATACTGTATCATTCTTGCGATCAATTTGATAGAGCAAGAAGGAAAAAATTACAATTTGAAAATACTAAATTATAGAAAATTAGACTTTTAAAGTAAAGTAAATTTTATAATACACAACAGAACCTCTCTCTCTCTCTCTCTCTTGCTTCATTTCACTCTCTAAACTCTAAAAAGGAATTAATTTCTATAGTGGTGGTTATGAAAAGTATGATGATTAATATAATTAAATTTACTGGAATTATTCGGCAGGTATAAAAGAGCTTGTATGCTACACTTAAAATTAAGCCCTGCAAAAGCCTTGCGATGCTTTGATATGGAAAGAGAATAATATAATAATACATGAGCCCTTGTACTTTGATTATAGTTCACTTATACTTTGATTATAGTTAAAGAGATCAAACACCTTTGCTATTTTAATCTCAAAAACTTGTTGAAATTTAAATACAACCGTATGTATTCATGTTCTGATATTCGTGTATGACGTAACTAATCAGAAACAATATATATATAAAAATATATGAACTTACAATCAAATCAAAGTTTTTTTTTATATTATTGTGTTGTGCTCGAGCTTATAATAAAAGTATAGAAGTTTATTTCTCTTGAGACTGAGAACAGTTGAGAGTAAAAAGCAACAAAAGAAAATCAAATTTGAGAAATTCTAGTGGGAAAAAATGCATGTTTATATGTTTACACTCGATTCTCTACATTGAAGATTTTTTTATATATATATTTTATATGTGAAGTACAGTAAAATATACATTCATGAATTTTTTTTTTTTCAATACAACATGTAACCTTTATGAGTTATTTGCCTACCCGCGGTATAAAACGCTGCAATTCTTGCAAATTGCAGAACATATAATTACATAAGAAATTACTTTTGGGGATTTGTATTTATTAACCTAAAGATATATATAAAGATTTTATTACTCTGATGATAAGTATGTCCTCCAAATACATGGCATAAATACTTTCAATTTAAATCACAGTGTACAATATATGTATATATATAATATATAATAAAGAAATAAGATTTTATTACTATCAAAGCTATACAAAGCTTGTCATAAAATGTTTTTGTTGAATAATTGAACATTACATATACGTGCATAAAATATATGAAAATAATTTTAACGTAAATTTTATTAATAAAACATTCCAAATAATGTATGATATTTTTTATAAATATCGTTTTTAAAATATTATATGTACAGTACATAATATACAATAAATGCCGATTTGTGTTGATCTGATTTCCATATAATCTGATTTGAATTTAACACATAGAAAATACAACATTTAGCAAGAAATCTTGTTGCAAATTAAAGAAATTTGAAAATTTTACACTTTCTTAGTAGTGCTCAAATAAATAGTTGAACAAAGTATTTTCTACAGTGCCTAAGCTACCCCTGAAAACTACCCTTTTCTCAAGAAATTTTGACGTGCTAGTAGTTTGTGCAAGTTTGGCTTTCTTATATATAAAAAAAGTTCTGTGTATCTTGCCGCACTCTCGCTCACACACGCACACTTTACAACCTCTTTTGTTACTCTCGAACAATGAAAAGCAAAATCGGCGGAAAAAAGAAATCTTTTTGAAAATGGGAAACGTAGGATGTCTTTATCAAATTTTCAATAAGTGTGTTTACAAATAGTTTAAAAAGTAATATTACTTCTATCAAACTTTCTTTTTCTTTTCTTTTTTTATAAAAATGCATACTAAAAGTTATACTATGTTTTGATTTCTTATTCATTTATATACAATTTTTTTAATGTGTCAAAATGGAATTTCAAATATCTCAATAAAAATAACTTTTCACACCATAAAATTGCACGCATCACTTATGAAACAACGTATCTTTTATTTTGTTCGACTCGCACGTGAATTACGCACAATTTAAAGCTGGAAAAAACAATGTCTTTTTTATTCGCTAAACTATACGTTCACAGTGCAATACTAAGTATGGCACAAAAGAAAAAAATCGCAAAATTGTATTTAGCCTTCCTTTTCCCTCTTCTATTTTGTATCATTTGTGTCTAAAGAGGGAAAGCTAGTTTCCCATCCATTGAAAGAGATAGGAATATTTCAATTTTTCGACTTTATGACCTTATAACTCAAGAACTAGTATCATTTATGCAGGGAGAGTTTGCAAAAGTATGCGTCATATAACTGACAATAAAATGGCAAAGTGTCAGTGTTTTATATTAAAATTACTGGTCAGTATTGTATTAATTATAAACTTAAAAATATTAAAAGAAAATGCTCCCCCTTTCTTATGTTGCCGCCTGTGGTTAAGAGGCGTGTATCGAGGGGGAGTAGTGACAGAGACTAATTGCCATCCACGTGCGTATAGATGCCAACACATGTGATATCTGTAAACTAATTTTAAACAAGTAAATAAAAAGAAAAATATTTCTGCACTTTATATAATTATAGTTATAAGCTTCCTTATTTTTTTTTCTTTCCTATACTGCTTTATAGTTTGCTTATTATTAAAACTATATAAAAATGTTAACAAATGTAAATTTAATTGACTAAATAAAATATATTATATATATATATATATATATATATATATATATATATATATATATATATATATATATATATATTAAATCGAACAAAGGTTATGATTATTCAATTTTTATTAAGAAAATAAAAAATTGTTTTTATTTAAAGACTAAAAATAGTACAAAATTACAAATTCACTTATACCGATTTTTCCAACATTTATTAAAACAATATGCAGTATAATCATACAGAGTATTATATCATTCATTAGCTTAGATATTGCACATAACTAAGAAATCAATAAAATTTAATAAAAAAACAAACAAACTATTTTTAAAAAACACAAACCTACGTCAAAAAAGACATATATGTAAATATTTAATAATTATATCATTTTTAAACTACTTATGAAATTTATGCCAAAAAAAATTAGCAAAAAAAAAAAAAAAAAAAAAAAAACTATCAAGAATTAAGTTTCTTGAATGATAACTACAAGTATGTGCATATTGTTATAGTTAATGGTAATAAAAAAGTTTCTTATACTTTTATACAAATAGATAAAAGTATGCGGAGGAGGATGAGGAGAGAGAAAGAGAGAGAGAGAGAGACGACGCGGTACAGCTACCTCTAAAAGTTGCGGTACCTTTTTTACTTTCATGCCTGTTTCAAGCTGTTTTTTATAGCGAGTCCAAGACGTAGGAGTATAATCCTCACTTATAAAATGTTCTGAACACACACATGCACAATCAAGTTTAATTTTTCTTTGTAGCTCGCCTCTTTGCACTACATTGAGCCACTCGCGCCGCCGAAGAGGACGGTTTTTGTCCGGAAATTTATGAAACCATACATTTGTACCTAGCTTTTTATTTTTATGTGAGCTATTAGAGCAACCAATAATGCTACATGAAGGCATTTTGTACTTTTATGAGTAGCTACACACTGTTATATACACAACACAACCGTCGTTGATGTAAGCCACTCGCATACTAGCTGTTGTTTTTCGTAATATATACAAACAGCATCATACATACAAAAACCGTAATATTAAAGTATGCGTCTATTGTAACTCAATTAGTTCCGTTTTCTCTCTCTTCCTCGATATATACATATTTATAAATATTCCATTTTTTCCAATTGTATAGAAAAATAGTTTTCTTCTATCCTCTCTCTCTCTCTCTCTCTCTCTCTCTCTCTCTCTCTCTCTCTCTCTCTTTCTCTCTCTCTCAGAAACTTTGCTTTGCTTTCCCTTTCTAGCCTTTAGTTGGACATATATATTTTCTTTATTAGTTTGTAAACTGTAATATATACTGTTTATATATATATATATATATATATATATATATATATATATATATATATATATATATATATATATATATATATATATATATATATATATATATATATATACATTTTAATATTAATATTATATAAACAATTATTAATATTTTAAAATCAAATATCAAATCTGAAGTGAGCCAATGTACTATTTATTATTTGACAATTAAAATTTAATAGCTAATATGATTTGCAAAAAGGTAGAATCCAAATTTAAAAAGATCATAAGGGCGACTTTAAATGAATTTTATTAGTAAAACTGGCTTCTAAGTACAAAATAGACTGCATTCCAGATGGTGATGCATAGAATGTCGACTTGACAGCACCCTCATTTTTCTTCTCTCCCCTAGTTTGTTATGCCTGTACAACAAATTAACCATGAAGAAACGCATGTGGGAGGTAAAGTTCTTCTTATAGAGCAAAAATCGAGCTTTCCCGCTTTCGTTGAATTAATCTATATAAAAAAAGCTGCTAATTACAATTTTGCGATTTTTTTCTTTTGTGCCATACTTAGTATTGCACTGTGAACGTATAGTTTAGCGAATAAAAAAGACATTGTTTTTTCCAGCTTTAAGGTAGAGTATACTTCCATGCTTAAAATTTTAACAGCTTCATCTCTAGGATGATAATTATTCAAGTATAAATTAAATTTAACTAAAAATAAAAAAAACTCATACATTTATATAATGCTTGAAATTGTGAATATCGAGCAAGGTGACATGATGATAAAAGATTCATTATTGTCTTACCTACCACTAAGACACTATGGCCTTTCACGCGCTGCTTGATTTGACGATAAAAATAACACACAACACCATAATTGTCACTTATATAAGTTATTAAAAATAATCAATTCAAAGTTTGTTTGTTTTTAAATAATATACATAGCTAAGAAGTAAGCACAAGAAGAAGAGTGCAGACACAGTATATTTCTATAACGCACTCGAAAACGTTACAATTTGTGTAAATACAGTATAGCATAGCTATGTATATATTTTTAAAAAAACTGTGAATTCAGTATTTTTATTAACTTATATAAGTGACAATTATGGTGTTGTGTGTTATTTTTATCGTCAAATCAAGCAGCGAGTGAAAGCCCAGTGTCTTATAGAAGGTAAGACAACAATGAATTTTTTTATTGTTATGAATATATATATATATATATATATATATATATATAATAGGAATAAGAATAAAAATATTAACGCACCAAGAAACCAAGTCAAACGCTAATTGATTTAATTAGAAATTAAGTACACATAAAATTAAACTAAATACACATAGCTACTCAAATTATTATTATTAGTGGTCAAATATTATTTTTAATCAATGCTTTTGTTATGAAAAAACAAATTTGATAACTAAGAAGAAAAATAAAATAATAATCTAATGCAAGTCGTGTGAATTACCTTAAAAAATATCAGACATTTTTCAAATACATCTCGACCTTTATCCAAATCCAAACGACTTGTATATTGACAGAGACGTGAATGCTTGATTCGAGACAAAAGAGTCAATTACATGAAAGCAATGATGATAATGTGACAAACGTTGTAATTGTTAAGCCATATCACACATTGTGCGCCTCAATGCATACAAAACGAATTATATTTTACAAACATTCAAACGTAAAATTTAATTAAAAATCAAATGTGAAAATTTATTTTACATTTTTTTTTTTTTTTTTTTTTTTTTGCTTGACAAGAGAAAAAAAATCATTTCGATTCTTTCCTTTTTGTCAATGGTTGAAAATTTATAATTAAATTTATAATAGATCCGTGGTAAAAAAAAAAATTATTATATATTTGTATAATTGGTGTTTTGGATGTTAATATAAAAAATGTCATAAAAATGTTAGAAATTCCCAGATGTAGTTAAAATATGACAGGGATGTATTACGTGTTTTCTCTCGCACAAAATCTTTACTATTTTGTAATACAATTTGAACGTGCTGGATTCAGAGAACTTGGTAAACTTTACAGTTTGCAGACATATATCGTCTCTATCGCGTCGAAACGGTTCTTCTAAGGTTATCACGAAACCGATGCGTGGTGCATCTACATAGTGTTTATATTAGCAGATACGCCACGCATCAGTTTCGTGATAACTTAAGAAAAACCATTTCGTCGCGATATACGTATATACACATACATACACACAAACGATTCTACAGAATCTACTTATTTGTGTTTGTTTTACATAGTTATATAGTGGTTTACTATTTATTAAAATTGTTGTTCTGTTTCTTTGAATAGATTATCGTTAATAATCCTACAGTTATTATATTATTATATAACAAAATTTAAGTGTTGTAAAAAATAAATACGAATATTGTATGAAAAAAGTTTTCACATTTTATTATTAATTCACTGTTTAATTAGAAAAGTGTCAATGTGTGTGTGTATGTCTGTATTATATATAATATAGTTTTATATATATATATAAATATAGTTTTATATATATATATATATATATATATATATATATATATATATATATATATATATATATATATATATATATATATACACTGCACACACACAATATAATATAATATAATGTTCGTTCAGAACATGTGCCTTAATTAAAAATTAGGTTGTAATTTTTATCTTAGAACTTTAGAAAAACTTTGACAATATTTTTTTAATATAGTATTTATACTAAATAATTCATATACAAAATAGGCAAAATACTGTATTCGACGATATTTGTAATCAAATTTGAGCTTCAATTGACGCATTATTTTGTATTTTGTATGCAAATAGCACGTGCAGCTCAGCTTTAAAGTTAAATGTTTTGATTGCGGTGGGCAGAGCAAACTTTGCTTGCGTTGCACAAAGAGGTTGTGCTCAAGTACGTGTTTTCTCTTCTCTCGCGCCTTCATAGCCGAGCTCGGCCTACACTACTACTTTTCTTTTCCCTCACTTCTAATTAAACTTCGGTAAAATATTCCTCCAGCATGTGTTATAAATTCTGGTTTAAATTTCATTGTTGTTGTACGTAATTCTTTTCTCCTGCAACGTTTAATAATTTGGTTCCCAATCAGCATGTTGATTAAGAATGTGCTTCATTACTTTACTTTTATATACCATCGTCATTTTGTAAGGTAGATTTGCTTTACTTCTATGACTGCAAATTAATCTTATTACGGAGCCTATTTTGCATAAATTATTAGCTAAAAAGTTGTTGATTCATATATTTTAATTTTAAATCTGTATAGAATATTATGCATTTCGAAAAGTTTTTAGTTAGTTTCAGCTATAAGTTATAAGTTTGTATTAAAAACAACTACCTGACAAATTTGTCCCGACAAACATTCTTGGATGTAACTAAAAGTTGAAAAAGGGAATAGTAAAGGAACAACGGTTTTGAGGCCGACTTAAAACAATTTCGCTCACATCCGCTTCCGTTTCTACTTACTACGCATGCGCAGCACGTCGAAACGGAAGCGGATGTAATCAAAATTGCTTAAAGTCGGCCTCAAAACAGTTGTTCCTTTAATAGTCAATAATATTTAATCATCTATCTATTCGATTTCTAATTTGAATCATCACAGTTAATAATGTACGATAAAATATATTTTATCTTATTGGACTCTCGATCACCAATTTAAGTGCTTGAATAAAAAAATTCCCCATCATCAAGTTTGTAAATTTCATATACCCCCTTATGAATATTAATAAAGTTCTCAATAAAGTATAGAAATAAATTAGGATTAACAACTTAAAAAAAAAAATTAATATCATAAATAAAAAAATTATGGTATAAAAAGTTTTCAATTAAATTTCAATGTCTTCCATAGATATTTTTTCCCTACCTCGGAAGCTATTGAAGCAGAACATTCTTGTATAAAGGTGAAGTGAAGCAAAAAAAAAAAAAAAAAAAAAAAAATCTCCGCAGGTCAAAATTTTTGGAGCCTCAGATCAATACATTACTTTCCAATTAATCGCAAAACTTTTATAGGAAAAGCAATGTGCGTGTGGCCACTAGATAGCAGAGCAAAATATAAGAAAGCCTTTTTTAAAAAAAAGTGAAAATCGTATCTTGATGATTTAAGAAAGAGAGGAAGAGTAACATAACACATAACATCTGCAATAGCCAATTTAATAAAAAATAAATTTGATTTGAAATTGTATTAAATAGAAGTTTTAGATAAGTTATTTCGTTTTAGTTATTTGAAAGTTACTAATGAAATAAAATAATTAAAGAACTTAAAAAAAAAAAAAAAGAAGAAGAAGAAGAAGAAGTTAAAGATGAAGGTATAGAATTAGATATTCAAATTCAATGTATATTTGTTCATCTCTTTCTCCTACAATCAAATAGAAGATAATTGTACATCAGCAGGTTCTTAGATAGTCACTGACTTCAGATTTTTTTTTTAATTCTTTAATCAGTTATTTATATTGGTTTCTCCATGCATGTTACGTAATTTTTAAAGTAAAATCTAATTAAATAAGCACTATTTTTATAGAAATGCTGATTTCTTTATCGAAAATTAGTCACATATATGATATAAATAATAATGAAGATATAAAAAATAAGTAAACACGTATGTTTAATCCAGAATTTGTTTACCAACATGTTATGCTATATACCATACTATTCCAAAATAGTTCTCATTCAAGTTTTTACCGTTTTCTCTACCATTTTAAAGGTAACAAATTACCCCTGTAATGTTAAAATTCGTATCAAAAGCTAATATGTATTTAATAAAAATTACACTTAAAGTTTGTTTAAGGGTAAAAAAGTTAATGAACCCTTTTGTAATACTGTAAACTTAAAAAATTGAACTTCTTTTTTTTTTCCTGTTACCTTATAAAATTAATGACTCTGTGAGTTTGCTCAAAGTTTACTCTCTCTCTCTCTCTCTCTCTCTCTCTCTCTCTCTCTCTCTCTCTTCACTTTTCACATACTAAATTACGACAGTGTAAATTATGAACTTGAACTTTCAATGTTTGAGGTATACATAAAAGGTTAGATTCACATGGAAATACAAAGAGCTATATATGCATGAAAGTTATTGTTACTGACTCTTTATGGATCCTGATAAAAGTGTTTAGCAATTTAAAAATAAAAATTCTTAAAGATATAAAAATATATTTCATTTATAACTGACAAAATATGAGCTTGAAGTATGTTAAGATTATACTTTTGTTTTTCAGCGTACGTAACTCATATAGCTTGGTCAAAAATAATTCATAGCCTATATATGTGGCTGTACTAAGCTAAAATTGTGCTTTATTGGCAAATACACAAAAATTATTTTAATTAAAAAAAAAATCACACTATCAATTACTGTGGTCTAGTTATACAAAAACGTAAATCATTTCAGTAATGTTAATAACACTGAAAATAATATTTTGAACCACATACTATTCTTTTTGTTTTCAGTTAAAACTCTATTAAAAGAAAATAAGCTCACTTATACTCTAAGGACCTAAAACAATGCTTTTCATTTTATATTAAAAAAAAAAAAAAGTAACAAAATGAACTTCTACCAGCCACAGCAATGAAATTGGTTTACGTCCTAAGAGATTTCTACCCACAGTTCACGACAAATTTAAGTATCGTAAATCTCATGACACAACATGTGAACCTACCTTTACTATAGTGAAATATTATAGCTTCATAATACGTATATAGTCTCTTAATAGCCTTAAATCAAACACAGCTATACTGCATAGTCCATTGTCTGTAGTTAGAACAATTAAATGTCATGACCTTTGACCCTATATACATGTAGCATGATATATGAATAAAATTTAATATTTGTAATACTCTCGTTTTTTTAATATTATTTATTTAAATTAATATTTTTTGATTAACAAATTGATTTTTTGACACTCATTGTTGATGAAGCACGTTCAAATACTCGAGAGAAAAATAAAACTTTTTTTTTTTAAACACTACTTCAATTTATTCCAAGTGTCGGAAGCCAAATTGGAGAACATTTTTTATAACGAAAAAAAGACACACGCTAGGAGGAAAAAAAAAAAATGTCCAAAAAGGTTGTTAATCAAGTGTCGAAAAAGAAAGACATAGATGCTTTTTTTTTTTTTTTTTTTTTTTTTCACAGTTGTGTGTCTTTTAGGTCGGTAAATAATGTTTGTTGCGGAGTCTAATGGAATTTAGAAGAAAATACCCTTAATAAAAGCATTTATCGTAGATCTGCAGTTTTTAGAGAATTTTTTGTATTTTTTTGTGTTTTTTATTCAGAAAATTTCAGAAAAAAGGTGAGACCAGCAGAAATATTAATATGCAATTTTGTAATACGCATCTAATTATTGTTTTGCTAAAAAAAAATTAAAATGTGTAAATAATAAATTAAAATCTTTAAGTTGGAATATTTAAACTAATTAGTAATTAAGCAAATTTAAATAAATAATTGAATTAGAACTGAAAATGATTCAATATGTTTACCATTTGATTTGGCACTCACATAATATATAATATTATAATATATATATAGAGTACAGTATATTGTTTAAAGCAAGCGTTAGTTGAAATTCGTCCTACGTTCTGCTTTGATAGAAAGAAGAGAAGAAAAACAAAATCAATTAACATTCAACCCCAATTGAATACAAAGCTATTTTTTTATTTAGAAAACAACCTGCACGGAAATCAACAACACGTATAATGATTAAATTCTACACGCCTATAAAATTCAGAAATATGACACAGCAACGCAGTGGTTGGCATTTATTTTAGGAAAGTGTTGTTTTTAACTTAATAAATTTAAGTTAAATATTTACGTATTTAGTTTATAATTAATGCTGTTAAAGTTTAATTGTATCATTTCTAATTGCCCACACATGGCTTTGTAGGTCTCATTTATATTTCAAATTACGTGAAATATTGTACTTAAAAGTTTATAGGATATGATGTCGAGCTTTAACGTTGAATAATTAAATATCATAACAATGAAACTTTTAGTATTTTTGTACTTCTATTCCTTAAAAAAACAAATAAAAATACTATAGACGAGAGATGCTGTAGCTTGTCTATTTTCATGACATTTTTTCTCTACAAAAAATGCACATTTTTTTTTTTTTTTTTTTTGTAAGATTAAATAGAAAAAACGAAAATGCCAATGTTGACGTAAATTTCAGATTATAATAATTTTGCATTATATTAAAGTTTATTTATTTGTTACTAAATATTTTCAAATGCGATCGAACGATAGAGGTATACATTTTCTTGCATATTGTGTCAGTATATTATAGAGTTTCCTAATCCTTGCGTTTTTGATCTACAAATAAAAAGTAATGTCTTTTTTTTATTATTATATAAATATAATTTTTTTTTAACTAAATATATGTTCATACAAACTGTTTTTAAACTCCCTTATTTCAATAATACAGCACTTATTAAGCTATACAACTCCATCAAGTGGTGCCACCACATTGTAATCAAAGAACTGAAATCTTTACAAAAAGTAGCGAACAAACTGTGAAATGTTTTTATTTAAAATTAAACTGTACAGTTTTAATGTGAACAATTATGTATTTTAGTATATGTACATTTAAACAGTGAGGGGGGAGAGAGAGCAGAGAGAAAGAGAGAGAGCAGAGAGAAAGAGAGAGATCAAGTTGAATCGATTAACACCTCTTTTCGATATTTTTAAAAGACACAATGCAGTCCATATATACATATTTATTGTTATGCTAATGGAAAAAACTGCTAAGGTTTTAATAACTTAAAAAAATGTGCTTTAAAAAAAAAAAATAATAAATCCATCATTTGAAAAACACGTTACAGTATGCTGATAAAATGATAAATATTTCATTCAAAACCACGAACAATTTAATAGTTCAAAATATGGTATAAAGTATGTTATCGTATGTTATTTGTATCGTATCAATAAATACATCTGTTAAACATCGTATTTATAGCAGAGTGTATTATTTGATTATTATTATTTTTTTTTTTTTACTTGAGTAACCAGAACAAAGTGGTTCTATTCTATTATAAAATTGTTCACCATTCGATATTGCAGAATACTTTTAATTTTATAAAATAAAAAAATAAATCATTTTGAGGTACATAGTCTTTAATAAAGAATTTATTCTATTTTATAACTTTAAGTACATTATATGCCAAAGCATTTATGGTAGTTTTTTTTTCCTACTCAATTTTAGAGATTGAAGATTGATTTTTTTCTTCCAACTTTCCAAGGGCTCTTTTACTAACATTTGCATTTGTATAATAGACCCTTCGTACTATTTCAATTTTTGATCAACAGTAGAGTAAGGAAATAAATTCATTTTAAATTAAAATGAAATTTCTAATCTAAATCCCTAATTATGCGCAACCGTATCATCATGAAAAAGCATTGAAAATAACTTAAGATACTTTTTTTCTTTAAATAAAAAAAAAAAAAAAAAAAAAAAAAAAAAAGGTTTTAGACAGTTTCCTTTATGATAAGATTTACTTTGAATACCTATGGGAGATAATTTAAAATTATCGATATTTTCTGTTACTTCAACTGTATAAATAAAAGAATAAAATGTGGAATATATAAAAGTCTTGCAGAATCATACGAGATGTTTTAAAAGAAGCTTTTATAAAACAAATAAATCATCAGAAAAAGATTAAAAAAAAAAAATTCTATCATATATGTATTGTATATAAATGTATTTTATTTTGCTTTCATTTCAATCTATTGTACAAGAAACTACCAATTATTATAACGTTTGTTATTAAATATTGTGCATTTGCAGAAATATTTCTTCATCTTTACTTTTTTACTTCTTTAACGTTACCAATAGACAACATAAAATTGAAACGTAGCATAGTGGGGATGTTATTGCTTATGATTTTTGTGTGATGGTGTTTTGTTTTTTGAGTTGATAGGACGATCGAAGGATGGAAGAAAAAAGTAAACAAAAAACTTATGACTTTGGGTCCTGAACCTGAATGATGTTGCCTTTTAAGTTTTTTTTTATAAATTTATTTATTTATTTATTATTTTTTTTTTTAACCTAACTAATTCAACAAATAAAGAGTATTATACTTATTTCTTCTAATAGCTCCGTTTGTAAGGTGAATAATCCAACAATTGTGTTATGTGCTACATAAAAAAAAAAAAAAAAAAAAAAAAAAAAAAAAAATCCAAACATATGTCTCATTGTTGCATTATCTTTTATTTATTTCATCTCATCTCGTGCAATGTTGTATGTTGTGCTCAAGGCTGTGTACCATAGGGTTGTCAAGCCCATGCAACGCCTTAATAAAGTAATTAATTAATTATTATTTAACCGTTTACTATAATGTAATGCATACACACAAAATACAGAAAATACAATAAAACTATTTGTGGATAAATAATATAATATTCATGAGTTGACATAGTCGGATTGCATTCAATATTCTATATAGTTCTGTGTTGATATCAAACTAGCATTATACACAAATAAATGAAGAAGAATTTTATGTATCTAGAACGGTGTTATATATTCATTTGATAACAAATTTATAAGAAGAGAATTTTTTCATTTTATTGTAAACATTATATACTTTGAAATTTTTCTTTTCTAATACAGTAATCCTTGGGGTAATTTAATTTTATATTTTGATTTATTTATAGTAATATTAAAAAAGTAATGGTAAAATTAAATTTGCATATAGGATAATATAAAACAAATGAAGCTTATATAGTTATATTTTTATTTAATATTAAATGGAATCTTTTAGTTTCATGGTAGATTAAGATAGAGAAATGAATATTTACTTTGTTATTATCTGTAAGTCTATAACCGAGTCTTGTAGCTCTCTCTCTCTCTCTCTCTCTCTCTCTCTCTCTCTCTCTCTCTCTCTCTCTCTCTCTCTCTCTCTCTCTTCTCTCTCGCCTTCTTTGGTCTCGACTTCACTGTTTAAATTTAACTTTGTGAATGCATACAAAATTCCTTTGATGTATAAAACTTGCTCATTTTAATGATATGCACAGAGAAGTATTATACATACATAATAGTAAATTCTGAGGCTTGTATAATATATTTGAGGTATAAACAACGGTAAAATATTATACTTCCATTGAAAATCATTATAGGTAGGTGAAGTCAGATGAATGAGATATGATTTTTGTAAAGGATTACTGTGTCAATTTTATGAATCATTTTGGTATAAAAAATTGATATATGATAACATGATGATCATTTAGCTTACTTTGACAGTATACTGTATTGGCAAATAATATATATATATATATATATATATATATATATATATATATATATATATATATATATATATATATATATACACACACACTACACACACTATATAACAGACAAGATTTGCAAAAATATAGAGTGTATAAATATATTGTAATAATCTGCTTTTCTAAGTTTAAGGATGGAAATCAGCTATACTGCGGGATATGACAAAAAAAAGTTGTAAATAAAGAAAAATCTGACATTTTGCATAGTGATTCATTAGGATAAGGTATCTTCAAAAATGTTTTTAAGTTGTAATTTTTTGAAGTTTTAACCTCGTAATAGCCCATTTCAATTTTTAATAATTATTTTCTCTCATATCTGATGGTCACAGGTTCTGATATTTTTATCATAGGTAGCTGTTACTATTAACTTTCAAATAACATCATTAAGTTTTGAAGTTTTCTTTTAAGATTTTGAGATACAATCAATCTAAATAAAACCCTTACCATAATAAGATACTTCCTGTGTGGTGTCTGTTTTAATATTTTATATAGCAGTCGAAAGTGTATTTGACTTGGACACAAAATAATTGCTCATTACTCATTATAAAACACTGTTTTTTTTCATTTAAAATATTTAAATAAATCAGTTAAGTTCCAATAAATATTTTTCTCTGTGTTATATTTGAAGTTTCATAATACTTGTGACACACACATACTCCTAGTATAATATACTGTCCTAAATTGTTATTCAAATTAAATAAAGTAACATATCAAAGTATAATTAATTAGATTAAAATAAAATGTTAATTAACCTTTTATGCTTATATTTTGACTTTGAATGCACAAATAAAGCTTTTATGTTTTATAACTAACAAAGCACCACATTTTTTTTTTATGTTATAGTAAAATATTACTGAGTAAAAATAAGCGTTTCATATTGAACGAACACAAAAGTATACTTCCAATAATTAAAACAGAGTGCTCGTGGGTTGAAGTATTTATTTATAGAGCAGAAGAAGAACAACATTTTATTTTTCTTCAAAAGACACCCCCACAATATTATGTTGTAGGATTTTCTTTACAAAAGAAAATATTTTTTTATCTTTTTTCCTTGTGTATTAACCAAAAATAAAAAATTTAACGTCAAAAGAGCAATTTGATAATTATAGCAAAAAAAAAAAAAAAAAAAAAAAAAAAAAAAAAAAAAAAAAACTTTTTTATGTTTTATAATAATAATAATGATATCATCATTGTTATTTTGATTTGTATCAAATTTTGTGACAACGAATAAACTTTTTTTTTGCACTCTAGAGAGTTAAATTTATAGATATTGAGATGTTTAAAGATTATTTAATCGTTCTTGACAAATGAGATATAAGATTTTATTACGTTTCATGTCTTTATATTTTTGAATATAACAAAATATTAAAAAATTAAACAGGTTGTAAATTTGTAACTAAAGTAAAGTCCAGCTCGTATATTATGTAAGCTTAGCAAACAATGAAATAGAAATAAAGGGAGAGAGAGAGAGAGAGAGAGAGAGAGCATTGTTACTTTTTAAACACTTTATTACAGCACTAATATGAAAATTTTAAATGAAAAAATGCACATATTTTCTAAAAAAAATTAACGTTTAATTAATATAAGTTCCTGGATACTTATATATCTGTTAAAAAAATACATAAATATTTTATCATACTGTAGGTATTTTAAATATACCTTTTAAAATGTAATTCGAAAATTTTGAAATTTTGAAAATTGAAATTTCGTATGTGATGTGATGTTACTGTAAACTACCCATGCAAAAAGAAAATAAATAAATAAGTAAAATTTCGCAATTATAGTATTATAGAAAAAAAAAGGCGACACACAATCTAAAATATGAATTTGGAAAAAAATAATATAAGAATTAATCCTATAGTTTGCCAGATAAGCCAATTTGTTAATAAAGTATAACTAAAAAGTACAGTATAAAGGTAGTTTTATTTCGCGATTTAGTACCTTCCTTTTTTAAGTAAAATTAAATGTTATATCTTTTTGTATAAAACTTAAAAACAATTTATGTTAAAAAAGAAACTTTTTAATCGTACAATATTTTCTTTACAAGGAACGAGAACGAGATTCTTTTTAATTTAGTTATAATATTTTTAAATAAGAAGGTAAACTGCCTCCAGCGCTTATGTTTACAGAAAATCATCTGTTGCTTCTGAATAACACTGCTTTTTTAAAATACAACTTAAAAATATACATAACAAAAAACATGTATGAATAATAAAAGTGTAACTTTTTGTAGTAGATTATTTTTTAATAAAAAAAGTAACTAAAGGAAATAACATATTACATTAATGAAACAACATGAATATTTCATTGTATTAATATTGTAGTGTTTTATGTTTTTATGTAAATTCAAAACAAAATAAATTACCAAAGTGAAATTTTGCTAAACAAGTTGAGAGAGAGAGAGAGAGAGAGAGAGAGAGAGAGAGAGAGAGAGAGAGAACATAATATATTAAATTATCAGAGGGGTTATGTATTAAAAGCTTGTAAATGGAATACAATAAATATATGTTTATACATAAAATAAACAATAATAATATGTAACTGTTCATTAAAAATACATTCTAATAAAAAACTTCAAATTTCAGTTTTTAAGTAAAAAATAATAATAATAATAAGAAATTGTATTTTACGTTTTAGTATAATACTGTAACATACAGAAAATGGTATTATAAAATATTTATGAACTGAGCTACATACTTTTTCTCATGGTTCTAGGTTTCTTTTAAAATAACAACTATATTTATTATTATTTTTTTATTATTTTTCATGTTATGTATCGTAGACATTTTTGTTTTTGTTAGTATTAAGCTTAAAGGCTAGAATTACAATAACATTTTATTGTAAGTAAATATAAATAACTAAACACAGATATTAAAAAAATTACTTTTTTTTTCACAGGATTTTAATGTAAGTGAAATAAAATCTAAATTTATAATTTACTTCATAACACGTATACACCATAATGATCATCTTCTTCCAGAATTTTCCTTGTAACTTTTTACTTTGGACATTCACTACTTGTTATTCCAGTTCCGCCACAAAAAGAGGAGACTATACTAAATAATTCAAACCATTAATGGACCAGATTTACTTGAGAATGTGTAATGTGAGAAGTTGTTAGGATTGATTCAGAATGCAGAGAGAGAGAGAGAGAGAGAGAGAGAGAGAGAGAGAGAGAGAGAGAGAGAGAGAGAGAGAGAGAGAGAGAGAGAGAGAGAGAGAGAGAGAGAGAGAAAGAGGAATCTTTAAACTTTGCCTTGCTTAAAACTCTGGCTTTTTTTTTCTCTTGTCTTGTTGGCAAGCAAGACAGTTTGAGTGGGACATGAAAGAAAGACACTTCCGATTGCAGAGACGACGTCGAGCAAAATACCAACACCCGACATGAGCATTTAAATGACTCAAGCAATACATATACTGTACATATTCAGTAAGTCAGTCAACTTAGCAAAGACTAAACTTTGTGGTTAAAGATACTCACGAGCAAAATTTTAGTCACATATATTAAAACACCAGTAACAAAACTTTTTAGATAAGTTAGCTCAACCAGAATGCTAAATAAATAATCTAAATTTTTAATTAAAACATTAATTTTCTCTTACTTGAGCTAAAAAGCAATGGAGTGTTAAGTTATCATGTATTATAATGCATAAATTGATTATTCATAGTTATTTAAATAAATGCCTAAAGGAACAGAAAATTATTTTGTCATTTTGTTTATCACTATTACAAAATGTAGTTTTAAAACAATATTGTAAACAAAAGTATTTTCTTTTATTATAGAACTTAAAATGTAAACACATTAAGTTTATATAATCATGGTATGGAATGTTTTTAGAGTTTATATTTCAAGAGCTACATATACATTTTGTACGAGGGTTTTTAATAAAGCAGAATTTAATTATTTTAAATTACCAACGCTATTTTTTGTGGTAATATTTGTTTTAAGTTAATTTAATATTTTAATAAAACAAAACGATATATTACAGAAAATATTATTTTATATTTTATTATATACAGGATAATATATATGATATGAATGAGGCTTTTAAATTTCAACTATATATATATATATATATATATATATATATATATATATATATATATATATATATATATATATATATATATATATATATATATATAGGATATATTTGTTATATATTGTAGATTGACCAAATATTTTTTTATTTATTTATTTATTGATCCTCCAATACCCTATACATTCATATAATATGATAGTCCCATGGGTCATTTCAGTTCTCTATACGTAATCCATTTTGGTTCTCTCTCTCTCTCTCTCTCTCTCTCTCTCTCTCTCTCTCTCTCTCTCTCTCTCTCTCTCTCTCTCTCTCTCTCTCGCTCGCTCGCTCGCTATGTCCAGTCAGTGTTATAGTCCCAAACACTCGTGCACTTGTCCCCTCTTCTAGCAAAAAACATTTTATACGATTTGACGCAAGCCTAAGACACACAGGAGAGAGAGAAAGAGAAAGAGAAAGAGAGAGAGAGAGAGAGAGAGAGAGAGAGGTAAATATAACCTCATCCACCCTTACCAATAACCCTCTCGTCCCCCCAAAAAACTCCCCATGTTTTATAGGGTTGATGTTTATTGGCAGCGAAAGTTCTACTTAACTTGACTCAAATTTAAACAAAATTCAATTTATTTTCAGGCTTCTACATAAAGCTTTCCACTTAGAATATAAGCATATATATACATACAGTAGCAAAACCAGGGTGATGGTGTATATTTGACGGTAGTTATACATTAACAACCCTTGAGTTCCAAAACTTTATCATTTACACATTAAAGCAGGGTAAAATCTCATTTCCCGTTCAAACTTTACTTATTTATATTTCAATATAAAAATATATGATGGAGGTCAATATTATGTAGGACATTGTATAATGTAAAATTAAAATTAACGCGATTTTTTTTTTAATTGTTTCTGCTTACACAATTTTCTTCTTTTGTGTATTTTTTTTATATATGTATCAATACTACAATGCATATCAAAATCAGTTAAGTTTCAAAATATTATTGTAATGTCTGTGTATTCAAATTACACTTTATGTTTGGGGGAAAATAATGAAATCACTGTAAAATTTTATAAAAGTTCTCGTAAAATGGTTATAGTAGTCTATATGTTACATGATGAGTTTTGAGTGAACTTATTTATACTGTTTGTTATGTCTAATTTTTATGAGTTGGTTTCAAAGTTTAGTTTCAAATCAATACAATCGAAAGCTTTTGTTTACATATTATATATAAAAAACTAAAAGCTTAATAATATATTGAATATACTCTATAACAAAATGACTCAATATTTTGTAATACAATTGAGTTTTACTATTACATTTTAATAATAAAAATAATGATTTTTTTACAACGAAAAATTACCTGAAACCACTTGTTTTAAAATTGAGAGAGAGAGAGAGAGAGAGAGAGAGAGAGAGAGAGACTCTGTAAAAGAGTATAATATTCCAAACAACTCGCATGACATATTCCCATATTTTGTACTTGACTTTACATAGTTTGACAGGGAGAGTCACTGTTGATATGCTGGCATATGTTTTAGTCTCTACGCAACTAATGCACTCGCATCACTCAACCGATGGTATCACAAAAATGATCTATATTTTACGTAAACGTTAAGATCAATAAATTTATGTTGTGAAACACCTTTTTTTTATTTCTAAATCTATTTGGATATTTTATGTATTATAGCTCTCAAATTTGTAGCTTTAAAATAATTTATTTTACAGTCTATTTCACTCTATGAAATTCAACGAATGAATTCTATAAGATGAAAATTATTGGATTTGAAAGTTATATTTTTAAATTTTATTGTTTGTCTCTTTGCATACTTTGAAAGTATATTTTTACAAAATAAACTTGCTGTATAAATGCTGTGATCTTATAAAAAAAATATAATATTCTGTAATTGAAAGATGAAACCCTTTCTTTTTTCTTAATGAACGATTATTAGAACTTTTTATAAAAGTGTAAAATAATTTTTATATACTTGTTTCTTTAATTGACTTATAGTTCATATATTTTTGTTATATTTTCACAATTTTATTTTAGGGGTTAGGAGATAGTGCACTGCATTTATAATACTTTATTATTAGTATCTTACTTACCAATGCTGGCAAATTTCATGCTTTAAAAAAAAAGTTAGCAATTATTATAAAATCTATTGTTTCTCTTCCTTGGTTGGTATAGAGAAAGTAAACAAAAACAGAACCCTTTATCATTTCTAATTTTAACTCTTTATGTTTCAAAATCTGTATATTATTAACTGGTGAACAATATTAGGCTATAAAAAGTACTCGTTATTATGTTACATGCATGGTTTACAAAAAAACATCAAAGAAGCAAAGCAATCAGTAAAGCTTAGAGTGAACAAAATTTAAGCGGTTTAAAGGTGCGTATGAAGGGCTGATTTGTTTTTTTATTACTTGCTCAGTTTTCAGCTATTTTTTATGTACAGTTGTACTACCTATTGGTAGTACAGCCAATATTGAACGAACCTTTTAACGTAATCAAAGTAAATATCAGTTAAAACCAAATCATTTGTTGAATCCACGAATAACTCTGTAAAGATATTATTTTTAGCTGTGTGAGTTTTTAATTGGGATGTATGTAGTTTGAAGTTCTTCCTATATTAGAGATGTTAATGTACTTATTTGCACGATTTTTAACCATTCCAAATATTCTGGGTTCCAAGTGATCAGGAAAAAAATTTGAGTGTAACAAAGCCAAACAGGTAAGGTATACTTTTGAAATTTGAAAATTGTTTTAATAAAAGTCTATATTTTGAAGGAAAAAATTGTTTTTGAGAAGAATATAAAAATGCATGAAACTTGAAAACCTTCATTGTGTCAGTAATCCAACTATATAATAGAAGTGTGTGTATATAAGATTTTTTAATGAATATATTATTTTACATTAAAAAAAAAAATGTACCATGCAAAGTTAGCGTGCATGCAACGTACGTTAATTGTTAAACTACGTAACTACAGGTTGTTACGTGAGAGAAATGAGAGAGAGAGAGAGAGAGAGAGAGAGAGAGAGAGAGAGAGAGAGAGAGAGAGAGAGAGAGAGAGAAGTTAAAATCAAATACTCTTCATGTGTACAAAGCGTAAACTCAAAAGCTCTGCTCTTACATGATCCTTATTCTACTGGATAGCATGTGATACACTGGTATAATATAGCTACAGTATAATTCTGTATAACTATACTTTTTTTACTGTTTATTATTTATTTACATGAGAAATTGGTCAAATAAACAAAAGTAAATAAATGAGACAAATTCTGTTTACAAGCTTTCTTAAAATCAATTATTTTAATTTGTATAACATTATGTTAACATTTATTTTATCTTTTAAAATGTCAAAATTTATACGTGGGCAGCTTACTTATATTTCATTATATTATATTATATAGCTTTTTGTATATAAATCGTTATTATATATATGAGGGAGTGATATAAACAAACTTTTATTTACGATGTAATATTTCGTAACAAAAACTGTATAAGCTAATTAGAATCAAGTGTTTTTTGTTTCTGTTAATTCATTATACATAATGCTTCACGTAATATAGTCTATCATCGTTAATTAACTTATGGAGAACGGTCAAAAATAAATACAGTATGATGTAATACCATCTCATTTTTAGTATAATATTTTTACATAACTACATAATTTATTCTATACTGCATAACAGCTATATGTTAAATAGCATAATTTGTAATATAAAGTTGTAAAATATAATTATTTATACTGTTCTAATTTTATGCTATATATATGATATAATGCAGCCTAAATTATACATAATTTTTAGACTTTACTAGTCTAATATACTATATACATATTTAGAGACTTCATTAGAAAATAATGCAATATTTTGAGCTGTAGATTACTTTAGAAAATTTAATAAAGCACCAATACAAACAAAATATTAATAATAATGACAAATCAGCCTTAACATCCACTCTAATTTTACAAGTTTTAAGGTACGTATGATTCTTACAGGGTTAGTTGAAAAGCGTTAGTTTTTATCTTTACTCTGACCTTATATTTTTGCCACATATTTCTTGTAACGATAATAAATCAACTGTAATAATAGTAATGAAAATAGTAATGATAGTAGTGGTAAGTTCCGAACTATAAACAAATATAAACCTAAAATGTAAGGAACGTTTTTTTTATCTACTATCGGTACCGTCATGTGAATTTTTTTTTCTTTCTGTAAGACAATAGAGTAAAATGTTAGTGCGTGTACACATTAATAAAAAATTTATATAATCAACACATAGTAAGAATGATATTTAATGTATTGGAAAAAAACTTTAGGAGTTGAAATGTGTTAACGTTGATATTATACACACAAAAGCTATCTATATACCTATAGTCAACTAAATTACCTTTACATTTTCTAACTACCTTGTGCTAATCTTGTTGTCACTGAAGAAAAATATAGTCACGTGGTCACTTCACTTGGCACGCCACGTTTGTCTATATATCATCAAAAATCGATCACTACAGGACGCGAGTGAGCAGATGTCACGTATATATATATATCGCGATGTTTACCTTGACTTTTGAAAGCGTTAAATATAAGCGCATGCAACGTAGCAATCCAATCACACAATAAGTTATATTTATATAACATCAAAAGTCATCGGAATATCAAATCAAGTAAATACCTCTCACGTTCTCGATACAGCATTACAATTCAAATTGCTATTTTACTTTGAGAGTTTTTTTTTCTTTATTCTATAGATATAATTGAGATTCACCATAACAGATACTCGAAGGAATTAATCAATACATTAGCTATCCAGTGAAGTAATCAATGCAATAAAAGTTTTTGTAGCATTGAAAAAAAAAATACATATAACACGTAGAAACTAGTTGCAGTATAGCATAATACATTTCTTTAACAAAAATTGTATAGTCTTTATTCTTACATTACAATTTACAAAAATGAGGAAGGGGGGGTAAGAACGGAAATTAAAATTGAAACAGGACGAAACTTCAACAACAGTTTAAAGTGAAACGTTTTATATAAACTGTACGACTTTTTTTTTTATCTTATCTCTAAAAATAATATTTTGTAATAATTTACTATAAATATAGTTATCAATATCAAATATTTATATTCTTGTCACCATATATCAATAAATAATAATCCTATAAATAATAACCGAAGTAATATCAATAACATATTGTCATAAATGTTAAGTAGCTTAAAATTACTAAATTATTAAAATAATAATAATAAATTTGTTAACACGGTATAAAGTATTATATTTAATAAATTAATAATAGGCATATTGCGTTTGAAAATTGTAAACTATATTATATTATTTGAGAATGGGGCTTTTTAGTTATTATGAAAATCCAAGAATGAGAGAGAGAGAGAGAGAGAGAGAGAGAGAGAGAGAGAGAGAGAGAGAGAGAGAGAGAGAGAGAGAGAGAGGAACCTCACTTATACTACTTCCCTATACCTCCCATTTATGCATACATGTCTTATAATTAAATTCACGTTACATGAGATCCTTAAATTAAATTACTATTCAGGTAATTAGGTTAGCAATATCATATTCAATAATATAGCAATTAATAAAGTGTTTCACTTTCAATTCCTTAAGTATTAAATACCATAGTTTTATTATTCAATCTAATTTAATGAAGTTAGTTGTTGAAGCATGTTAAACTATAATAATAATATAAAATGTAATATACTTTTTGCAGTCATGTGCATCGTTCAAAATATATAATAATTAAATATTAATTAGGATGAGTAAACACGAGGAATGCTATAAAATGTTAAAAAAAGAAAGATGATTAAATATTCTCACCGCTAATTAATAGTGATTAATTTTGTAAGATAACAAGATTATTTTACTACTCTAATATGTATTACGTGTATTACGTATACATATGTGGGATATAAAAGCAACACATTCATTGTAATTAGACAGGCTTCACTGTGGGAGTATTTTAGAAAATAAAAATATATAAATATGAAGAAATTATCATTGCATTTTTATTAAAATATTTTAAAATTTAAATTATAAAAAATCAAGATTAAAAAGGTTCAAAACTCAAATAATTATATGAAAATAATAAAAAATCATTTTTTTCGTATTATAGTTGCACATTCAAATTCGTAAAGAAATGTTAATATTCGACGTATATATTTAGCAACCGAAATTTTGCATTTAATTATATTTATATATTTTTAATTCAAGGATATATATTTTTTTAAAGTAGCATAATATATTATATACTTTTTGCAAAGATAATATGTTATATTTTTAGCAATGATTAATTTATTCTATAATTTTAGCTCTTAAACACTATCATTACCAACTGTTTACAAAGATATACGTATATTGATATGACAGATAACATTTACTTACTATTCTATATCCTTACCAAAAACTCATGTTTGATAATAAATTTAATATCTTATATAAGATATGAATATAATAAAGCGAGTGCTGTTTAACATTTAGATTATTATTGTTTGCAAGAGCGAAAGAGGATGCCCGCGGTGGTTTTATTGCGCATATATATATATATATATATATATATATATATATATATATATATATATATATATATATATATATATATATATATATATATATATATATATATATATATATATATATATATTGGCGGTGCCTGCTCTATTAGAGTACAGTAGATAATATCATTCGCATAATTATCAATATTCCAAGCAGACGTTATGAAATTCTGTAAGAAAATCTATACATGTTCCAACTATATTTCTAATATATAGCAACCGCTAATATAATACAATATCCTTTTAAGATATTATTATTACTATTATATAATCATATCATATAACTATACACTGCAAAAAAACAGTTTTCATATAATTTATTACATAGAAAAGCTTAACGACTAAGAATTTTAGTTTGTATGACCTCGTATAATAATTATAATACGTAGATAAGAATAAGTTACAAACTATAGTTTTTTTTTTCTTTTAATTGTTTTTTCCTATAATTCATTATTATTGCCAATACTTAATTGAAAATTGAACATTCCTCATTATGATTACAATCTTTAATACTTAATTATTACAACGTCACATTTTTATATTTTTTAATCAAGCATTAAGTTTTTTTTCTTTCTTTCTTTTTTTAAGACATGGTGCTTTTTTTTATGTGTATCTATAAAACTTACTAAATCTGAACATAATGATGACATTTTGTACAATTATTAATGGTGTGAAAGTTAACTTATTTTTATATCTTATAATCATATTATGAATAATAAACCCTAATGTGAAACATATTAAATTTATAACAAGTTACTGATTATTTCAGCTAAATTTTGCTTAAATTTTTTTATTTTTTTTTTATTTTTAGATGATGATAATAATAATAAAGGTGCGTAATAATAATAATACCATTGCGTTTGAAAATAGCTCTGATCGCGTAAGGTTATTTCTTGAAGATCACTCTATCAAACTCAAATCAACACTTACACGTAGTAGAAAATAAGAATCTATAGTATTTATTATTGAATTCAATAATTTCTTACAGTGTAATGAATATAATATAATATTTTACCTTCTCTATATACATATATTCATTGTATCTTGTATTATCATTATTTCGTATTTTTTTGTATTGCTCAAAGTTATCGAATATCTTTTGTATACGTATGAGAGTATACTGTAGAGCGCTTGCAAGCTTGCGCTACTTTCACAACACTCTCTTCCTCTTACTGTTGGCTTCATTATTTATTTATATACCTTATACTCCGACTGATCAAATGCATATTATTATTATTTGTGCTATACATAATCGTTATTTTTATTGTTCACTATGTATATGTGTAATCTGCATAATGGTATATTTAATATTTTATTCATAAAGATTTTTTTTTTTTTTTTTTTTTTTTTGGTGAGAGTATTTGAAATATTTATTTAGTGTATTTTTATAATGTGTGTCACTTATATTTAAAATGTATTTTAAAATTTAGGATTTAAATTTTAATTAAAATTTGCAGTCTTTGTAAACAGTTATTATTTTTATTTATTTATTGTTACAGTTAAAGAAAAGCATAATTTTAAAAATAATGATAATTTATGTAATAGTATTTTTTTTAAAATAAAATATTGTATGACATAGATATTACTGTAATGTGACATTAGCAAATAAAGAACCAATAGTTCTTCATTGGTTCTTCAGTTCATAGTTCTTCACATAATCAATTGCAAGGACATTGGCAGATCGATCACTGGTAATTAGTTCTGTTATTTTAAGTTGTTTTGTTTTTTTGTTGTTTTTTTTTAATTTTTTTTTAAATTTTTTTTTATATAGTTTTTGTTAATTGAGGGGTTTAATATCCTCGCTTCAAAATTGTTAAAACATTTTAAATAGACAATCATCATGAAGTAAAGCACAAATAACAAAGTATTTAGGTCATGAAAGAGCCTCATTTAGAGGAACGAGGTGAAAAAATGTGCGCAAAGTTGGTTTCAAATGAGGGTCTGGGTTCCGCCAGAAATTGCAGTTTCTCGCATTGTTGACCTTTCAAATATGAAAATGTAATGTAATTTTCACCCATGATTTAAAAATTAAGCTAATAGAACTCTGGATATTTATAGCAGTGCAACTTCAAAAGTATGATATTCTAAAAGTTATGCCATTAAGGTCTGTACAGT
This sequence comes from Ecdyonurus torrentis, assembly GCA_949318235.1. Lineage (NCBI taxonomy): Eukaryota > Metazoa > Arthropoda > Insecta > Ephemeroptera > Heptageniidae > Ecdyonurus > Ecdyonurus torrentis. The sequence continues at coordinate 33,101,445 of OX439130.1, forward strand.
ACAAGATTTGCAATAAGTGATTGCAGCATTAACTGTTCTTATAATTATTTAAATGATCTTGATTCTTGATTTCTTTATGATGTCGCGTATATTTAGACACAATCTAAAACATATGCACCATTTCAGTATATTAAATTACTTAAAGGAATAGACGAGAAGAAAACATAAGCATTTATATCACAAAACACTTGATGGGATTTACATAAATAACTTTAGTTTGTCTCAAAACCAAACTGTAGCTCCGTAGTAGTGATCAGAAAATGTCAATTTATGCAGCCCGCGCAACTTTTTTTTTTTTTACTAATTTTTGCATGTTTATGACGTCAGAAACACGAATAATCACACAAATTACATACTTTACAGTATTTTCACGCTCTCTCGTGGAGCTACATTAACATTCTGGTAAAAATTGTCATCAGTTTTGAAGATCCCATTTCGTGTTTATTCATTAAAAAGCACATGTTGTTTTATGTGGCTTTAACAATACTGCATTTTTATATGATAAATGACATAAGATTTTATAACTTTCCATATCTTTACAGAGTAGAACTATTGAAAAACTATATACATACTCGTACATTGAAGAAAACAATACAGTAAATAAAATGATTGCAAGTGTGTGTTATATGTTTATAAGTGACTATAATGTTTAAATGTAAGCTTTATTATATATTTGTTTTTCTTATGTGTTTTTTTATGTTCTCATACTATATTCAACTCTAGATTATGTATATGTATGAACTTGCTCTATGTTGCTTATAATAAAGAACTCATTTGAATTTAGCATGACAATTTAATGGTTTGAAATGAAGATTTCAAGCAATCAAATTTATTGATCTGTATGAACAGTACATTTCATTATTATAAAATGGGATAAACTTTTATATATTTCTTCACAAACACTTAAGAAACTTAAATTATTATTTTATAATTTGAATTGAAGTTGTAAAATTTATGATTACGATATCTAATAACAATAAAAAAAAATATTAGTTTTCAATTCCATGGTTTTTCTATTTGCTTGGAATTGAAAGCTATAAAATGAAAATGGGATAAAGTTATTACATAACAAAACTTAAAACTCTTTATTGGCCATCCCTTGATAAAAAAAATTCAATATCTTAACTATATCATTAAAAAATTAAATTATACTTTTCATTAAAAAAAAAAAGAAAGAAAGAAATAATTATTCATTGTAACTTATGCAAATATATATTTTTTTAAAAATATAATTGCTTTTTAATATAATTGAATTTTTCAAAGAAATAATTAAAATGTGTAATAAATTTTTTCTCATTTAATTTATAATGTATTTTAATAAAAAAAAAACAGTAATAATATTTATTTTTTACTTCTAATTAGAGCTTAAAAATTAATTAAACGCTATTTTGTTTATATTTTTTCTCAAGCACTTTAGTTTTACTTCTAGCTTGATGTGATATCAAAAGACGCGAATATAACATCTCTTATTTCTTACATTTAATGACTACAAAGAGAGAGAGAACATAAAACGTCGTTGAGGACATAATTGTTTCGCAATGTCAATATACTCGACTCCTGTACATAGTACATATCAAGCACTCGCTGCTTTTCAACACAATGACGCAAAGTTCATTCAAGAATATTTGGTCTCTCTCTCTGTCTCTCTCTCTGTCTCTCTCTCTCTGTCTTGTTAAGTTTTCTTTTGAATTGTTGGTATTTTTAATTAATAAATTATTAAAAATAAACTGCTCATTGTGACAACTCTTTCATTACGCATTTAAAAGTCCTTACACATTTTTTCTTCGTCTCTCTTTTTTTTTTATATTAAATACGTGACTTTATTGTTTTTTACTTTTGTCAAAGTGTCATAAATGTTTATTTTGAAAGCAATATTTTGCATATTATAACTTTTTACATAAATATTGATAAATAATTTCCGTATGAATTGAAAATAACATTTAAGTTTAACTTAAAATACAAAGTAAGGTAAATAAATTCGTTGTGATTTCAACCAAAAAAATAAAATAAAAAATAAAAAAAGAAGTTCAATTTCAAAAAAAAAAATCAGTTTTAAGAAGTCAGCGTTCTAAAAGTTAGTGAAGCATAGAGATTTTCCCATTATTTTTTTTGATATTACGAAAAGTGTGTTGGACTGAGGTAATTCTCCAGGTAGTAGAGAACCAATCAATCAAAGGTGCACTGGTCCAGACACAAAAACATCGCTAACTCCCATGTAGACTCTGCTATCAAAAGCCAAACAGCTGGTGGAGAAGAAGAAGAAAAAAAAGAAAAAAAAAAAAACTCTTCTCGATTTTAATATTGTACTTTGAGAAAAAAAAATAATAAATAAAAAAATAAAACGATGGAATATTACTTTTTTTCTACTTTTTTTACATCCTTTCAGTTTTATAACAAATATGTATTACGAAAAAAAGTCTCATTTTGTAAATATTTAAATAAACGATAAAAGTATACTTTTTAAAAACTTGATTATTATTTTATATATATAAATTCTTTTGTTCCATGCATATTTTAGTTTACCAGACAAGTTAAAAAGAAAAAAGTTATCAAAGTTTTATAATGATTATAAACTTCAATATTTCTTTAGTTTTCTCTCTCTCTCTCTCTCTCTCTCTCTCTCTCTCTCTCTCTCTCTCTCTCTCTCTCTCTCTCTCTCTCTCTCTCTCTCTCTCTCTCTCTCTCTCTCTCTCTCTCTCTCTCTGTTTCTACTTTTTAAGGTGTTTTAGTCTCTAAGGACACATACTCTTTTTTATTTATTTTTTTCCACAGGTATGGTTGGCATGAAAAAAAGTTACATAATGTTGTAGGTTTACAAAAATAGAGTATCATATCTTCAAATCAATTTTGCACAAAGAAGATTTGCTTTATAAAATATTTCAATGCTTTATAAGACCTTTGAATCTAAATCATTTGAATAACTTTTGTGACAAATACAATGTTTGTTTCATATTTCAAAATGTATAAATGTGTTGCTTCAGTATAGCAACACTTATTAAAAATAATAATAATAATAAAAAATAGTGGAGTCATTTCTTAAAACAAAACGGAGTTAAGAATATTCTTATATTTATAAAAAGCTAAATTTTAATGAATTCACTTATCCCCTTAACCTAGCCTAATACTTCAATTAATGCTAAAATTACTATAAATAAAATTAAAATATTATAATAAAGTTACATAGTATATGTGTACTGTATACAGTATACACACACAAACATGAATAATGCAGACAGACAAAAGCAAACTAGTACAACATAAAAAGAGATACATCAGCCAGTAAATTAGATTGTTTAATACATAAAATTAATCACTAACGAACGATGTGTAATTGACATTCTGTATGTTGTGTTGTTTTGCATTAAAACGAAATGGAAATACCAAACGAGTCTGCATGGAAATTACGATACAGAAAATAAAGCAAATTATTGTACATTGTATTTTACATTGCAACAATCCTTTGATTTGAATCTAAATAATTGAATTTTGACTACTGCATATAAATAGAGGCGAATTTCTGAAACTTAAACCTATTTTTACTATCTTTATTTAGTTCCAATCATTTTACTTAAAGTTATATAGAGTTTAGATCCTTGCAATGTATATCTATGATATCGGGCATGAGCAGTGTTGACTTTTTTTTTTTTTTTTTTTTTTTTTTTAACTCGACTCTGTATTAATTGTTTACTTTCGTGCGTAAAGCTTGTTTCGTATTTGCTCAACAGAGTTAATCAATGCTGAATTGCAAATTGAGAAAATAAGCAAATACAAAAAGTAAATATGATTTATTTTGCATTATATTTGAGAAACAAAAATAAAATTTAATGTTACAGCTATTTTTACTAATTAAATATATATAAAGAAAACAAAATACTATTATTTTATTAAACCTATAATAACATTTATTGCATATTTAATTAAACTCTTCTCTTAATATAGCTAAGTTGTTCTTTTTATTACATTTAAGTGTGCATTACAAAATTTTAATGTTTATAAACATAATAAATTAAACTATGCGATGTACGTATAACATCTACAGCTGTTTTATGAATATTTACAATTTATATTATAGGCATATAATTATTTCGATATTGTTATGGTTCTATAAATTAATCGATATTGTTATTCGTTTTATTTGTAATTAGCAATAAATAGGTATGTATTTGCTGTACAAATTGCAACCAGATAAGCTCATTCATAAATTTTAGATATTTCGTGGTAACATACGATGTGGAAATATGCATATTTAATAACCAGCAAAATATCGTACGTATACAGATACAGTACTTTGATATTTTTTAAAATTCTATATTGTCTTATGGAATTACAATTACCTGAATTACCATGTATTTATACTTGGATTATTACGTTAATTAAAGTACTTAATATATGAGTGCTTTAAATTTGCCATATACCATTAAAAATTACAAATTCTGTACACACACTCTGATGTTACATTTTACATCATTTCCTTATGACAAATTAAAAAGGATTCATATCGAGACTTTAATTAAAATAATGAGCCATATAAATGCATGATATTTCCTTGAGTTTATAATAATAATGATAATAAATGTTTTTGATTTAGAAGCCAAAAAAGGTACGAACACGAACCCACCTACATGGTCCTCTGACTTATTTTGAGAATTTCAAAATAATATCAATAAATTCAATTTTAGACATTTATATCACAGTCATGACAGAATAAACGATTGTGATATTGACTAATAAAGGAACAAAACGGTTTTGATGCCAACTATGAGTGATTTCGCTTACATCCGCTTTCGATTTGACGTACTGCGCATGTGTAGTAAGTGCAGAAACGAAAGCGGATGCGAACGCAATATATTAAAGTCAGCCTCAGAACAGTTGTTCCTTTATTAGTCAACAATATTTTACCATTTAAATCCAGCGCGTGTTTTTCTAATAAGAATAATATTGCAAATTTAGTGCGAGTTTTTGAATGGTAAAATATATTATCACAATCGTGTGTACACATAAAATAAAATCAAATTAAGTCTTACAATTAATGTACACTATTTTTTAAATGTTTATTTAAACTATTATAATAATGAAAGATATCATAATTATTATTTTATGATAATGTTTTGTTAGCTGATTTTTCTTTATCAGCGTGAAGTAAACATTTTCTTCACACATCCTCATTATTGCTATATATAAATCCTTGAGTTATTGCTTTTCCGGTACAATATCATATGTAAATATATAAAATTATTCTGTAGCTTCAATAATTTAACCTCTATTTTTTTTAATTTTTTATATAAAAGTAAAGAAATGGGTATAAAAAAACAAACAAACAAATTCTTTATTTAAAAAAAAAAAAAAAAAAAAATAGGGGGTAATTTTATTTCTTATTCTTAAATAGTAAATTGTCCTGAATCGATACAAATGTGAATTTTGAGTTCATAAGTATTTTTAATTAATTTTTAAAAGTCGCGAAATGACGTCACAGGCTGCAACTTATTCCTATCCTATGCTCACATGCATAAGTTTCAGCCATTTCGCGACTTTCAAAAATTAATTAAAAATACTTAATGGACTCAAAATCTAGCACACACACACACACACTTTTCTTTTTTTTTTTTTTTTGCATTCTTCTTCATTATATTACGTTACTATTTCAATAATATTACACCTTGTATATAAATTATTCCAGCATTTTAATGACAAATGCATTAGTGTGTATTGTAATTTATTAATAATAGGTATAGGTATATATATACACTGAACATGATATAAATTTTGAACAAAATTATTTGCATATTATATTAAACCTGTATATGCGTAAAACTTTTGTTGTAAATGTGTGTAAATAAAATATTAATTAATACATTAATTATTTTAATTCAAACATCGTCGTGTTATTATTTTATGAAGCTCTATAACCGCGACCTATCTTGTTAATGAGTAATTGATTTTGCAAGATAAATAAGGGTTGCGTGTAAATAATATGAATATAACATAATTATAATAAACAAAGGGTGTTATGTATACAAGTTTTTGATTAATTTACGTGTTATCTATTTTGTCAACATAAATATATAATATTATTTCAAGTTTGATTTATTTGACAGTGTATTATTTGAGTTTTTGTACTTTTGAAAAAAGCCCAAATTTTTTTTTTCTTCCAATATTCAATATAGAATGTACGAGAGAGAGAGAGAGAGAGAGAGAGAGAGAGAGAGAGAGAGAGAGAGAGAAGCTATATTAAAGCCATAGACCACATAAAACAACACGTGCTTTTTAATGAATAAACACGAAATGGGATCTTCAAAACTGATGACAATTTTTACCAGAATTTTAATGTAACCCCACGAGAGAGCGTGATAAAACTGTAAAGTATGCAATTTGCGTGAAAATTCATGTTTATGACGTCAGAAACATGCAAAAATTAGTATGAAAATGTTGTGCGGGTTGCATAAATTTAATTTTCTGATCACTGTTGGGTTTTGAGACAAACTAATGATATTTATGTAAATCCCATCAAGTGTTTTGTGATATAAATGCTTATATTTTTCTCTGGTCTATTCCTTTAATGTCCAAATTTCAATGAAGCTTTGGGATAATATTATTGCATAAATATTTTATATTACATTTCATGCTTACGGTCAAAAATAAATACAGCACAATAATTATTCTAGACTGATGTTGTCAAATTTTTTTAATATATATGAACTAATAATATATTTATAATATATATACTTATATATATAATATACTTTAATATATATATTTTAACTAAATTTCTGCAATATTGGAAAAATAGTTATGTTGCATAGCATGACAAAACATACTGTACGACATCATACAATGTCAAGGTATAGCAAAAATTATGCCCCATTAAATAAGTGCAGCATAAAATATACGCTTCTATATCCATATACCTGATTTTATATGATATATGAGTAACATTATTTGCAAAACGCTAAAAGGTAATGTAACATTTTATCAAAATAAAATGACTATGCATATTATATAGTTAATAAAATATATTTATGATATTTCTAAATGTTTCATTAATTGAATAATGAGTTATTCATTGCTAAAATATGAAGTTAAGAGATGTTTTTAACAGAAATTTTATAAATTTTGTTATAGATTCTTGAGTAAATTTAGTAACTAAATCTATCTCTCTTTATATGTATTGTGTATAGAGGGAGCTAAATATATTATAATTATATTACTAAGTCTGTAAACATCGAAAATATATTATAATAAGTTTATTATGTTATGAAAACTGGAGTATATTGTAATTAACAAACATTACCGAGAGTTGTATATATTTGCTGGTATATATATATATATGTAGATATATATATATATATATAGATATAATAGTCAATTGTTTTATAGGGATGTTATTATTTTGTCAGTTGAATTGCGTTGTGAGATAACGCTCCCTGCTATTGTGACAAGTGGTTTAGCAAACTGAAAAGCAACTAAAGCCGACTAGCATTGTGTAACTTTAGGTCAATACCAAGCCGCATTTAAGCCTCACTGAAGTGAGTAGAATTTTTTTTAACTAACACCCTATAGTGGTGGATTTCATTAACTGCACAAGGCACATCTACTCTACACTGTTAGAAAATTTAAAACATAATAATTATTGAGTTTTAGATCTAACACTATGAGTTCTGCTTGTTAAAAAGTTTCTATACATTTTCTTCGTATAATTTTGTACCTATAATCCATCTTCAGATTAGCTTTTTTTTTTTTTTTTTAAATAAAGTGTTATACAATACCACTTTTTTTTTATTAACTTTTCATCTTTTCACAAAGCAACTTGATTTGTTCCTTCTGTATGCACCCCTAATTTTTGTTTCACTAACAATGGATTTTTCTCAGCTTGTATATTATCGAAAAAAAAAATCACAAATTTGTTTAGTCATAAGTATAATATTGAAGTTAATGATGTGCAAATATTATACTTATAAAAAAAATGTAGAAGTTAAAAAAAAGTGGTAGATTCCTGTGTAAGTGAGATGAAAAGATCTAGCGATTAGAGTTCCGTGGTATAGAGGTATGTTTCGAATATTTTTTTTCTAGTGTTCGAAGAGAGAGAGAGAGAGAGAGAGAGAGAGAGAGAGAGAGAGAGAGAGAGAGAGAGAGAGAGAGAGAGAGAGAGAATTTAACAGACCTTTACTTTAATAACATGATAATAATAAAAAATTGTTTTTACTTAGAGGCTACAAAAAGTATACACCCACTTACATACCCTCTGACATGCGTAACATGAATTTATTGTCCGAGTATTTTGCAGAATTTTAGTAACTATAATATTTTATATATATATATATATATATATATATATATATATATATATATATATATATATATATATATATATATATATATATATATATATATATTTACGTAACCCTTACAACTACCATACAATAACCAATACGTTATTATATTATAAATATAGCACAAAATATTGATATTGAAAAAATTATAATAATACTCTCATTATATTGATAATTAATTATAGTTTCTATAATGGGCTGTTCACAATGACGCGTAAATTTACGTAACTCTTACGCAAAGATACAACTATCAATGTTATTTGGATTCTTACGTGAAAGTTATGAGATTTTACGCGTCATCAATGTAAACAGCCCATAACCATGAATACATAATCTTAATTTACTTCATATTACAATAATAATAAACCATTTTATAAGAAAAATATACACAATTGAATCTAGTTCTTTAATTTAATCTATAGCAGTTTTTTATTTGAACTTGATATAAATTACATTAAAAGTTATGACGACATTTGATGAGTTCCTTATGTAACCACTAACACAGAGGGAGAAATAAGTTATAAGGATTTAAAAATACACTCCAAAAAATGTCACGTGTACAAAACTTAAAATCAGACAAACATAGATAGGAAAACTTACAGAAAGTAGAAGTTTGGAAGCCTTATATGTGTTTGCAATTCATCGTGGGTCATGTTTGACATAAAAGTTCTGTGAGTAGAAAGTAGAGCTGCATTTTGTAGAATAAAATAAATATTTACTACTATGCACTCTGTAATAATTAAAATCTTTATATTTCATGAAATTAAAGCACTTGTAAAAGATTATTTTTACTTTGATGTAAGTCTTTTACTTTGAAGTAAGTGTAATATGTATATATTATATAAAAAATAATATAAAAATAATAAAGCATTGAAAGTGGTGCAATTTTTAATAATCTATATATAGTGAAAAATTTTGATAAGAGATTTAATTATAAAAATTAAAGCAAGAAAAACTTGTTTTACGTCATTTAGCAAAGACTTAAATAAAACTTACTAAAAAAAAAAAAAAAAAAAAAAAAAAAACTTTACGTAATTAAGGAATTTAATTTTCTGTATCCAAAAATATTTACTAATCCTACTATTTTAATCCTTAACTACAATTACAATTTTAACTCGCACAAAATGTTTTTAAAATAATTTCCGGTTAACTTTTTTCCTTTTTTATTGGGTAAAAAAAATGTGCCGAATGAAATCAATCATGTTATTTTTTTTATTATTTTTTTTTTTTGTGTGATAGTAATGTAAATTTAGTACACTACAGACAGTATCATTTTTAAAGAGTGGTGATGATGAAAGAGAACGAAATTTTATACGTCATATACACGAAACAATATTAGCAGTGAGTATTTTTAAAATATGATTTACAAGGTGTATATAATTAAAACTGTATATAAAGAGTTTCTTTTTTATATGTATAATTTTACAACATATAAAAATAATCTCATTCAAAAAAAAAAAAAAACAAGTAGAAAATAAATTTATAAGAATATATACATTACGGTAAATTTTAATTATATTAAAAACTATTTTACAAATAATAAAGTTATTTATGTACAGTATGCATATATTTTGTTTTAAAAATATTATTTTTAATTGAGTTATTTTTATAGTATATTACAGTGAATGTTATTCATTTCTTAAAGAAGGGAGATTTTTGTGTGATTTTTTTTTATATATTATATAAATCTTTTTTCTCTACGGTAGAAATCTTAACAAACATCCGTTTGACAAATTAAAGCTGTGCTTCAGATCAAATGTAATTACGTTATCTTAAATATTTTTATTTAAAATAAGATTTTAAAAAAAATCAGAAATGGTTTCATCAAAGAGGAACAAATTAAAATTTTTAAATGAGAAATTCAACTCATTATTCAAGGTCCTATTATTGTATAATAGGACCACAAGATCCACCAGTTATGATCTGCATCATTATGGCTAAGAATAAGCTATTAATTAAGTTGGTTATCCGCAATAATTGACATTTCTAATAACACTATTTATTGTAATTCCGCAATACTGCACTTGTAGAAAAACTACAGTTTATTATGAAAAATGTAAGTGAACTCATATTGGATCTAATAAGTTAAAATTTGATAAAAAAAAAAATAAAAAAACCAAGTTATTATTTTTATAGATTTTTTTTTAAATTTAACTTATTTATGTAAATGCAAATAATAAATGACGATAATAATAATAATTATAAATGGTTAAAATTAACGTTTGTAAATTAGTATTTCAAGCATACATGAATAAAACAAGTCTATAAAAATGGCCTTTAATTATAAACAGTCTGTTTTAATATCGCCCCAAACATTTTTTTTAGAAGAATGGACCCCCTTAGTTTCTATGTTCCGATCCTTGCTCTTTTGAATCATATGGTCACAGTACTTTAAAAATGGAATACTCAAAATCTTTTTGAAAGATCCACTGCAGCGTATAACAATATCAGTTTTCCAAAATATTATAAAGATAAAATAAATCAAGTGTGCAGGTATATATTTTTAATCACAAATTTAATTAAATTTAAAGTAATAAATATCACTAAAAGTAGAATCCTAAAGAAAAATGGAACGACATTATTTTTTTTAATATCTTTCAAATAAATGACAATTTTTGCTCTTTCAGGAAATATATGATCAAAACGTTATAGTTATACCTTTAAAAACATATTATAGGTCTTCTTGCATAAATATTAGATTATTTTTATTACACTAATAAAATCATACTTTATTCATGCTTATAAATCAAATTCCCCTTTGTTATACAATATAGACTTACCTCAGTGGATAGAGTTACCATCGCGTTCTCTCTCTATATAGCTTGTTTAAATAAATGCGATTTTTGGTATCTTTGTAAGCACGTTTTTGGTATCAAATTTCTCATATACTTAAGAACGAAATTCTAAGATGGTTTATGTGTTTTTTGCTACCTGTGTGTTACAAGTTACCAATATATTGGGTCAATAATACCCACTTAAAATACAAGATCTTTTAAGGTTTCCTTACCAATTCAATGTTGCCAAATTTATACATGTATTAGTTAAGTAAATTTTCAAAGGTAAAAAAAAAAATTAAAATAATAATAATATAAAGATTGGGTTATTACTTTTAATACGACAGATTAATTCTTAAAAGATTACATTTTTTAATTTTCAACACTATACATTTGCAAAACTTATAAATCAGTTTAAAATGGATAAGAAGCCTTGCCTTTTTAATACTTTTCAATATAGCCATAGAGAAAAGAATCCCTAAAAATTGCCTTTGATAAAAAAAATCCCTTCCATTATATAGATAGATCAGATAACTTTCTTTATCCCAAAAGATTGCTTGTAGCTGTATGTAAATAAGAGTCGATGACATATGACTTGATAAGGTTTAGAGATAACTTTTTTTAAGTAGATTAAAAAAAAAAAAAAAAAAAAAAAAAAAAAAAAAAAAACTACTGTAGTTCAGATGAGCTATTTTGACGTGGACTCTATATTTTTTGTATCAAAAGCAGCTATACTGTAGCTTTGCATGTATTACTGTATACATAATGTACTTGGAATACATTTTTAAATTCCATTAGTTACAACGACATTAATGTATTACTTCGTATATAGAAAACAATAAAACAATATGATCTTGTATATTAAATTAAATTTTTACAACTGCAGGAAAATTATTTCAATTTTAATAAACTTTTTATTTTTTTATTTTATTATTATTATTTTTTTTTTTTTTGCACAAGAACTTACGGATATAACTCTATAAAAATACAATCACAATCTAAAGTATCCATTATAAACGTTTTTTGTTTTATTTTATCTTTGTACATTTCATTATAAATTTATTCAGATTTCTTTATTATTAATAAAAAAAAATATGTACATAATAAAAATTCACGTGTTGCATTAATTGGGTTCTTACCGTGTGTACGTTGGCTTGCGCTGTGGCACGATTTGAGAGCTCACGAGAGTTTTTGAGTGAAATAGAGAAAGAGGACTAGAGACGAAACGATGTTACGAGCTTTAGAGACGAAGCAAAACTGAGAAACACGCGAGCAAGCGCAACTACCGCGCACGGTGCCACTTTTGTGTCGAGAGTTAGCTATAGCGAGCGCCACCTGAGAGAGAGAGAGAGAGAGAGAGAGAGAGTAACTGCGCTCACACTACAGGTTTCCCTATATTATATGAGTGTCATGATGGATGTTTATAGAGAATGAAAAAGGGTGTATATTTTTGCTCTAGAGGGTATAGAGAAAGCCTCTAAGTGCAATACCTCAAGTTTACACCTTCTATGGTGTCATGCTGAAGTAGCATAGCCACAACTCAAAAAGATGCAAAAACTTTTTGTTATAATAATTTGGGATTTAAGAATTCCATGAGCTGTTCACGCGATGTCATAAAATTATTATAGCTAAGCTTATTTCCACTTTTTAAATATTATATTATCAAATTGTTGGTATTTTTATGTAGGTTTAATGGAATTAGTAAAAGTACAATGAAATTCAATTTAAAGTTATTTCAGAAGTATACCCCAAAATTTAAACCAATTTTTGCTTTAAAAAAAAAAAAAAAAAAAAGGGGAGTTAATAAGACTTAAAGAAAGAAGCTCAACAGATCCATGTATTAACATTCCATTGTTTGCAGAATGGTTAGATGTGTTAAATTTAGATCTGTTAACAAGTAGTCATAAAATTTATTGCTATACATAGATAATTTCAATTGTTGTAATATTGTTCCCCGTACTTAAAATGCTTTTTAATATGCATGTATTAAATTTGATGTCATTTTGGTTATGGAATTACTATTATTGCAACAATCAAATTGCTTGCCTTTACAAAGCATTGGTAAACAATCAATTTGCAAAACTGTACCTATATTTCTTTTTATAAGAATTTCAGCAGTAAGCAATATTCTTACAATGTTTATATCACCGTTATTACAGTTGATAAATATATAAATAACCTATGCACATATAAGTTAATGACATAAACTTTGACTTAGAATTAGATATAATAATATAAATATATAAAACAGCACATCAGCTATATAATTCTTTTTACATTACATTTTTAGTTTATTTAAATTGAAATATTGGGTGGAGCGCTTCAATAAGTTTTATGCACTAATAAGCAGTGTCTTCCATTGACATTTTGATATGAAAGAATAACTATCACAAATTCTCGATAAAAAAAAAGTATAGTTTTACTTTTGTTATTTCTTATTCTTTTGCTGGTGGAAAAACAAACAAACAAAAAATTCATTGAACATTCATATGCGTTCCGGAAATTTATATTTTTATATATTTTTTCTATTTTCTATATTCAAAGTTTTGATAAGCTCAATATTGTTTTATCCCGCCCAATACTTGTATTTCTCACTAGGCGGGTTACACAATATCGACAATTTTTTTAAACTAAAGTTGGCTGCAATTTTCTTTGTGTATACCTTACGTAAAGGTATAAAATAACAATTTTTAGACTTTCTTCTACAGTCACATTTATTTTTTTTCTAAGGATCAAAATTCTTTGTCTATAACGTTGAAATTCAAATCAGATATAGGGGAAGAAAATACTGGTCAGTACGTGTCCTAATATTTTCGGATCTCTCTCTCTCTCTCTCTCTCTCTCTCTCTCTCTCTCTCTCTCTCTCTCTCTCTCTTTCTCTTTCTCTTTCTCTCAACAAACTAAACGCATATGTCACATTTTTATAAAAACATGAATGGAATATATTTAAATATTATTACATAAAATACGATTTCTGTATTATCTATATAATACTCTACATAAAAATAACCTTTGCCATTTTTATAGCAATTTTTTTTTTATTATCCATATTGATTACATTATGTTTCATAGAGCAATACAGTATAAGAATAAAAAAAAATCATATTCCTGTTATTTTTAAATGATGCGCAATATTCAATTTCAATAACTAAAATTAATTACAAAAGCCCGCGGGAGAATTTTTTATTGTTATTTAAAAAATAAATAAAATTTAAAGCAAACGATATCACGTATTAAATATATTGCTGAATTGTTTTTTTACGTTCCTTTTACTTTGTGTTCCTGTACACACAAAAATGTATTTTTAATCCTTTTGTCTGGATGTTCCGACAATGACTAACAACTCCGAACATTTTTTGTTTTAATGTTTCGTAGTTTTACGAGAGAACGTAAATCATATTTTTGTAGCAAACAATTATTTAAAAACTTTAACTTTAAGAAAGAAATACACGTAAAAGTTCTTTAACAGAGAGAGAGAGAGAGAGAGAGAGAGAGAGAGAGAGAGAGAGAGAGAGAGAGAGAGAGAGAGAGAGAGAGAAGCCATTATGGTTACTAAGTGTACACAGTTTATTTTATAAACTTTCGTATGCTTTCGTATGCACAAAAAGTGTAGTAATACGAATAAAATAATCGTATTAATTTTCATGACAAACCGAGCGGTGTTCATTAGAGTTAAAAGACATGGATGGTTTATTCATACTCACAGAGCAATATTGCATTGTGCAATAAATTTTATTACATTAATTTTTTGGTGTCCTGTAGATTTTACGTATAAATTTATTTATTTTATAAAAAAAATATTCCACTGTTTAAATAAACCTAGTTTAAACTTTAAATTGTTTTTGCTATGGGATCAATTTTACTACGCGGGTGTAGAACCTACTGTAGAACTTATTATAATTATGCTGTCCAGTAATTAAGCTATCATATTGACTGGAAAAAGAAGTACATTTGAACCAAAGTGAATAATACTATAATTATGATTGTGCCTTTAAAGTTATTAACCGTTAAGTTATTGTGTCTTTAACTATAATTTCAGATCTTGAATTATAATTTAATATATTTCGAGATTAATTTATTTTATAATAAATTTAAACAACCCTTCGCCGTATAAGATAATACGATATTTAAATACGTGAATTGGTTTTGATACGCATGAATACTATACTGTATAGGTTAAGGGGGGTGAAAACAACCCAACTATATGTATGTATTATAATCACTGTCAGTTGCGAGAAAGCTGGCAAATGCAGATGATGCTCTTACACACACACATTGTATCTGTCTATTGCAGAAGGTCCAAACGAAACTATACGTTGACCACGTTGACTATTTATTATAAAAACAAACAATATACTTTACTTTTCTTGTTCAATATTTAATAATATAAAAAATTCAGAAACATAAAAAATTTATTTCTGCTTTTTCCTTATTTGATAAAAACCTCGTATAGATATTATATTTATCGATTATTATTGTTATAAAAATAAATAAAAATAATAAGCTATCTGGATAAAAATTACCTTTACAAATTATATTTAAAAGGTAAGGAATTTTGAGTACATAATTTCTTATTCTTATTTTGTGCCTTTCTCGAAATTTGTAACACGGTACACTCGCAGCAAAGAAATCAAGTTAATATCCAAGTCAAGACAGCGCAATTCCATTAAAAAAATCTAAATAAAACGAATTTAAAAAAGATTCATAAAAAAAAATTAAGAAACTTTACTTGGCCAAATCATGAAGTATTACCAAGATTTAGTAGTCAATAATGAATTTTAAATGTTAAACTAAAAAAATAAATGTAAATCTTTGATACAACTTATAAAAAAAAAACATTTCTGTGACTTTTAAATATTTTTGTGTGTCTCTCTCTGATGTCTATTTTTTTTATTATTACAACAGTTTGAAACTATGTGGTCCATTTTACGTAAAAGACTCGAGCAAAAAAGGAGAAAAAGATGATTTTTATCGACTATTTTTATATTATATAACTTTTGCTTCAAAAGAAATTTTTGATGTTTTATCTTCTGTTATATACTAGAACTTTAATCTCTTTTTTTTTATTTAAGTTTTTATTTTATTTGTATAATAATGTAGAGATAGAAAGAAAAAGAAAATAAGTGGTTTTTATATGTTTCAAACCTTGTTTGTCAAATAACTTTATTGGCAAATCAAAAAAGAGAGATATTTTTTATTTTTATTGTGGTAATTGAATCTACAAGTTGCAAACTCTAATAAGCTTTACTATTTTTCCATTATTTGCATTTCTCTCTCTCTCTCTCTCTCTCTCTCTCTCTCTCTCTCTCTCTCTCTCTCTCTCTCTCTCTCTTCTTTCTTCCCGCTCCTCTTTCTAAAATGCAATATAAGAAGCATTTTATTACAAAAAATATATATATTACACGGTTTTATATTTCAAAGAATGAAAAATCTGTGCTAAAGCCGAGATTCAAATATTAGTAGCGTGAAAAAGTAGGCTTCGCTTCTGAACATGGAATGAAAAATATATCTATGTGGCCCCCAGGCAGGGAAAAGTTTTTTTTTATACATATATAAAGAAGAGAAAAATCTTTCAGTAAAATTCATCTTTTGATGAAAAAATAATATAGACCTCGAAATATAAAAAATATATATATATATATATTATACCTCTCTTTTCTATATAATATACGAAACAAAACGTCAAAGGCTGTAAAAGTCTTCTATCGTTATTTATGGCAAATCACGCTATAAAAAAATATAATCTATAACTATTTTTTTTACTGTTCAAGTATATTTGCAATTAACATTTATTGCCTTTGAATTTTTTTCTGATGATTTCAAAAGGCTTTTTATCTTCGTTGTATAAAGCAGTCTTAAATTAAGAGTTTTTTTTTCTTGCTTTGAGAGATAAGATGTTGGAACCGATGAACTAAAAATCTTTTTGCTATTAAAATGAAGAAGAAAATTGGCAAGATTTGTAATGTAAAGAAATTGTATAAAAAAAATTCCAAAGCAGAACAATCGATATATATATATATGTGTGTATTACTGTGTATATATATATATATATATATATATATATATATATATATATATATATATATATATATATATATATATATATATATATATATATATATATATATATATATATATATATATATATATATATATATATATATTAGTTTTGTTAATGATACAACTCATGTCATTATTATCTCATCCAAACACGCACATTCAAAATATATGAGAATGATAACATATCAAAGAACTGTGAGGATTATATAGTAAAATAATGTAGGAACGCCCTTGATTTTTAACTTTCTATTAATAAGAAAAAGTATACTTGCTTCAAATTCTGAAATTAAATCGTATAATATGCCACTTCAATAAATTATGCGTGAACTGCGCTTAAGTTGTGTCCCAAGAAACACAACAAAGGTATGACAAAAATCTTAAGCGATTATCAATTGTACAGAAAAAGAAATATATTAAACTCATGATAACTTTATTTTAAATATAACACTCACAAAATATTTGTATTTCAACGAAAAAATATTCAAAATTTTATAATACTTTTTTGATTTATGTAATATGATATGATGTAACATAGAAAAAACAAAACAAGGGATCCTGGCCTCAAAAAATTAAATCAAAAACGTAATAAATGAGATGGGACCATCATTCATACACATATGATGTCCCTCAACCCTTACAAACTGGGGCTAAAACAGTGTAAATTAGGCAGGAATTTAGGACATCATGAATTAAGGGTCTACAATAGTAATTGTAGCACGGGTTGCCTACTTTACAAGTTTGTTTTACCCAGTTTGTGAGACCACTATGAAGGGTCGAGGTACATAATATGTGTACTGTGTACTGTATGTATAATAGTCTCATCTTATGATTTATCAATGCGAGAGGATTTTTTTTTTTAGTTTTTTTTTTTAGGTCGGTAATGATATGGAAACGTAATGTTTCTTAAATTTTATGAAGATTTTCTAATACTGCAGTTAAAAACTAATACTATTTGGTGAACTGGACATAGTACGCATTATAAGGGTAAGTCATAATGCACGAAAAACAAAATCTCCAAAGTGCAAAGTGCTGTACAATATCGGACACTAGAAATAGAAACACGCACGAGGTTTGCGTGCGCGCACATCTCCCCTTTGTACTTCGAAATAACATAGAGCTGATGATCGAGCAGAGTCATAAAATATTAAATTGTCCCATTATTTAATACAGCATGGAAGAGATATACATTATTTTATAATAATGATTACAACGACATATATATAAATCTGAGGGGACTTTTATTGTTTTTTTTTATTTATAATTTTCTTCCTTTTTTTCATTTGTCATGCTTATAACAGTTTTTATTTTTTATTTTTTTTTGTATCTTGGTTTCAGTGAGTTGGTTTAAAATAAATTTCATTAGTAGAAAATGGATTGATTTATAATTTTTGACAACAATTAACTTATTCAATAAAAAAATGGGAGGGGAAACATGAAATTCAGAAAAATGGGAATACAGAAATTAAAAATATGAAATTTTTTAATTTATGTTTGTATCATGGGAACTGTAGCAAAAAAATTTTGTGCAAACTAAATTAGATAATGAAAAAAATACGAGTTCCCGTTATAATACGTTTTGGTATTATCTGACAAATGATTCCAAGTTAGTTGGTTTATAATGATATGTACAGTATATATTTTTTTTTTTCATCTGAAAGTAGCAACAGTCATTAGGCTTATATACAAAACTGGGGCACGCACGCAAACATTATATGTATATATATTATTATATATTTTTTTACACACAACTTCAGAGTTGCAGATATGAGTGCCACACATTTATCATATTTTATGAAACTAGAATGTAAAAATATTTTTGAATGATAAATTTAAGACATTTATACATTTGACTTTATAACAGAGTTTATTATGCAAAAATAGACTGTCTCTTGATATTTTTTTTATAGTGAAACTGGTTTGGCATTAAAATAAAATTTATATTATGTAAAAGCAAAATTCAAGCAGATTAAGGAAATTGTTTTTTATCTTTCGTATTTTGTTATTTTTCTGCATAAAATAAAGGGAGGTAGTTTTTAGAAATGCAAGAGTAAGAAAGAGGATTATTTTGCTTTTTGTTGACAAAGTTCTTGTAAAACGACAAAAACAAATAAATATTTAAACTTTTCCCCTTTTGTTTTTCAATATATTTTTTCCTATATCAAATACCTGCGTACTCAGAGAGAGAGAGAGAACGTATTTTTGTTAGAAGAAAATTTATTCAACTGCAAACATAATTTAATATTTCCACTCCTTTGGATTCTGTTTGGAAAAGAGATATTGTTTGTAAAATTACTTATTATACTCGACTGCTCTTGAGAACATTATCAGAAATTTTATTCAAATGAAATTATCTAAAAACACGAATTTCGTTTTATGACATAACATGATATTGTCATTTAACTTTGGATCTTCAATAACATTCAAATTAAGTTTCCATTGCTTATAAACCCCATATTATTAGAAGCAATTTAATTTATGATTTTCACACATATGCAATTATGATTTCTTTCATGAATTTATTCATACAATATTATTTTACATTACATTAATAAAAATACACTATAATGTAATGTATATCATTGTAGACGAAGAATATGACGGGTAAAAAGATCCTATTGAATTAAATGAGAGGTGGTGAATAAAAAAGCAATCAAAATCTGTTTCAAAATAGCTTTCTTTTTGTTTTTCTAATGGCAGTGGAAGAAAGACCCAAAAATATCTTCTTTGGGTAGGGTTTCACCGACCAATCTTTATGTGATAAATCGAAACCTTCTTGCTATTTATTTTATACCAAACACCTATCAATTGCTGCTAGTTTAAACAATATACCTAAGTCTATTTTTGAACAAATGCCCAGTTTATTATTATTTCCTTCTATTCTTATATTATACATGTATATATTATTTCCAGTCAAAAAGCTTCAAACTTTTTCCTTAAAATGAATAGTAAGAAAAAGTGATGCATGAGAAAATAATGATTTCCAGGATTGTGGTCACATAATAATAAAATAAAACGCTGAGTTCATCAGATGGAACCAGAATAACGATCTGTTCAGAGCTTTTAGCTGCGGCTACCTGATTAAACTGCGGTTTATTGCTATATACCACAGCTACCAATCATTCAAATTTCAAATACGCCTTTGAAGATGGTAAAGAGGGGATGTCATTTTATGCATGTATAATTCGAACTAATTGCTTAAGTTCACTTCAGTTCCTCTGTAAAAAAATAAACTAATATGCATTATATTTCAATTCAAACAAAGTAACAAAGATAAAGACTATCTCTAAAGTACTACAGAAAGTTTAATATAATACTTTTTTCCATACATATTATGTTCAAAAAAACAGCCCCTCTATACTTCGTAGGGTAAAATATGAAAAATTGCATAATTTCATGAATGAAAACTGTATAATACCACTCTTACTATCTGTACTGCGTATGGATGCTGTGTCATGGAAATATATGCACTCTTTTGTCTTTTGTTGATTAAAAACATAAATGTTTTGTAGACGAGCGTCATTTATTTTTATCCCCTTCCTCATTTTTTTTAATTAAACCATATACATGCAGATCTTAAATACAAAGGTAAATATAAAAAAATATATCACGTATACAAAAAAAGGCACAAAGCTGACTTTATTTGGCCGCGAGAGTTTTTTTTTTTTTTTTTTTTTACAACAAAGCTTG
This sequence comes from Ecdyonurus torrentis, assembly GCA_949318235.1. NCBI lineage: Eukaryota > Metazoa > Arthropoda > Insecta > Ephemeroptera > Heptageniidae > Ecdyonurus > Ecdyonurus torrentis. Next base: position 33,122,293 of record OX439130.1, read on the forward strand.
CATTTTTCTCTGGTTAAAAATTTTCTTGTTTACTGACATTATATTTTATAAAATTTATATTTATTGAAAATAATTTGAAGGGAAAATTTGTCTGGCAACAATTGGTAAAAATTAAATGAATTTAAATATAACAATATAAAAATATCCATAAGTTGGAGTATTATTTTCTATGCATAAGAAGCAAAAGCTAAAGGTAAAAAGAAGAAGAAGAAGAAGAAGAAAAAAAAAAAAAAAAAAAAGCCTAAAATATTTGTGCAAATAGAATTTAATGATCATTATATATTTTTATTTCCTATCAGTCTATCACCCTATATAAAGCTTCAAATTTACTAGTATTTATATATATATATATATATATACCAATGCCAACATTTAAATAATTAATTTTCTATTTTATATGTAATACATTTGATGTACACTGATGGAATTTCACATTTCGGTGGTTGATATGTTGAAAATGAAATCAATATACGTATATAAATATGACGACAATTGTAGATCTGCTGCTAAATCAAAAGTATAAAGGACACTCAATCATACACGGGAAATTGAAACGGTGATGATTTTGACTCTGCAAGTTGTGTATTGTCTCTCTATTCTGCATCATTACACAATAACACACACACGATAATGTAAATACAATCGTTTAAATACCTTTTCTGTATAATTATGATTAACTTCCTTTTTTTTTTTTTTTTTTTTTTTTCCTTTTTCTTTTTCCCTTCTTGGCAGGAGTCAGCTTTGTATACAATCGTATAAATACCTTTTCTGTATAATTATGATTAACTTCCCTTTTTTTTTTTTTTTTTTTTTTTTTTTTTTTTTTTTTTTTTTTCCTTTTTCTTTTTCCCTTCTTGGCAGGAGTCAGCTTTGTAGTTGTTAGTTGTTACAAACCTTCTCTTTATTTTGTTTATAGTTTTCTTGATCAAACTCGCTCAAGATAAAAGTTTTAAAAGATATTATTAATTTATATAATTATTTTTTCCCCAAATACAATCTAACATTTAAAAAAATATTAATGATAATTATACTAATAATATTAATTGGTAATTATTCAATATCTGCATATTATAGTCTCTCCTTTTCCTTTTAACTCCATTGTTTTACAACTAGAATTTACATTTAACGTCGCATTTACATTGTTATAATTATGATCATAAATATTTTGAACAAATTCATTTTATATTATAGGAAAGGAACCATTGTGAATTGTGATAATTTTGGTTTACTGATCGTGATAAGTGAGTACAGTATACTATAGTACACATGCAGTAATGCAGTTTAAATGCAGTTTCGATTTTGATAATAATTATACTGACTTTATTTTAGTATTGAGACTACTTTTATTTCACGTTTATGCTGCTTTTATTTATTGTTTTTATTTATAAAATATTTACAATAAAAGTGGAGCTAATATTATTAAATTTTTAATTATTATATGTGTCCATAGCGTAGCGTTATACTGTTTAATATGATTTGACGAGTGAGAGATCATGTGTTCGATTCTCAGTGGGTTTGATGCGTTTTTTTCAGAGGCTGTGTTATAATTATGCAGTATGCACTGTGAATGTGTTATTCTCCGTGTTCTCCGCACGTTGATGCGCTTATTGCGAGTGCCAGTGTGTCACAAGTAGTAATACATGGTACAAGAGGTGTTAAGACTCTTGACAGGTCTATTTATGTTTCCGGACATGCAGTCCTGACAGTGGTGGTAATGGCCCACGCTAAGTTAGAGGTATCTCCGGAATGGTTCACAAATCCACCACATCTCATTCGCATTTCTATTGAATGATCGCAGGTTCTTGGTTTTATCTTTTGTTGTGTGGTAAATAGAACTCATATTCTCATGTTCATAAATTTTAATAAAAAAAATTCAATTAAAAAACTTAATTGTCCGTTTATTTCATTTTATAAAACTCTTTTTGTTATTATTATTATTTTGTACAAACATTTAAATTTTATTGATACAATACTTCATTATGCTAATACTACTCATTGCTACGCTTTCGACAAAGCAAAATTATAGACACCTCTTGCACATCCTTGCGCTTTGTCGCCATGTTCATGGTGCCTAATGCATTGTCCAGCATAGGGGAAACATCATTTCTCCTAATTTTTCATATAAAAAGAGTTTATTTCAACTGAACGAATGTTCTCATATTCTTCGAATATATTAGGATCTAGAAATAAGGCTTTGATTGAGGTTTAAATCTTCTTTTGCTATTACAAAAAAAAAAAAAAAAAAAAAAAAAAAAAAAAATGACGTTTTTTCTATGCTGGCCTATATGTTTTCCTGACCAACAAAATGGCAGCTCTTAAATATGAGTGCAACCGGTCTATACATGTAAAAGACAAATATATACTTCTAAGGAACTCTTGAAAGGAACTTATACTTGTACAGCTCTGGCCAAAAGTTCCCGAACGGGGCAGCGGCGGCCGCTGCGTTTTCTCATAAAGATAGCATAGTGTGGTTGCGGGTTGCCTATGCAAATCGTTCGGGAACTTTTGGCCAGAGCTGTACATCTTGTACATAATATATCATTAAAGGAATAGGCCAGAGAAAAACATAAGCATTTATATCACAAGACACTTGATGGGATTTTCATAAATAACTTTAGTTTGTCTCAAAACCCAACAGTAGCCCCGTAGCAGCGATCAGAAAATTGGTTTTATGCAACCTGCACAACATTTCCATACTAATTTTTGCATGTTTCTGACGCCATAAACATGAATTTTTATGCAAATTGCATACTTTACAATATTTTCACGCTCTCTCGTGGGGCTGCATTAACATTCTGGTTAAAATTGTCATCAGTTTTGAAGATCCCATTTCGTGTTTATTCATTAAAAAGCACATGTTGTTTTATGTGGTTTATGGCTCTAATCACTATACTTGTAAGGAACGTATTATATTATATCATTATATATTTATATACTATGCTTTTTTAAAATATATCACACATACTATAATACACGTTAACAAACAAGTGTCGTCGTGATAGAATAAAATATAGTATAATATATCATATTAAAATTGTACTGTACGAATGCTCGATGAAAAGCTTTTGAATAATGACAAATAAGTTAGAGATTATAATACATTAAGATCATAATGCAACATTGTATAGTCTTAAATTTATATAATATCGTAATGTCGTGTGCCGCGCAACGAACAGAGACGCTATATGAAATGTAATAAAATAGTCATTTGATATGTGACTTTTATTTTTCTCCCTTGGGAATTAATCATAAAAGAAATTAAGTAAGGTAGACCATGAACCATGTTTTTATTGCATATTATTATATTAATAAATAGTATGCCATAATTTTTACGACTTTCGTAACTTATTCTTGTTTTTTTTTGTTTTTTTTTTTTTTTTCCCAGTATTGATCAAAATTATAGGTATAACTAACATTTAATAAGCATGTTTTAAAAAAAGAAATGATGTAAAAATATTTCTTTAAACCTCTTGCGTGAGTTTTTTCCTTCATACTAGAGGCTGATTGGTAAATAATAATAAAGTGCGTAAAAAGATGCAAAAAAAGAAACTATAGTTGTAGTAGTCACCTTTTTTTATTTTTCAATTTTTAAGCATACAATATTTTCTTACAGCCTTTGATTTTGGGACAAAATTCAGATGTATACATTTAATACAATTGTGGAAATATATTTTACCATTCCAAACTTCGCACTAAATTTTGCACTGAATTCGGGCTGAATTTAAATGGTAATATCATCATTATTTTTGCAGTAAAAAATTCAAAAGACGAAGAAAAAAAAATCCCTTATCGTTAAGAACTATTTGTCACGTAGACAAAATACTATGTCGTTGTAACTATCTATAATATCCATACCACTATTATATACTATAATATAAAATACTATAATATCATTTGTAGAACGTGTAACTATATTATAGAACTTATTATAAGTTGCGCTTCTTCTGTTTTCGACATCAATAATAAAATAAAAATTCCTTGATGAAATGATCGATATTGACAACTTTGTATAAATAAAACAATACAACTTATTGATTTTTACCATACAAAAAACGCATAGGAGAGATAGAAAGACATAAAAAGAATAATCAAATGACATTATATAACACACACACATATTTTTTATACACAACGTGCGTTACATATTATGTTTATTAACTGTGCTTGTATCAATTTAACAAGTGACGTCTTAAATGCACAAAAATAATAATAATAATAAAAACTGTTACAATATATGTATATTATTATTATTTTAGTATATTTATTTATTAAAAGTAATAAAAAATGTATAAATATTCTATATAAATTTAACCTAAGTTGACAATAGATGACTTCAAAAATATAGAAATTTCTCGATATAGATTAAAGTAATGAAGTCATAAAAGTATTAGTTGCAAACTGTACGTGTTAGGTTTCTCTTCATTTGCTTTATTGAAGTCTCTTGTTGTGCTTCCTGTTCTCTCTCTCTCTCTCTCTCTCTCTCTCAAACACACTCTCTCCTGTGTTTGAACACCAAATGTTCCTATACAAACCAACATGACCAACAATCACAAAGTTACTTTACATCATTTACATTTCACACAAGCTTTCGTCTCTAGATCCCCCTATATTACATGATAATATATTTATCTTCCATCATCAAATATAACGAACCAAATACTGTATTCGTCACGAATTGCAAACAAAGTTTTATAAATAAATTATAATTTGATTCAAAAATGCTTTTTGTTCGTGTTTAATATTAATTGTCTTAATTTTTAATTTGTTACTGCAAAATAACTTTTTTAGTATTATTTATTTTTTGGAACGTGCCCAACTATTTTTACCCCTTAAAAGTTTGAAGTAGGCAACCAGTTGAATAGAAATGTTCTGGTGTACGTATAACTTCAAGGAGAGTGTTAAAAAAAAAGCAATTTCAAAAGTTATTTTAATTGTTAACGTTTTTTTTTTTTTTTTTTTTTTTTTTTTAATAAATGTTTTATTTCACATATGGTGGAAGCTATAGGCTAGACGTTAAAATCTTAGTTCTGCACGCGTTACAGATAAGGTGTAAGTTTTAAAGTATTATATCGGTAATATACCTATATAATATAATATGACGTAAATGTTGTCTTCATATTTCTTGTAATCAATATAATTTAATAATAATAATTCTTGAAGTAGAGAAATTGTTATATCCAGCAGTTGTAATAATAAAAATAACTTGTTATTTATTAATATTAACTGTTAGGCGAGTGCCGAGTGTGATATATACAAACGCACTCGCGTTGACACAATTATGCCAATAAATTCCACTATCACCTTTATAGTAATCATTGATTCCCAGGTGACTTTAATGGTCACCTAATTAATCTATTAATTCACTTCTTAATTACGATGGAGTCTCTCTGCCCGGCTACGCACCTCTCTCTCTCTCTCTCTCTCACACACACACACACACACACACACACACACACACACACACACACACACACACACACACACACACACACACACACACTCACTATATTTTTTATGCAAATAAAATATTGCAATTTATTAAATTCTGATTACTCAAAATTGTAATAACAATAATTCTTCCTCCTCGTCTTTTGAATTTGACACTAACCCCCGTAAGCTGCAACGCTAACTAACTAGTTAAACCGTAGTTAAGTTGTTATTTTGATTGTTGCAACAATTAAAAAAAGATAACTAAGGTTTAACTAGAGGTTGCAGCTTACAGCCCTAAATCTTTTATTTAGATTACAATACCTACAGTTTCTACACAAGGGAAGCAGGTGTCGGTGCATATACTTAACTCTTTTTTTTCTCGTCCGATGCGGTTGAGATTTTTTAAAATTTTCAGGATTTGAGGGTGCGTAGAAATTTAGTTCTATATAGCTTTTACATTGAGGAAGGTGAATTGAAATTTTTTTGTTGAGTTTATGATATTTTTGGAAAGAGCTTTAAAAAGTTTTGAGGCGCTATTTTTTCTTTGGACGATTGGAGCATGCGAAGTATTTTTAATTAATTTTTGAAAATCGACCTAAAAAGACTCTGACGTCATCATTCCACTTTTTTCTCGGCAAATACTAATCGTTCGAGGTTCAGTAACCAGTTTAATGAAATCAGCTCGTTCTCAGGATTTCAAAAAACTGGCTACTGAACCTTTTACGGTCAATACTTTCCGAAATAAATGCCCGGTTGATGACGTCAGAGTCTTTTTAGGACGATTTTCAAAAATTAATTAAAAATACTTCCCATGCTCCAATCGTTTTAAGAAAAAATAGCGCCTGAAAATTTTTTAATGCTCTTTTCAAAAATGTCATAAAAAGTGGGGGTTAAAAAAAGTCACCTTCCTCATTACACTATATGGACAATTTGAATATGCATAGTCATGACTACTTTAAGCTTCATTTCATTTAAAAACGAAAAAAATATGTCTTAACAAAATATTTCAAACAGCTAAATTAATATAATAAAATATATAACCAGTAGTCTCCGTGATTTGGTGCTGGGTGAGTTTTACCATAAAAATATGGTTTTACTGTGTCACCTCTATATCTTGGCTGTAGCAAGAGCAAGAGACTGGGTGCATGGGTGTTCCCTTGTAAAAAAGAGAGTATACTTTTATGAAATGTATACTCCCATGTTAGTATAATCTTTTAAGTATACAATTTTTATATTTATTTTGACTTAATTTTATGCTCATTTTATACTAATTTTGTATTCAAAAATTATAAATTTATTATACTCATTGTATACTTTTTCAATGCTATTTTTATACTCATTTTATGCTTTTTTAATATTCAGAAAATTATAAATTAATTATACTTATTTTATACTTTTTTTATAATCACGATTATAAATATTTTATACTAAAAGTATACTCCAAGCTGAACTTTTTTTTCTTCCGCGATATAAAATAATTCCTTAAAAATTCATTAATTATGTAAATATGTATCATATTGACATAACTGAAATATTCTAAAAATTCAATACAGAATATTTATTTTACAAATTTATTTTAAAAATGACCGTTAATTGTAAACTGTAATTTTTTAAGCGCGCATTAAGATATGACGCTTCATGAGCGTCATTAGTCGCCATATTGCTCTTGTGTTAAAAGTTTTACGTAAAATATGTCTTATAAAAAGTGTCTAAAGAAGCTTGAATATTCTCAATAAGGAGCCTTCCAGGTAAACAATAATTAAAGTAGTGTTCCAGCATTAATTTAATGTATTAAGTCTAATAGAACTTGTCTTTTTTTTCATGAAAAATCGCCATGGCATCTGGAGCATCGGTGTTCATTGCACACATGGAACTGCGGGATTTGCGACGACACTGATTTCTTTGATTCTTCAAGACGAAAGTTTGTTGCACTTTCTGGCGAGTACACTTTATGTTTGCACGTTTGCATGGTATATTTTAATTGGTAAAATAATCAATTAATTGGCATGACCCAAATTTGTATTGTTAAATGTGTGTATGTCGAACGAGCGCGGGTGTCAGATCGAGATAAAAAAATACATTGAAATTTGAATTTTATATTTGATTCCCGTACAATAAATTTTTAATAATGTTAATATTTTGTTTTTAAATAATTCGTATGTAAATTAATTGTAGAGATTTATATTATATTTAGTGATATTTGTAGTATATATATTGATTAATTATGAATTATAAAATGAGTATACAATAAGTATAAATAGAGTATAATATACCTATATTTATAGTATGGATTCAAAGTATTAAGGAATTATAAAATGAGTATACAATAAGTATAAATAGAGTATATAATAAGTATAAAAAATATATATTTTAATTGCCAGCGCATAAATCTACAGTATCAAAAAAGTATACTCAAAGTATACTTTGAGTACAAAATTAGCATAAAATTAAGTAAAAATTAATATAAAAAAAGTATAAAATGAGTATACTTTGAGTATAAAATGAGTTCAAATTTTATACTTTTTGTGAGTATACTAGTATAAAAATTGTATACAAGTGTATACTAAAATGACCAATAAGATCATAAAAAGTATGATCAAAGTATACTAATAGTATACTTTTTTTATAATAGTATACTCACCCTTGAGTATACTAAAAGTATAAAATGAGCATAAAAAAAGTATAAAAAGTATACTCCATTTCCACTAGGGTTGGGTGTTGGTGTTGGAAGAAAAAAAAAAAAAAAAAAAAAAAAAGGTAGCGAAATATAACGATGATTAATAAAGGACTTAATTTGAATTTTAATCTAGGGTTCATCTGGAAAATCACTATAAACTATATACTTGCAGTTTCATTTATTCCAAATTTTTGAGAGTGGTTGTAAAATTGCCAAGATTGCGGTTAAATTATTATATATTATCACTATATTATTATACGAATTTATGAGATACCATTATATTGCACATTTAAAATCCTAACACATTTACTTTTTTTATTTTATTATTTTTTAGGTGGTTGCATGTTGTACATGACTTGCGAGCTATAGAGCCATATGCTATGAGCACATAAAATACATTGTCCAACATACGACAAACATTGACGTTTATTCTGGTACATTTTCATAAAGAAATTAACGTGCAAAATGCAAATACACATTATATACATATATTACGTAATATTACGTATATATATTATATATTTATTATATATTTTATTACAATCTTCTCTGGTGCATGTTTAACAGCTAAAATTTTACTTATAAAAATCAAGAATATATAAGTTATTGTAAATAATTTGTGTTATTTTTACTTTGCGAAAAAAAAAAAATGTTTTTTATATAATATAATATTAATTATTTATTATTATTATTTTTTGGCTGGCATAAAAAATATGTTATTTTCTGCTCGTTTATAATATATGAAGTTGAAGTGTAATATCATTAGGTTAAATTGAATTTATGAGTGAAACCACCCCTATGTGCAAATATGCAAATACTGCACCGTGTATGTGAACCCATTTTTTAGATAACGATACTGTATATTGGAGATTTTTGGATTTGGAACAGTAGAGCAAACAAACTTTCAAACTTTCGTTGCACTTTTAATTTTCAATGAATCGGGAGACTTCGGAATTAACTTCGGCTACACGGTAAAAAGCGGGAAGCGGGCATCAATTCCGCATACCGCCGCACCGCACCGCATTTGCGGAAATGCGTTACATGCAAAGACGAGAAGAAGCAACAACCACGTGCGGGCTGTGTACACATGGATTTTCAAATTTGTGATCTTTATAAGCCCAAAAAACAACCTTGAATTACACAAAAATGTTCAGCAATAATGTAAGTATGATTTAACTTAGGTATGATATAAATTTTCAATGCAAAATCTAAATATGTGGACATGTATGCATGATGCAGAACAGAAATGTCGGCCCAGTCGCCAAGAAACGTCCAAATAAACATGATTTATTTAGAATGGTTATGGAAGGAGAATTAGACGAATTCAGGATTAATAGGAAGTACGCTGACTTAACGAATGATAGAGATGAAGAGGGCTTCACCTACTTACACAGGTATTATGCACATATATTTTCATGTTACACATATGTATGTATGGTATATGCCACTTTTCGGCCACTTCCACTTTTCGGCCACTTCGAACTTTGAAAGCCTATAACAAAAAATCTAAATGGACCAGTGACAAATACATACATACATAATACGTATGTAAAACCCAAAGTGCATGCAGATGTTATGTATATTTACTGTATGACGTATGTATCATATTATATTATTATGTATGTTTGTAAAACGCATATCATACATATTTATGCCATATGTGTATGTAGTATGTATATATTGTATATCAGTTCTTCCGAATAGAAATGTCGTAGTAGAGTTTTTTTTTGCCATGTGACTATATGAGCTCTATGAAAAGAACAAGATTCAATTGAATCTTAAGGTATCGCATCACAAAAAAAACTCTACAATGACATTTCTATCCGGAAGACTTGATATACATATTATCATACTTATCATATATATTATGTAATACATGACCAAATGGTTTTGCTTTACTCGCGACCACTGATCTATGCTCGCACAATATCAAATGCAAGCAAATTTTATGTACCGGTAGTATATGTATGTATGCACATGTGTATATACTGTACATACATACCTATGTACAGCAGTGGTAGATGAAGTGAGGCGGGACATGGTGGAACTTGTCCTGCCATTAGAATTTTAATTAACATATATTGGACTTTATGGAGCTTTCCCTCCTTTTCCCCTTAAAGTCCCACCATAAGGGTCGAAGCCCCTTGACAGTACTTACATGCAATCATGCAGTTGTACAGCTCTGGCCAAGAGTTCCCGAACGATTTGCATATAGGTAACCCGCAACCACACTATGTTATCTTTATGAGAAAACGCAGCGGCCGCCGCTACCCCGTTTAGAAACTTTTGGCCAGAGCTGTACATAGAGAAAGTATATTATGCACATGTATATATACATACACTTTTGCCTTTTTATGTTTTTTTTTAACACATGTCCTTAAAGGATGTCTGGCGTCATGAAAAAAGGTCTAATTTTCATTGTAAACTAAAGCAAGCCAATTTTAAATAATAACTCAAAAAGTTTCATTCAAAAATTTTAATTATTAACCCATTAATTGGATAATTAACTAATATATATTTTCAGATATCGGCAACATTGGAACAAATATTTTGAAAGAAATAATAAAAAGTAAGGGGAAATTTATTTAAGAAATAGGGGAATTCTCCCTCTTTCAGATATATACTGATTGCACACTAAAGTAACGAGTTACCTCAGTCAGTCTCAGGCAAAACTCTGCATTATTTTTTATTACTGAGTGGATACTTGCATTGCAACAAGTATAGTTTAACCCCTCCAAATCTTGGTAGGTGTGCAAATAAAAAATAACTGCGAGTACTAGCGTTACTTGCATTCTTATTTTTTTCAACCCTTTCTCAGTGGTCATTTCTCAGGTGACGGCGGAATCTCAGGCCAATCAGATAAAGTCACCAAATCTAGCATAGAACATAGGGAGCGCTGTTGCCTCTGTGCACTTTCTTCGTGAAGTAGGCTCTACTTCACGAGAATTTTGTTAATAATTAGTAAGATATCTAATTAATGGCATTTTTTCGTTTTTTTTTTTTTTTAGTGGTATAAAGTCTGTAAGTATGACGCAGTAATCAATTAATAGGCAAAATTTGCATTTTTACGCCAGACATCCTTTAAAAACATAATGGTACATATTATATTATGATAATGTGTGATGAATAATGATCCTAATATATGGTCTTCCATCTCAATGCTGCAGTCGCATCGCTTCTTGTAGTGTAGTACATATATGACAATAATTGGCATGTAGTTCTGCGCTATGAAAATGAAAAAATCATTATATTTTTAGCTTTACAAATATTACGTATACACTGTTAACCTAGGATATATTATATATACCCAGTGTGTATATGATTGGATGTTGGATAGCAGAGGTTTTCTCATCAATTATATTGTGGACCATATTATGATATTGAGCTTCTACACCTTTAATTATAGCTAGAGAGCACAAAAATAGTTTTTTTTCCCCCAAAATAGGTAACTATATTTTTTTTTTGGGGGGGGGGGGGGAAATAGGTGGTAAAATAGGTGATTTTTAAGAAATAGTTTATTTAATAGTTGATTTTTATTTTATTATATTTTCATGAAAAGCAACACTTTCAACATTTGTCACCTATTTGTCAACTATTTTCATATTTTTTTCATGATTTGTTGGAAACGTATACATTTCTAAGGAAATTAAAAAAAAAAATTAAAAAAAAAATTGTTTCTTTCAAATTTTTTTTAAACTTTTTTTCAAATTTCCTTAGAAATGTACACGTTTTCAACAAATTATGAAAAAAATATGAAAGTAGTTGTCAAATAGGTGAAAAATGTTGAAATAGTTGTTTTTCATGAAATAGGTGAAAATAGGTGATTTTTAGATGGGGTCAAAAGGTCACAATTTAATGGATTGATGGAGATATCTGGTT